>CM052885.1:115100867-115136667 GCA_028534135.1 Potos flavus | reverse complement strand
CAACTTTTTGAGGAACCTCCACACTGTTTTCCAGAGTGGCTGCACCAGCTTGCATTCCCACCAACAGTGTAGGAGGGTTCCCCTTTCTCCGCAACCTCGCCAACATCTGTCGTTTCCTGACCTGCTTATTTTAGCCATTCTGACTGGTACACACCACCTTCTAAAGGTCTCTTTCTATGGAGGCTTCTCTGACGGCCCATAGAAAACAGGAGCCTTTCCCCCATCCTCGCTGGCAGCTCCGTCCCCTCCAAGTACTCCAACGCTTTAGGTGACACTGTACCCACCCAGCGTGCAATATGTTTTTCTTATTCACTTGTTTGTCCCCGAGGACAGGGCCTTTATTAATTTTGATTCTTGCCATATATATATATATATATATATATATATATATATATATACATCTCCCCAGTACCCACAATAGTCTGTGAACCATAGTAGGAAATCAATCAAAATATTTGCTGGATGGAATGAATGAAGAAGGAAGATGAAAGGAATGTTCGATTGATTGCTAAATGCAGGACAAGATAATGCCAGGCGGGAATTTTCCCGTGGAGGTCCATACTCAGATGGACTCAGAGGGTAGAAGGGTGACATTCTCGGTCATGTTCTTGATCTCCGACTGCATGTCATCAGTGGCTCTAAATGGTTTCATTTTTGTTAGATTTTTGTCTTCTTCTATTTGCATCAACAACCCTCCTTATCTGCCCACTGACACTTTTACCAGCAACTGACAAGTAGGAGAGCTTGCTCTCCCAAGGCTCAAGGCAAGATGCCATTTGCAAAGGCTGAATCTGAAAAAGAAAGAAAGGAAAAGAAAACCAAGCAAAAATTTACACATGGACTATAGGGGAGTACACACAAGTTTCTGGGATGCTCCACTATTCTAGGTCTATATCTGGTAGTTGGTTACTCAGGCTTGTTCAGTGTGTGAAAATCCATGGATCTATATACCCTCATGATGTATATGCATTTCCAAAAGTATTTATGTAGAATAAAAATTTTAAATAAGGTACACATGGTTCCCTTAATAATCTACTTTTCTTAATGACTTTATTTTTCTCTTATTATTTATTTTAAGTAATCTACACCCAACATGGCGCTCGAACTCACAACGCCTAGACCAAGAGTCACACGTTCCGCCGACCGAGCCAGCCAGGCATCCCTGTAAGTGGGTGTTTTTTAAAAGCCACACTGGTGACAAATGGAAAACAACATAAATATTTCACATTGGAGGAATAATGCATTATCGTCCCACCATAAAATAGAAGAGGACATAGCTCTAAGAGTGGGGGTAGTGGAAGTGTATTTTGTGGCACGAAAATTTGCTCATAATGTATTTGACTAGAGGGCGGGGGAAATCCTGTGCACACACAGCCCCTAGAACAATTCTAAAGACAATACACTACCATGCTGTCGGCAGTTATTTCTGGGTGATGAGCCCAGTACGGATTTTCTTTTCTAGATCTGAGTTCTCACATCTGCTTCTTCTTGACCCCACTTCAGTCCCTCTAGAGTAGGTTTGACTCCCCAGCGCATTGGCTCATTCACACAGACAAAGAGGGAAACACCACGGACGCCCACGGAAGATGCTGAGGATCCTCCCAAGCCAGGAAAGTCCTTGAATCTCCGTCCCCTCGTTTATGGGTGAATGCACATCCGCTCAGATGCCTTTGCTCATTCTCGCCCACACACTTTCACACATACTGCGGGAGCCCTCCTTCACTTCCCCAAGGCTTTCTCCATGTTGTCTGCCTATGAGACCGTGGGCACCAATTCAAGTATCCCACGGCACATCAAATACTTGAAAAACAGAGCAAGCTACCTGTTTGCGCACCTTACAAAACGAAGCGATGATGAGAACACCGGAAAAAATCTGGGCGCAGCACAAAGTGATCGAAACTTCGGTTTCTGTGTACCAGGCACTGGGTGAAGGACATCTAGGATCTGGGCACCATATGGCGAAGCTGGGCGCCATATTAATCAGGAATGCTATTACTGTTGCCCTAGATCTTTTTTGGCAAGAACTCCAGTGGTAGAGCCAGCAGTCGCGATGCGGAGTGAGTAATAATAACGCCGGACATTTGCACAACTCTTGGGAGAGTTTATAAAGCATGTGGTCTGTGACACTCAAGGAAAGGAACACGTTCCCAGTTCAGTCCCTCACTCACCCACCCCGAGCCTTCTCGCGGAGTATGGAGGTACACGCATGCTACCTTTGGGTGCTCCATTCAGTGAAAGTTACACAGGTTTGCCCATGACTTGAGCAAGTGCAAACTGAGCTCACCCGTGCCAGGCACCTACGTTAGCCATTCACGGTAGACTTTGGGTCACAAAACGTGGCTGGCGGCCTTCATGTGGCTCACAGCCCGAGGTGGGGAGAGAGGACCAGGCAGAAAATGCGGACCTTGTCTTTAAGGAGCACAGATAGGGAGGGCAGCGAAAGCCACCAAGAGGCTTTCATCCAAGGCACAGAAGTGACCCCATTGGGTCTCAGGAAGGCCACATGGGCTGCAGCGTGGGGAACAGACTGGGGGGATGCAATACCAATTCAGTGGTGTGTACGTGGTGATAGAATATTTGGGTCTTTTGAAAGTATATAAATATAAACGTCTGTCAACATAAATGCCAAATGTTAACAGTAGACTACAATCCGTTAATGTTTATTTTTGTCTTTTTAAAACTTAATTATATTTTCCGTTTTTTTTTTTTTAGTGTAAACAAGAATTTTTTATAGAATTGGGAAAAAATGTCTGGACTATTCTTAGTGGGATTGGGAGCGGTATAGGGCATTGTTGGGAAGAATGGCAGGCTCCTCCAGCACAGTCTGCCTCCTCCGTTATGGTTTTATGACGTCACGTTCTCGGAAGTTTAAGGGGGCCCCCGGAGTTGCACACGGACCTAAGAATACCCACAAGTCATCCTGCGAGGCCACAGGCATTTCCTATGTGCTACCTTAACTCAGCTCGAAAGCTCTGCTGTTGGGTTATTGTTCCCATATAGTGAGGCTCAGGAAGGTCAAGTCCATGTCCCCAGTTGATGAAGTCCCCTTCATTATTCCACAAATTCCCATTGAAAGTGACTGACACTTATCTCGTTCTTTTGTCTTTTTGTCATCCTGGGCTTCATCCCACCTTCTTCCTCCATCTACCTCAGAGTGTGTGTGTGTGTGTGTGTGTACTGTGAACTCACTTTCACCTTTTCGCATCCCATTGGGATTTAGAAAGTCAATAGAGTAGAGGCTGCCGGGCAACCTGGAAACAGGTTTGAATCCCAGCTCGGTCTTGGAGTCTCAGTTTCCCCTGAAGGTACCGGCCCTATAGCATTTGGGGGAGGATTGCACGCTGTGAGATGTAGGAAGCCCGTAGCTGGCACTTAACTCTCATAAATATCATCCATTATTATTATTATTATTATTCCCCACCAAAGAAAAGGTTCCAAAGAAAACTTTGATAATAGACCAGTTGACATGAAAAGAGTTCATACATTTGACCCAGGAAATCCAGGATTAGAAATCGGTGGATATACTCAAATAGGGCAGAAATTCAACAGGGACGACCAGGAGGACTATAATGATGGTTAAAATGTAGGAAGATTTCCGCACTGGTTGGGCAACAGCTGCTTCCCCAAGCTGGTCAATCCTTGTCTGCCACCCAGGCAGCCTTGGAGGGTCCCAGGGATTCGGCAACTAAAGGGTTAACTGGGGCTTCACAGGGGACCCCCCAGGACCCTGCTCCCACCCCCACCGACTGCCAGCTGCCATCTGATTGGGGAGAGCCAGAATCTGGCCCCTGCCTCGGAGCTGCCTCTTCACAAATTGAAGGCTGTTTCCATGTTTCTTTTGCTCCTTCGAACGTTGTTTGCTCTATGGCACAAATCTGGAAGTAATCTAAATGCGTCGTGAAATCCATTGTGACGTGTCCCTCCTAGCGGAACATGATGCAGCCTTATAAAAAGGAATGAGTCGGCTCTCCTGGGTAGAAAGTGAAGGCCACCCGGCCGTGCATTCAGCCACAACGACAGGTCACCTGCGTTGTGTGTATTGTGTAATTCCATTTGTGCAAAACAAATCGAGCAGACATTTATGGGTGAATATATCTGCGTAAAACGTAAAGTGTGCTTAGGATAACTGCGCTCAGCTGACATCATTTATTATCATTCAGAAAAACTAAGTATCAACAAGAGGAAGACCGTATCTTCCAACTCGGTGCTACATAGCAAAAATTTAAGAATTTAAATCTATCCCGACTATGCATGTGGGCTTACGCTTACAGACTTTGTATCAGTTGTTTGTCTGTAGGATATTTCTGCGTTTAGCAGACGCTGTGGCCCTGAGTACATATCGCCATTATTATTACATTATTGTTGTTGTTGTTTTGTGAAGGGCAGACTCAGAACTGGCCACTGCCAGGGAACAAGGTGGCAGGGAGGCCGCGTGGGAGCCTGGGAGCTTGGGATGTGCTGGGAGACACAGGGTTAAGACCCCTTCCCGGGCCCCCTGCTGCCACTGCCTGCGATCCTGCAATTAGGCTAATGAAGCAGTAGTTTCACAAGTAGGATGGAAATGTAATTGGCAGCGGACACCTGAGCTCTCAGAGGTGGATGCTAGAAGACTTCCGACGGGGGGAGGCCCCGGCCAGGGAGAGGCACTCATCGCAGGGGCTTATCTGTGAGTATTCTCTTTCCAGACTTTAGAGAAGGTTTGGGGCGAACTGCTCCCCGCCCTGTGCTTTCGAAGGATTCCAGTTGTGGATGAATCAGTCCAGAAAGGAGTGAAAGAGAACGTGGGAGCTCTCCATTCCTTTCATTTTCTAAAGAGGGGGTTTCCCTACTCACTGAGTAGAAAGGGGGGGTTTCTATTGAAGGAATAGATATGATTGGGTTCTTTCGGGATGAAAAGACCAGCACCAAGCCTTGGGGATGGAAGGGCGAGCCCCCCCGAGAGCTACCGGCGGAGGAAATGGGTCTGTTCCGCTGCTTTAAGCTATCGACCACAACCTCTACCCTTTGCTGAGCGCCTACCAGGTGCCAGGTTGTGATCTGAGGCTTTTCCTCCCTTAACTCATTCAACCGCACCTCCCCATGAGCCTCACGCTACCTTATTTCACGGAGTCTCGGGTGTATATTTTTGGCTTTGTAACTAGAGTTAGCAAACAAAAATACAGGATTCTAATTAAATTGGAGGGGCACCTGGGTGGCTCAGTCGATTAAGCATCTGCCTTCAGCTCAGGTCATGGTCCTAGGGTCCTGGGATCGAGCACCACGTCAGGCTCCCTGCTCGGGGGGGAGCCTGCTTTTCCCTCTCCCTCTGCCTGCCGCTCTACCTACTTGTGATCCCTCTCTCTCACTCCCTGTGTCCACTGAATAAACAAAAAAATCTTTTAAAACAATTGGAAATGATGCATAATTGTTTAGTATAGATATGCTCGAAGTCGTGGGCACCAAATGGGATAAACTTACCCTGAAACATGATTTGTTTTTTATCTGCAATTCAAATGTAATTGGATGCCTTATGTTTTATCTGGCCACTCATAACATTTCTAAAATCCATATAACTCTCAGAATCAATGGGCTATTTATAATTAGTCACAATTTTTTCTTTCTTAGTGCTTCATAAAGTAATGTTGCATTTCAGTGGCTTCTTCAAATAGTTGAAAATATTATTATTATATTATATTAATTATTAATATTAATATTATATATTAATTATAATTAATATATTATTATAATAATATTATTATGGGATATTATTATTCCCATTTGACAGAGGAGCAGACTGAGGCTCACAGGAATCAATTAACTCCCCCAATGGCACAAACTCCCCAAAGCCAATGGCACAGTCAGGTCTTGAACACAGGCTCTAGGAGCCACACCTAGCGACTGTGTTTCTAATTAAGGAGCCATTAGGAGTCAAATGTTAAAAAGCAGTTAACACTGGATCATTAGGAGCCCCTTGGTTTGTGTTTCGTATTTCTCTCTTTTTGCTCAAAATTCTATAAATCGCTATTGGATCTGTATCTTTAGCTTCTTGGCTGTGGAGAGTTGGGATTCAAGTTCAAGCCAGACGTTACAGCCTTGACTTTAGCAGCTTCTCTGTCATTAGAACATGAACTCTGGTCTTCGTCATGAACATGCCTAGACCTGCAAGTCAGTCCAGAGCATGTAAGCAGCGTGGACCACGCTGCCCCTACGTTAGTCCGCAAGGGATAGTGGTTCAGGAGACAAGTTTTTAAATCATCCGTCAACATCTAACAAGTGCTCAAACCCCAGCGTTCATCCATCCAAAAATATTTCCTGAGGCCTCCTCTGAGCTGGGCACAGTTCTAGAACTAGGACATGGCAGAGAGGGAAACAGGAGAAAGAGATCCTTGCCCTCACAGAGTTTAACCTTATAGTGATAAAGACGGAAAATGAAAAATCAAATTATATAGAATATTAGAAGATGATGAAGCGATGGAGAAAAGTAAAGCAAGCAGGAGAGAGAAATAGGAAAGTGATGGGAAGTTGTGATTTTAAATGGAGAGATCTCAGTGTGAAGCCATATGAAGATCTTAGAGGAGAACATCCCATGCAGAGTCAGTGCAAAGGCCCTGAGGCCCGCACATGTTTGTGCTATCTGAGGATGCCAGTGAAGCAGCTCTAGGGCAACGGGAAGGGAGGGGGCACCTGCAGGCCTTTGCAGACTTTGGCTTCTGCCCTGGGGGAGACGGAACGCTTGCCAACCATATATATGGCTCTAGGCAGGTGTCTGGCTCTTTCGAAGCTTCGCAGATGTTTCTTCCTTTAAACAATGGAGCTGCTAATAGGACCCACCTCCTGGAGTAGTTTTAAGAAGTACTGCGACCCGTACGAGGGGAGGCCCCATGCCACGTAGCTGGGCTCACTGTTGTACAAATACCCAGCTGCTTAGTCCCTGGGCAAAAACCTAGTTTTGTTCGTGCACCCAAAGGAGAGCAGAGAGATTGAAATGGTGCTTATAGGTTGGAAAGAATGTTAATATCCTAACCGATCCTTTTGTTCGCAGACTCGTTCAGCAAACACTTCCTAGGCGCCCCTTGGGCAGGTTCTGTGCTGAGTGCTGGGGACTTGAGGATAGAAAGACAGCTTTTCCGACTCAGGAGAATTCCACCTCCAACTTGGGCTGTGGCTGGTGGTCTGCGGGCCCGACTCACCTGGTCCATTCCGGGGTCTTTTTATAATCCAGAAAGGTTCAGCACTGCAAGATAGAAATCTGTCCCCTGAATCCAGATTTCCAGTTCTCTTAAAAAAATCAGGAGCTCTGGCTGCACTGGGCCCTGGTCCCACATGGCGACCCACAGCCAGGCCTGAGCAGCACCCTGGGACCCGGGTGCCTTGGGTCCCACTCTTCCCTCCTGTTCATACCTGATCCACTGGCTCATTTTTTCAAAATTTTTTTCTCACCTTCTGTGGACGCTGCCCATCTTGGACATCTATGTTTTGACCTCCAGGAGACAAGCCGCGGTGGAGGTGGTGACGACCCTGGCTGGGGGGATGCGGGATGGGTGGGGATGCGGGAGCTGGGACTCGTCAGATGCTGGATAAGGCTTCTGGGCACAGAGGGTTCATGCTCTGCCCCCCAAGGCTGCCACAGGCAGGTGATTTCCAAGATGGCATCTTCTGCCAGTGCAGGGCTAAGTAGCCATCAATTTGCAAATAAAAGCACCGAAAGGAAAATTGTAGGCATTCGAATCACATGGTAAAATGTGCTCAGACTACCTTCCGTGAGTTCCCATAGAGCAGGGGAAGGGAAGGAGAGAGAAGGCTTAAATGAGGGCATCTTGGGGTCAAGGTTATTTCAGCAGCAGGTGCAAGCTCAGGAAGGAGCCTGAGTTTCCTCACCAGGTCCTGGTTCCTTCCTACCTCTCGTGATGGGAACATCTCACCTCACTGAGTGTGATGCTAGCGTCAAATGTACAGAACATTTGAATGAGGTGTCCCCGAGATACAACCCGCCTTCGTCCAGTACTGGCCAGGAGAAAGAGTGAAGTTGCACGAAATCAGGGATAAAATGGCTATGGTCAGACACTGTGATCTTATCTCTGTGGTCATATGTTGTAAAAGTATTTGAGAATAAACAGGGTGGAGCGGGAAGGAGTGTGTGTGCGCGTTGCCTTGAATTTGCACCCAGGACAAGTTAGTATTTAAAGGACCCTAATCAGGAACTCACCTGCCAGGGGTGGGTGCTTAAGCACTTCCGGTGTTGTTACAGGATTCTACGCCAGAAGGTTTGCCAGAAAGGGATTCTACTACTGGTAGGGATTTTTTGCTGGGGAAATGAGTAGTGTTCAAGCAGCAGTTGTTAGAAATACCATTCGAGTACCACTATTTTTGCGTGGCATAAGAATACAGCAGACCCCCCTGTTCCAACTTCCAGAGCAGGGCTAGAGGTATTTATTTCCTTTGCTTCTTATATAATTTAATTGTAAGTTTGCATAACTTAATTTTTAATAACGGCTGTGTTGAACAACGAGCTTACAAAATTCCTGAAAATTTCACAGGTGGTCCTCACGAGCTTGTACGGGCAGCCCCGGCTGACCACAGCCTGAGCCTGGATTTTCCACCTCTTCATTGCCTACTTAGCACCTACCTATCCAGCCTTCCTTCGGATCTCAGCCAAGCAGTATTTGGTCAGGGAATTCTCCGCGCTTTCTGCCACAGGCCATATCACACTTGTGTGAGCTAATTATACATGTGGTTATTGTTCTATCGTTCTTGACCCTTTATAATTTCAGGTCTGTGAAAGCAGAGTTCTGGTCTACCTTGTCTCCCATGCCATTGGTAGGGCCTGGTACACAGTAGGTGCCCAAATATTATTTGTTTAAGGAATGAATGACTAAATGAGATATTTCGATAAAGGCGTTCTCAGTCTTTTACACGCTCAAGTTTTATTGATACTGTAGAGAAATTTTGTAAAATTTTGTGCCCAAAGAGTGAGTCATTTATTAAATAAATGGCTGGCTTCTTAGCTCTTTATAAGAGCTCAATCATTTTACGCACCACAAACCCTGTTGGGAGTCTAAGAATGCCTGTGATCCCCCTCTCAGAATTGTTTTTGAAATATGTAAAGAATGTATAGGCTTGCAAAGAAAACCAATTATATTAAAATGTAGTTATCAAAAAAACTTTAACGAATGAGTAATATGGTAATATATGTGCTTTTTTATTAACACCCTAAATGACAAGATCCAGTAGGAAGTCTAATTTAGACTGTAATTTAGAAACAGCAATAACTATAAATGATATTATCTATAACACTGATGTGATATGAAATTATCTGGCTTCCACTGGTGACAAAGTTTCAAGTACTGCTCATACTACGTGCTTTGCGTACCTTCCAAGTGAGAAAATGGACACAGTTCAGGTTAGTGCGTATGTGGGTGCATATCTGTTTATCCTGAATTCTATCCAAGGATGGCTGGGAGGGCCCACAGACCCTCCGGTGTCTGGGGTGACTGGGGGGAGGGGAGCGGGTAGGCAAGCCAATCTTTTTTCTGTCTTCCTCTGCTAACGTGGGATTTTGAGCAGGTGGGGGTGTGGCTGTGATTCCCTGCCACCCCAGGAACCTCACTGTACCCTCCTCGGGCCCAGACTGCTGATCCAGGATGCGTGTGTCAATGGAGGGGGCGGGAGTGGAGGGGGTTGCAGTGTGGGGAGGGTAGCCCTGAGGTTGACCTCAGCTTCTCAAATTGGTTGTCCTTTGGGGGGCTTGAGGAACCGGGGTCAGGCCAAGCAGAGGCCTTGGTGCTGGTTGGGGATGGGACCTGCAGAGTCTTAGTTACTGATTTCACTTTCAATAAGTCTAGATTTGTTACACTGGTTTCCCAATTAAAAAAAAAATTGAAAAAAGAAAAAAAAAGATTTAGGATTCCCGTGGAGAGACCAATGAGCTCAAGGGCTTGCTTAAGGAAATACAGATCAAAGGTCTGCCCACCAGAAAGAGGCCGTACAGATGAAGAGCCAGGGTTTGGTGTCAGACCTTCAGATTCCGATTTCTGTGTCTGCCTCTTACAGGCTGTGTGACCGTAGACAGTTTCCTTAACTACTCTGAGCCTGAGTGTGCTCATTTGGGAAATGAGTCTGATGGCAGCCACCTCCCAGGAATTTTCTTTAAATTTAACTATAGTTGACGCACAATAATGTTACATTATTTTCAGGCATACAGCATAGTGATTCAGCTACCCTCTATGTTACTCTATGCTCACCACGAATGTAGCCACCATTTGTCACCATGTAACACTGTGACAATATGGTTGACTATATTCCCTAAGTTGTGCCCTTTGTTCCTGTGACTTACTCATTTCCAAGGAATGTTTTGCTGCTTCCGTGACGTAGAACCATGCGTGGCATGTAACTGACACTCTGAAGACAATAGCCGCTATTTCTATGTGATTGTGCCAGTTCTTTCCGACCCAGGAAGCCCCGGTGCTTTTAGCACAATCAAAGTGGCTCATTGGTGACTTGAGGAGATCCTATTCCAGGACTACTAGGCTTGACAACCGTAACATGGACACAGAACAGAGGACCCATTTATCTCAACTGGATTCTTCTAAGAGGACTTTGAGCTTCTTAGCAGAAAAGCGCTTTGATTGGCGTTCGTGTTGCTGGACAGCCCAAGAGAAACACACACTAGTGAGGGAGCCTCGTGTCCCGGTGGGGGTGTGCACTGCCGCGGTATTATTATAAGGACTAAGTGAGATAATATTTTATTATAAGGATTAAGAGGAGGAACATAGAATCACCCCTCCAGTGACTTACATCCCACTTAAAATCAAACCCAAAGCCCTTATCATAGCTTCTGATGTCTTACACAATCTGGGTATGCGCCAACTTAATCCTCTGTCTCCTGTCTCCCTCCGTTCCCTTTGCTGCGGGCAGCGGCCTTCTTGCCGGTCCTTGCGCACCAGCTTCTTCCTTCCTCCTCTGGACTGTAGACTCCCTGTTCCCGCTGCCTGGGATGCTGTTCCCCAGACATCCTGATCGTGCCCGGCCTCTGTGCCAATGGCCGCTCCGCGGAAAGGCCTTCCCTTCTCACACTGCCTGAAAGAGCTTCTCCTCTTTCAGGAGGAAAAGTCCTACGCATGTCTAATCCTTTACTCCGCCGTACTTTCTTTTTCCACACAGCACTTTCACTACCTGATGTTACAGTATATATGAATATATCCAGTTGTTTATTGCCTGATTTCTCCATTTATTTGTAAAAGAAGCAGGTGCTTGATTTTAATCACCAACCCTGCCCCCTGTGCCGTGAAGAGTACCTTGCACAGCCCATGGGCTAGTCAGTACCTTCTGGAAGAAATGGAAACATCATACACAGCTATAGTGCCCTCTGAGCTCAGGAAATTGCCGTCCATCCTTGTGGCTACTCCCCTGCCCTGCTTGGTCTGCCCGTTAGTGAGGGGTGATTGTTAAACTTTCGGGAATTTCTCGAGGGGGTTGGTAAACACAACCCTTAAAAAATTATATTTTACAAACTTAGAGTTAAATAGATGATATTAAAGACAAAGGATATGCTACGTGAAATCAGCCAAACACAAAAGAACAAATATTGTGTGATGCCATTTTTATGAGGTACCCAGAATAGGCAAATTCATAGAGACAGAAAGAATCAAGGTTCGAAGGGACCCGGGGTGGGGCGGGGGGAGGAAGGAGGAAACGGGAGTTCCTGTCTGATGGGTACAGGTTTTCTTTTTGGGATGATGAAGAAAGTTCTGGAAATAGTGGCGATGGCTATGTAACACTGTAAATGTACTTATGCCACTGACTTGTATATTTTTAATGGCTAAAATGATCATTTTTTATGTCTATTTACCACAATTGCATATATATGTATATATATAACTTAAAGGAAATGAATACTCAAAACTCATGACTTTCTAATGATTTTCCTATATGGTGCTATTGCTCCTGAGATTATTTACATGTATGGCGGAAATACTATGTAATGTGTTAATGCACATCTCCTCCCAATGTCCTGTTCAGTAGCTAAAGCCAGGCGGCATGATGAACACAGCCGCCCAGGTGAGCCTAGTTATTCTTCTAAGCCACTAAATTTTTTTTAAAGAGTTTTCCTATTTTTATTTTTTTAAAGATTTTATTTATTTACTTATATGTCTGCAAGAGAGAGAGAGAGCATGCCCAAGCAGGGGGAGCGGCAGGCAGAGGGGGAAGCAGGCTCCCCACTGAGCAAGGAGCCCGATGTGGGACTCGATCCCAGGACCCTGGGATCATGACCTGAGCTGAAGGCAGACGCTTAACTGACTGAGCCACCCGGATGCCCCTAAGCCACTAAATTTGACGTCGTTCTTACTCAGTGATAACAAGAACAACCACTTACCTTTAAGCTTCTCTACAAAAGAAAAATAATTCTGTACCACATTTAAACCATTAAAATTGCTGTTTTTCTTGCACCCAAACTGGAACCTTATCAATTTGGGTTGGATGAGGCTGGGTGAGAGCAAGAACAAGCTTCACCACGTGACTTAGAAACTTCGATTTTAATCCCTAGCAGGCTATGTGACTTCTCTTTCTCTCAGGACATCAGGGTCCTCATCCGTGAAAATAAGATTCATTCATTAAAATAAAATTTACCAACTGCCAAATAAAATGTTGGGCACTGCTCAGGGCTTGCCTTTTCTAATGAGGCTTACAGTGTAGCAGCATCGAACAGTCAAGACGAAGACCAAGACACATGCCACTGAGGGGCTCCTGGCTGGCTCAGTGGGTGGAGCATGCAACTCTTGTTCTCCGGGTCGTGAGTTCAAGCCCTGCATTGGGCGTAGAGCTTACTTAAAAAAAAAAAAAAAAAAAAAAGCCACCGAAATAGCACTGGAAAAGTGCATGAAAAAAACACTGCCAGAGGAAATAAGAGAGTGGTGGGGCGGAAGGAGGGCTTAGGACGGTCTCTTCAAGGAGAAAGGTGATAATTGGGCAGCGATCTAAATGGAAGGATGGGGTGGCTATGTAAAGACCCGAGAAATGAGCTTTCCAGGCAGAAGCAACAGCAAAAGAGCAAAGAACCTTTGCATGGTTAAGAAACAGCCAGAAGACTAGCACGGGTGGAGCAAAATGAGTAAGAGAGTGGTAACAGATGAATTTAGAGGCATAAGAGCCAGAATTAAGCAAGCTCGAGGAAAGGCTGGTCCATGCAGGGCCTTGTAATATAGGCCACTGTTGACCTTGATCAATCATTTCCAAACTTTGGGCCATAGTCCCCAGCGATGGTGGAAGTTGATGAATTTGCAAAGATAGGAGATTATTATAAAGATCCTATGATTTGGTATACATGCAAAATAGTATCTGCCAACTAATTAAATGCATCTCATATCTTGTATGCCACCAGCTTTTAAATACATTGGCAATGCTGTTGTAATTTCCCAAAACACAAATCTGCAAAAGTACTTGAGAATTTATAATTCTGCATTTTCCATTGTGTTTTTCTCCATCGATGAAAACGAAGAGCTTAATTCTATCATGTGACTATGAACTGCCTGGTGGGGGAAAAAAAAAAAGCATTCATATTCCCACCTAGAAGGACAAATCTTGGGAATGTCCAGACACTTCTGTTACTAAAGTCAAAGACGACTCTGCTACAAGAAAATGTGTGGAAGCACAAAGAGCACACGGTGGGGTTTTTTTTAACCATTATTATTACTATGGCGAGAACTTATTGAGTACTCGCTATCATGTAGGCACTGTTGTGTTTTCCTTTCAGTTACTCATCTAATCTCCAAAACAATTGTGTGAGATCAGCAGTCCAATTCCCATTTCACAGATGAGGTAGCTTAAGGTTCAGTAATGTTAGCTAAGTAGACCGAGTTCCCATGGGTAGTACATGGGAAAGGAAGAGGTGAAGGATGGAAGGTCCTATACCAATTAGGGCGGTGGTTACAAAGTTATAGACATTTGTTGAAACTCATAAAACTATACTTAAAATCCCTGCAATTCATCGTAGGCAAATTGGATCCCAATTAATAATAATAATAATTAATAATAATAAAGCCAAGCTCCCAAATATTTTCGAAGAAAGGTTTGGAAGGCAGGGTTTCACTATAAGCATGATGTTCCCTGAGTTACAGCAGTAAAGAAGCAGTCTTGTGGGGGGAGAACCCGTAAGCTTCCTTCATTGTGTCCTCACCTGACCTGGCTATCACAGAAAGGAGGATAACTCATTTATATTTTCAAGAGACACACAGGAAACATCAACAAAATGTGCTTGTAAATTCCCTGCAGCTAACTGGGGTTCCGGGGATTTGCGTTCAGGGAGACCTGCTCTCTTTTCCCGGGAGGTTGCCGGTAGGAGGAGGCTTGGATGCCATTCCCGAGTCCTGGACTCAGATGGCAGGAAGAGGAGGCAAGATCCGCGGGGAGCCTTCTGTAGGAGTCAGACCTCACACAGAACATTGTGAATCAGGTTCCTGGTGTTTATGCTGCCTAAGAGCCAATAATTCCCTTGCTCAGAGAATCACTCAGAATGCATCCAGGTCTTTGATCAGGGAGACCAAGAATATTCCTGTGCTCAGATTAAACGGGACCAGTGAAAATGAAGCATCCTGGCAGAGAACCACCAAGCTACGTCTTGGCTAAAGGGGGCAAAGCTGGGATCATGGATCGTGGATCTTTGCTTTGGGGGCTTTTTTTTTTCCTCCCCCATTTGTAACTCATCATCCTGTTTTAGAATGCAACATTTTATTCTGTAAAGATAACATAGTCTAAGTTATTTTAAAATCCCTTGGAAACCAATGGAGGCCCATGAGAACATGCTTTAATAATAGTTTGTATGTTTTTGAGCAGCGTGTGTGCATTATTCCTGCCCCATCTGCTCCGATCCCGTGACGGGGCTGCTGTTTAACACATTTTCCACACGAGAGAACCATGCCTCCGACTTGTTCCCAGTGTGTCCGATCCTCCCTCTCGATGCTTTCAGAGTTTCCCAAAGTGAGATTTTGGAGTTGCCTATAAGAAGATAGTTTACATGTTCTGCTCTCTTTTGCAAATAATCTAAAAATAATCTTTCCGTGTTGTAACTGAGCATCCTGCTCCCTCCGACTCTTGGGTTTACAATGACCGGAGTTATATGGCTTTATTTGTGGGTTGAATGGCAAGAAAAGAGAGGCAGGCTGAACGTGTCCAGGAAGGCTTTGTGCCCCAGGAAGGCTTTGTTTTTCTCTGGTTCTGAGGGAGAAAAGTGGTGGGCGGGCTGAGCCAGTCTCCGCAGTCAGAGCGCACGGTGACTAGGCGGCAGTCCTGCCTGCAGAGATTTCGAGATGTTACTTCCGTGCAGCTTCCCATCCACCATATTAAATCATTGCTGCGAATTTGGGTTCAACAGTCTTCAGAGTTTTATTTGTATTGATTCGTAAACCGGCTTTGATCTTTGGGTTTTTTAAGAACTAGAAATGTAAGTTCTCTTATGTTGCGGGGCATGTGTGTTGTAGAATTAAATACAGATGTTAAAAAAAAAAATTAAATAAATAAATAAATAAATAAATAAATAAATAAATATAGATGTTAACATCCTGAGTCTACAGGATTTTTTTCCCTTGAAATGGGTCTGAATATTCCTCATATTTCAGAAATCCGTCTCTCACCACTGCGGCCCTACTGCTTTCTTTGAAGTGTGTACATTTCTCGTATGTTTCATAAAGAAATTTCGAACTCACTAGTCGTCAAAGAAATGTAAATAAAATCCAAATATGATTTCCTCTGTTATATTGGCAAGATAGGTGTGTGTTAAGTTAAAAGCCCCGAGTTTCTTGGAAGAAACAAATATATCCATCCATATAACACAGGTAAAATATAAAACAATACAACCTTTGGTGAGAATGCAGTTTGACAGCTTGTATCAGCCTTAAAAATATGATAATTACTACTCCAGCGTTCAACTGCTAGGAATTTATCTTGAGTAAATAACACAGAAGAGGAAGGAAGGGAGGGAGGGAGAGAGGGAAGGAGGGAGGGAAGAAGGAAGGAAGGAAGGAAGGGAGGGAGGGAGAGGGAGGGAGAGAGGGAGGAGGGAGAAAAAAATACATCCAGAAATTCTAACAATGGGAGATTGTTTAAAAGTTCCCCACTAGAAAGGCACCTGGTGGCACGGTCAGGTAGGCAATCTGTCTCTTGGTTTTGGCTCCAGTCATGATCTCAGGGTGATGATCTCAGGGTCCTGACATCAAGCCCCACACTGGGCTCCGTGCTCAGTGTAGAGTCGGCTTGAGATTCTCTCTCTCTCTCTGCCCCTCCCCCTCATCTCTCTCTCTCTGAAATAAATAAATAAATCTAAACAAAAAAGTTCCCCACTAGAATGTGATATAGTCCTTTTAAATGCTAATGAACAATAATGAGCATCATAATGGAAAAATTTCCCCAAGTGTCAAGAGAAAAACATGTCCCATCTTTTCTAGAGTACGTTTGTTTTTAAATGCACCGAACAAGGGCTGGATGGCTTCATAACAAAATGTCAACACTGGTAACTGCTAAATGGTAACATTAGCCATGATTTTATTTTCTTCTTTTTGTTTTTAGATTTTTTAATGCCCTGCTATGAACGAGCATTAATTTTGGAAATCAGTATGGTGAAGGAACCCCAGCGTAACACAAATTGGGGTGAAGGTCTCAGCAGTCCCAGTCTTTCTGAGTGACCCTGGAGAAGTTATGTAATCTTCCTGAATCTCTGTGTCCTCATCGAAAAACAGGGATGATGTCTAGGCCTGTTGTAAAAAGCTGTGAGTATTCAAATGAGATAACGTGTATCAAGGGACTTAGCATTGAGATCAGCAAATATCTTGAGTTCAGTAAGTATCACTTGCAATGAGGAAAGGATGATAAAAATGTTTTCTTTTAATCAGGCATGTGTTTTAAGTAAACATTTCCCAGACTTCTAAGTGTGCTCATCAAACATTTAGCTTCCATTAGGAAGTTCTGCTAGTGGGAAAAAAAAGAGAGAGGAGTAAATGTCCCAGTATGTTTTTACTGGCCTTGTAATCTAAAGATATTTCTTTGGAGCTCTGAAAGTCATTGGTAAGCTTTTATTAATCATAGACTAGTGGTTCTTCCCGGGGAGGGGGGGGGCGGGGGGAGGATTCTTCCTCCCCGGGGGACATTTGGCAATGTCTGCAGACATATCTGGTTGTCACAACAAGGCTGTCTAGTGGGTAGAGACCAGGAATGCTGCTGAACCTCTTACAAGGCACAGGACAGCCCCCCCCCCCCCCCCCGCCGCCCCGCAGCAGAGAACGAGCCGCCCAAAGGTCATTAGTGCCGATATTGAGAAACTCTGCTTCCGCGTTATCATATACGATCTGACTGTTGAAGGGGCGTGTGACAAAATGAGCCTCTTGTCCTATCGCTTTTTGATCCATTACATGTTGGTGGGTGGAACCCAAGTGAACCAAGTGAACACATTTGAGAAGCAGCTCCTCTCCCCACCTCCTCAACCCACTCACCCCACCCCACACCACCCGTTATGTTTCCCCTTCAATCCCACAGATCTCAAGGCCCGTTGTGCACAAAATCTCAGGTTTGTAATTGGGGTTAAGAGACGAAGCGCGTCTCTACCTCTGGCTCTGACGACAAAGAAAGAAGCTCGTCAGCAACTCGCTGAAACAGGGAGTGGTAGGTAGGTGGGAGGCAGTTTGAGTTTTGGAGTCTGACCAATATGAGTCAAAACTCAGTTTCCTCACCTACTCCCTCTGTGATCCTGGATCAGATTTTTTTTTTTCTTCTTCGAAATGTTAGTTTCCTTCTCTGAAAAAATGGAGCCAATAGTACCTAGCTCTCAGGGCCGCGAGGATTCGATGTGAAAGATTCCTAAGCTCTGAGTCCCAGGACAGGAACAAGCATGTTTTGGGAAGGGGGAGCCCTCAATAAATGATTGGCCATCTCAGTAACTGAAATAAAAGGAAGAGAAGAAGGAGAGAAAAGGAGAGGAACAGGACACCTGGGTGGCTGGGTCGGTTAAGCATCTGCCTTCAGCTCAGGTCATGATCTCAGAGTCCTGAGATCGAGTCCTGCATCGGGCTCCTTACTCAGTAGGAGCCTGCTTCCCCCTCTGCTGTGCTCTCTGTCTCTCTCTCTCTCTGACAAATAAATAAAATCTTTAAAAAAAAAAGGAAAAACAAAACAACAACAACAACAAAAAACCTCATGCATTTGAACTGAATGCCGACAGCACCTCGATCAAACAAATCACCAGGCAGATGACAAATGCAAGTTGCTGGACAAACCTGTTTGTAAAACAACAAGTGTTGAGGCAGCGATCATAGGTGCCAAGAAAGGAATTCACCGAGCAGCGTTTGCCAGGAAATCATTTATCAGATCAGAAGTAAATGTCACTGGCTCACCAGCATCAAAACTCAGCTCCAAATTGTGAAGCTGGAGAACATCTTCTTTGCAGCTCGTCTGACAGACACTCATTTCATAGCCTTAATATATAAAGAGAGCTCATAGATGATTTTTTTAAAGGTAACACCCATACGAAGAAATAGAGGAGGCTGGTAAATGAAGGCAGTGATTAATGAAGCTCATTATTAAGGTGGGTGCATCCATCACACTCCTCCAGGTGGGGGAGGGGGTGCCCACACCCTAGTCTATGTGGACTGCACACCCAGAATGGTTTTGTTCACAGTCAGCCTGACCATACTCGGTGTCCCTGATTAGTAACCAACAGCAACAATGATACTAATTGAAGTAAGAACAAGAATGTCATAATATTTTTTTTACATAAGCTCTGTGCCCAACATGGGACTTGAACTCACAACCCTGAGACCGAGAGTCACATGATCTACCATCTGAGCCAGCCAGGAGCCCCTGTTGTAATACTGGTGGGATTTTTTTTTTTAAGATTTCATTTATTTATTTGACAGAGAGAGAGAGAGAGATCACAAGTAGGCAGAGAGGCAGGCAGAGAGAGGGGGAAGCAGGCTCCCTGCTGAGCAGAGAGCCCGACACGGGGCTCGATCCCAGGACCCTGAGATCATGACCTGAGCCGAAGGCAGAGGCTTAACCCACTGAGCCACCCAGGTGCCCCAACTGGTGGGATTTTTTAAAACGGCTTTATTGGTGTATACTTGACATACAACAAACCGTGCATATTTAAAAGGTATAACTTGCTATTTTCTGTCCTACATATATACCTGTGAAACTGTCACCCCCAATTAATTTAGTGAGTGCATCCTTCATTCCCAAAAGTTTCTTTGTAATCCTTCCCTTCCCCTCCTCCCGACCCCCCATCATCAGAAAACCAAATCTGCTTTCTGTCACTACAGATTAGTGTTTACTTTCTAGAATTTTATATAGGTGGAATCAAACAATATATACTCTTTTTTTTTGTCTGGCGCCTTTCAGTGTAACAATTTTGAGATTCGTTCTTATTATCACATGTACCAACAGGTCATTCCTTTTTCTTGCCGGGCAGTACGCCATTGTATGGCTATACCATAGTTGGCTTACCCATTCATCTGTTGATGGATATGTGGGTTATTTTCAGTTTGAGGCTATTGCAATTACAGTCACTATAAACATTTATACACAAGCCTCCTTATAGATGTATACTTTCTCTTCTTAGGGAAACATCTAAGCGTGGAATGGCTGGATCATAGATTGGGTGTATGTTTAACATTTTAAGAAACTGACAACCTATTTTCCATTTTGGTGAATGAGTGTTTCAGTTCAACATATTTGCCAACCCTCGGTAACGTCAGTATTTTAATTTCAGTGGAGAATATCATAAATAATAAAGTAACATAACAATGAGAATATTTTTAACTGTAAAACTGGCAGAAGAAAGTCCTCATTGTTAATACCCAGTGTTGGCAAGAGTACAGAGGAAAACACTCTTGTTACTGAGGGAAGAAATGTAAATTAGCATCATTTTCTGGGAACCAGCTTGGCAGTATGTACCAAATGCCTTGAAACCTTTCATTTTATTTTCCTGAGCAACTCCGCGTCTGAAGATTTCTCCTTAAAAAATAAGGCCGCTTGAAAAAATGAAAATAAAAAATAAGGCTGCTTGCAAACATATCCCACAGCCCCCTTGTCTGCGGAGGGAGGTTTGGCATTCGTTCGTTTCCTCGAGAAGCAGCATCAGCATTGAACGTGAGAGGTGAGCGCCGTCAGTGCCCAGGCTGGACCCGTCCTTCAGGTCTGATTTCTTCGACCCTCACGATGGTTTTAAATGATTTGAATTTCTTGCCAGCATTTCAAAATGAGGAGCTGTCACATGAAAATCTATTTTGCAGGCATTTTTTTGACAAATTAGGAGCTTGGACACACCCAGGGCCCACAGGGAAACAAAAAGCTGGGAGAAGTGCCTTTCCTCGCCAGCCTAATTCACAGAATTGGTTGCCCCGTGGTAGAAACTGCGTCTTGGCTTGTTGCTTGGGCACTGAGAGTAGGTTGGCCCCAGGATTTGCTCTCCCCCTCCTGACCCTGCCCCAGTGCCCGACACGAAGAACAAATATTTGTTGAAAAATGAATGGTTGGAAATTACACTCGGTTTAAAGTATGTAATTCCCGGGGTGCCCGGCCAGCCCCGTCGGAAGAGCGTGTGACTCTTGATCTCTGGGTTGTGAGTTCAAGCCCCACGTTGAATGTAGAGATCACTTAAAAATAAGATATATTTTTTAAAACGTATGTAATAACTGAAGTTAGGTCAGCCAAAGGACAGAAGGACCGTATTCTGTTGGTAAACGTGTCAGCAAGCTGCAGTCTCTCCTTGTAGGCGAGAATGTCAATTAGTGTCGTTGGAGGACCTTGGGTAACACCGAGCAGCATTTCAAAGCCACATGCTATCTGACCTGGTTATACCACATGGAGGAATTATCAGACTACATTAGCATATGGGCATTTGTGAACAACGGTAATTACAGGGGCACCTGGGTGGCTCCATCGGTTTTGCATCTGCCTTCAGTGCGGGTCCTGATCTCAGGATCCTGAGATCGAGCCCCAAGTCAGCAGGTTCCCTGCTCAGTGGGGAGTCTGCTTCTCCCTCTGCCTCTGCCTCTGCCCCTCCCCCTCCCCCCGTGCCTTCTCTCTCTCTCTCAAATAAACAAAAAAATAAAATCTTTTTATTTTTTTAAAGATTTTATTTATTTATTTGACAGAGAGAGAGATTACAAGTAGGCAGAGAGGAAGGTGGGGCGGGAAGAAACAGGCTCCCCGCTGAGCAGAGAGCCCGATGCGGGGCTCGATCCCAGGACCCTGAGATCATGACCTGAGCCGAAGGCGGAGGCTCCAACCCACTGAGCCACCCGGGCGCCCCATAAAATCTTTTTAAAGAAAAGAATAATCACAGCAATTTTTTATTGAAGCATAATTAACATACAGTGTTATGTCAGTTCCAGGCGTGTAAGAAAATGATTCAATAATTCTATACATTACTATAGCAATATTGCTCGTTTGCAGAAGCCAGAAACAATCTAAATGTCTCTCGATAGGGGACTGAGGAAGCAAATAACCCTTCTATCTAGCAGGATATTCTGTAGCTTGAAAGGATCTCTATGTACGGGTTCAGAACAATCTCCAGGGTGAGGTGACAAAGACAAGAGGAAGCGAAGTGTATGGTATCTACAGTTCATGCATGGACAGGGCGTTTCCGTGTGTCACTTGTACTTGCTAATATATGCATACAGCAAGACTGCTAAAGCTCAGCACTGGTGGCATTTGGGGCCAGACAAGTCTTTGCTATGGGGGGCTGTCCTGTGCCGTGTAAGATCTCCGGCTTCTACCCACGAGAGGCCAGTGGCACCCCTTCCTCAGTTGTGACAACCAGAAATGTCTCCAGATATCGCCAAATGTCCCCTAGAGTCAACATCGTCCCCCGGTTGGGAACCCCTGGTGTAGAAATCTCTGGAGGAACAGACTAGGATCCTGTACCTGTGGTCTTCTCTGAAGATGGGAACAAGGAGACCGGGACCAAGAAAGGAAGGGAAACTTCACTTTCACCTGTTTTCACTCTTAGGCTCAAACTTTTAATTCTTAAAATACAATTATAAAAGTTTCATTTACATTTTTTTTCTGGCATCCAGGTACCTTCAAATCAGAAACTGTTTTGGGGGCACCAGGGAGGGTCACTCGGTTAAGCATCTGACTTCGGTTCATGACTTCAGGGTCCTGAGATCGAGCCCTGTGTGGCGTCGAGCTTCCTGCTCAGTGGGGAGTCTGCTTGTCCCTCTGCCCTTCCCCCTGCTCATGCTCTCTCTCTCTCTCTCAAATAAATAAATAAAACCTTTAAAAAACAGAAACCTTTTTAAAAATGGAAATATATTTGACATAGAAACTCGTATAACTTTATAGCATGCAACATTTTGACTTAATAAATGTATATATTGCGTGCATGATGGCCATTGTAGCGTTAGCTAAGACCTCTGTGACCTCCCCAGATTGCCATCGCTTCTTTGTGGTGGGAATTATGAAGACCTAGTCTCCTGGGAAGCTCGATGTTTATAACAGTGTTGTCTATCATCACTGTGCTGGGCATTAGACCTCCAGGATTCATTTCTCTAGTAGTTGCAAGTTTGTACCCTCAGAACATCTCTCCTGTCCTGTCACCCCTGCCTCCCCCCAGCCCCCGACAACCACCCTCCCATTCTCCAAAACAGAAACCACTTAATAAAATACGAAAAGGGGCGCATGGGTGGCTCAGTCGGTTAAGCGTCTGCCTTCGGCTCGGGTCATGATCTCGGGGTCCTGGGATTGAGCTCTGCGGGGAGCCTGCTTCTCCCTCTCCCTCTGCCTGCTGCTCCCCTTGCTTGTGCTCTCTCTCTCTGTGTCAAATAAATAAATAAAATCTTTAAAAAAAAAGAAAGAAAAGAAAATACAAAAAGTCCTAAGACATATTGGTGAGGAATTACCTTGTGTCTACTTAGCCCATTTTTTAAAAGTAACAGAATAGATCATCGATTTCATGAACTCATCCCATGTGCCCCATTTGCCAGATGAGAAATGGAGTCTCAAAAAGGAAGGAGTCCTAAGTCCATCTGACTAGGGACAACTAGCACCACGATGCCATGAGACCCAGCCTTTGCTGCCATTTTGGATTTGTCTCCGGTGTGGAAAGCAGATCTTGACAATGAATTAGGAACTCAAGAACGTAATGCCCGTGACTCTGAGGTAGAACCACAGCCGCTCCCAGTCAGCAAGTGTCCATCCGGGCTCCGGGGCAGTTGGAACTGTGCCGTCGGGCTCCCCCACGGCCCTGAGACCCGGCGTGGGACTCGTTCCAGCCGAAAACTTGCATCTAATCTCAAGCGTTTATTTACAAAAGAGGCCACAGTCTCTGGGTTGACCTGCTGATTATGTTCTTTGGGCGAATTATCTGTGAATGGTAAGTAATATTTGCATGGTGCTGTGGAAAGTGCTGCTTCTTACAATCACGTCGTCACAGAAACCCTACCAGAAAACTATGAACAAACTCTACAGATGAAGAGGTAGCCTTGGACAACTGCATTCACTAGCCCACCACCACACAGTTACCTAAATGCTGGAGCCAGGTTTGGATACCAAGATCAACCGAGCCTTTACTCTTTAAGACCCTTCATAGGCGTCTTATACTCGCCAAGAAAAATCCTATAAAAAATAAAAATAATTTCCCAACTAGGGAGTTAAATTCTTGACCAAGAACATACTAGTGAATAAGATAAGACAGCAAAGCAAGTAGCATGATGCCAGGCATATAATAAATGCTAAATAACCATTAGCCATTACGATGAGCCATGTACCTTCAAATATTAAAAAAAGGGTCTAGTAGCGAAGATAGTTTAAATTGGTAATGTAAGGCGAGATGAACCCGTTGGCCTATATTATGTGGTTGCATAAAGTTTTTTTTTTTAAATATTTGAATTGGTTTCTGGCATTTCAAAATGGGGACATTTCCCATGAATAATCCCAATGTATGTCATCTGTTGGAAGCCCGGCGCCTATGGGCTGGGGCTACGAAGCCACAGTCCCTGTAGGACCGCCCGAGTCCTCTCTGGTTTACCACAGACTCTTTACTTGCCTGAAGTAAGACCCGTGGGTTTGCCATTCCTCACCGTGGTTAAGAGAGAGGGCTCTGGGGGGAGATGATGAGTCCTGCCTGGTTCTTTGCATCCCTGCTTCCTAGCTGGGTGGCCTGGGGCAGATCATTTCACCTTTCCGAGTCTATCTTTCGGAACTGTGGGGACCCGTCAACAGAATACTCTGCCTAAAAGCACATAGCCCCGGGCCTGAGGCACAGACAGTTTTCAATAAAGGTTAGCTCTTTGTGCTGTTAGGTGGAGGAAGTTGAAAAATGGCCACATTTTTCAGGTGGCCACATCCTAATCCCTGGAACCTGGGAATGCAGTACCTTGTACAGCCAAAGCGATGCTGCCGACGTAATGGAGTTAAGGACTCTCACAGGGAGAGGTTACCTTTGACGATCCAGGTGGGTCCAGTGTAATCACAGGGTCCTTGTAAGTGAAAGAGGGAGGCAGGAGGTCAGTGTCAGAGCAGGTGTGAGACAGAAGAGGGGTTGAAGAGGGGCGCTCTGCAGGCGGAGAAAGGGGTCACAAGTCAAGGAATGCATATGGCTTCTAGACGCAGGAAAAGCCAAGGAAGTGGGTTTTCCTCTAGAGCCTCCAGCGGGACACAGCCCCACCAACACCTTGGCCTTCACCCAGGAAGGTCCATTTTGGGTTTCTGACCTGCAGAACCATAAAAGAATAGATTTGTTCTGTTTTAAGCCGCTAATCCTGGGACCGATTGTTACAGCAGCAATCGGAACCTGACACATCCTCACAGCAGTTCCCTAAGGTATGTCGGTTCTCCCCATCCTCCAGAAGGAGGCGCAGTAAAGGTGAAGAACGTTGCCCCCATGTCCCCCAGCTAGAAAGTGGCAGAGCCCAGAGTCAATTCCAAGTCCTTCTGAAACTCAAGTCCAACCTAATCCAACCCACATGCCTCCCAGTTATCGGGTCATTCAGCTTCTATCTGAATGATCCCAGAAACAAATGTTCTTCCCTTCCCGAGGCTACTCTTTCAGGGTTGCACAAGATCTACCATTATGTCCCCTGCATATTGAGCTACTCTCCGCTGCACTCTGAAAGACTTGAGACACTTTTAGTTACAAATGCAGAAACCCAGTTGACCTAGCATAAGCAAAAAGGGGGAATTATCACCAGGACGTAAAGACAACCCATGAAGCCCATGTCCAGGAAGGCAGCAGGCTGCAGAAGAACCGAAACCAAGAAATGGGAAGCCGAAAAAAATCCAGCCGGCCAGGCAAGACCTCTGCTTCTCGGCATCTCTGCCTCATTCTTTTCTCTCTGTAGGTTGATTTTCTCAGCTACTCCATTGTCGCGGTGGCAAATGGCTGCTCACGTGCCCCAGATTTACACATCACAGATCCAGTTCTATGGAGACACCGACTGACTGTGCCTCAAGGCAAATTTCGTATTCCCTAGAGAGGCAATCTGATTATTCTGGCCTCCAGCAGCCATCCATCCGTTGTCCCATCGGCTGTCAACAGGAAGGCTGGGTGGTGAAGAACAAATATGGCTGCCGGGGACTCGCCTCACTTGCAACTGTGGACGTGGGGTCTATGGGGGAGGGGAGGGGAAACTGAGCCGAGCTGATACCCTCAAAAATGAGTACCTCACATTGATTTCCCTAAGGTTTGCCCAAAAAAAAGAACACAGTAGAGATAGTAAGATAGCCTCAGAGCTTTTGAAAAGCTGTCTCTTCCCTTGTGGTCATCTGTTTTCCTGGGAACCATCCCTGGAACTTTCAGTCATTCCTCATTATGACAGTTCCCAGATGACTCAACAACCTGACTACCTCCCACCCCCCAATACCCCTCAGCCTACACAACTTTGGCAACACTTCCTTTCAAATGTGTGATTTGTCTCCATAACTAACCTTTCTTCTCCAAACGTGGGCTATCTGGCTCATTTAAATTGTTTTCTTGCTTTACCTTCCTTGAACCCATGAGGCATATACTGACTCCATGAATGCAGGCTAAGATTGTTTCCTTGGCAGCTGTATACATCTGGCTCGAATTGAGCTTGTGGCCAGCTAGAAGCCCCAGATCTTCTTCCCAGGAACTGCTGTCTGGCCATGTCTCCCCATTCCCAGACTTCAATAATTGATGCCAGAATCCACATCAATCCCTGGTAAATATTCTCTTATTTCCTCTAATCCTTGATTTGACTCTATAAAGACCATTGTGAATCTTGATCCTATCATCCCAATATGTTGTCTCCTAGAAAGTTTACCTGTATACCTGAATTGTTTAGTCTCTAACCAAAATGATATCCCACATACACCAAAGATACACCAGTGGACCCTTCCTAAGCTGCCACGACTCCATTAATCCACATCAAATATACTGAAAAAATGCTGCAAATAGTCCAGGATCTTTTATTCCTGGAACAGGAAGGGTGGCTGCCCAAATTCCTCAAATATTTTTGATGTTTAATTTTTATAACAGCAGAAAAGATCCAGCATGATTATAAATAATCTAGGGCATCAAGAATATGGGAAGACCTCTGGAAGGCTTTCATTAAGATGAATCATAACAACCCAGCAACCCAGAAATATTCATATTCCCGTTTTATAGGTGTGTAACCAAGGTTACCCAGAAAAAAAGTACTAGAGCTGAGATTTGAATGCAGGCTGTTGATTCATAGCCCAAGCGTTTAATCCCAGCGCCAGGGGTGGGCAGGACAATTTTTTTCTGTAAAGGGCCAGATAGTAAATATTTTAGGCTTTGGGGACCATACAGTCTGCCTTTACAGAGCAAAAGCAATTGTAGACAATCCATTAACAAATGGGCATGGCTGCATTCAAATAAACATTTATTTATAAAAACTGGCAGTATGCATGATTTGGCCCTCAGACTGTAGTTCGCCAACTCATCTCAGAAGGCTCTTCCTTCCCAATCTGCGTGGTAAAATCCTGCTCCAATACGCAGCTCAAACATGCCTTTTGAGTTACAACACTGGACATACACGGGATTCAGCCTGCAGATCATAGCTTGCCGGCCCATTCTCAACCATCACGCCTTCTGACCTGGTAGGTTAATTTATCTCACTGAAGAACCTGGAGTTACTGCCTAGTGTAGATCACGGCCAGAGCCAGCAAAACTGACACCTTTCACAATACATCAGGCTTCACTACTTTGTGTAATGTTGCCCCAACAGCAGTAATTCCTCGTGAGGCTACTTGTTTTGATACCTTTTGTCACAAATGTCCAAATAAATTCATAGCAACACACACACACACACACACACACACACACACACACACACACACACACACATGCCCCTCCTATTTCTCATGCTCTGAGGCTACCCTATAATCTCAGGTTCCTGGAGGTCATGTTCTTTCCCTCTGACCAGAGCATTTTAGCATTCCATCATGCACACCTAAGTGCTATACTCAGCCTGCGTCCTGAGTCACATGCATTAAAAAAAGAGTGTGTGTGTGTGTGTGTGTGTGTGTGTGTGTGTGTTCTGCTGGAAATTGGTGTGCAAGCACATGCAAGGAAACAGCCCAGGAAGCAGAGTGAAGAAGACTGATTCAAGCATGACGGATGTCCTGTGGCGGGATGGAGGGGCTGTAACCACCAGGGCAACGAGGGAAGAAGTCACCTGCAATTTTGAAGAGCAGGTGGAAGAAATCAGGACCAGAGCCCTAAGAGGAACTTGAGCAAATGGAGAAGAGCAAAGCAGGCATTGAGTGCTGACCTGGAGAAGGCTACTGTGTCCAGAGATGCCTCCTCTTGCTAACAGGGCATCCAAATCCTTGCATTATTCACTGGGCCCTTGGCAGGAAAGCCTAGCACACAAGCCTGCTTAACCTTCCGTTTATCAGTGTAAACAGTTTTCAGGCAAACTGTTCGGTGGGATGCTTTAACCTTTAGAAACAGAAAATACGAACAGTAAAAATTAGCTGGTTCTAATGACAGAGGAAGACATGTGCAACAATAACAGAAGCTTGGATATCTTGTACTGGGTTTATTTATTTATTTTTTAATGCGAACATAAGATGTGTTTATTTGTTGCCCAACAGCCTTTAGCAGAGATGCCATGGCAGAGTGCTCTCAGCACCCAGCTCAGCTCCACCGTTTGGTAGATATGCAACTGTGGGGTCTGCCCCACTTTTCTGGACTTGACCTTTCTCATCTGTAAAATGGGATGACAAATAGAACCTGCCTCATTAATAGCATGCATACCACCAGGTGCTCTCAATTTCTTCAACCCTGCAGAGACTGTAGATATCTGCCCCCCCTCCCACCCCGGGCCCCGCCAAGATAGTCGAATGAAGCCCAAATTCATCAAGTATCTAGAGGAAATGGAGGTGGTTCCTGAGCCCCCCCCCCCCACATCTCTGCCCTTGGAGTTCGCTCATTAGATATCTGTGGTCCTCATGACCCTGCCTCCCACCACCCCAGCATCTCTCCCTCGCATCTCGGACCTCTGTATCTTCCTCTCCAGGTTCATGAGACTTCCGCCCACCTCGAAATTCCATCTGCTTCTCCCTCGACGGTTCTAACGCATCCTCATCGATTTTTCATCTCCCTCCACCCCACTGATGCCACTGATGCCCGGACAGTGGGACTTTTATACTCAAAGAAGCCATCGGAGTATCTGTCAAGAGCATTGTCCTTTGACCCCAGCCCTTCTATATGAAATGAGGATTTCTCTCTCTCAGCTGGGTTCCGGAAGAGAATAGACACAGGCTTTTCATGTCAGTGCTGTTTATAACAGACAAGAAAGAAACAACCCAAATACCCAGCAACAGAGAACGGGTTAAATAAATTTGAGTGTGATCCTACATGGGATATTTTGCAGCTATAAAAAAGAGGGAAGTTCTGTTTGCACTACTGCAGAAAGATACCCGGGATAAGCTAAGTGAAAGAAGCAAGATGCCCAGGAAGACAGACGGCATGCCAGAGTTTGTCTGGAGAAAAGGACGGAAAGAGAGAACAGGAGCATGTTTGTGTGCTTCATGGCTGAAAGACAACTCTGCGGGAGCCTGGGTGGCTCAGTCGGTTAAGCACCTGCCTTTGGCTCAGGTCATGATCTTGGGGTCCTGGGATCGAGCCCCGCATTGGGCTCATTGCTGGGGGGGTGCTTCTCCCTCGCCCTCCACCCCTCCCCCAACTTGTGCACTTTCTCTCTCTCTCTCTCTCAAATAAATAAAAAAAATCTTTAAAAAATAATAATAATAAAATAAAATATTTAAAAAAAAACAGAATAAAATGATTCTGAAGGACACCCAGGAAACTCATCCAAAGGGATCCATGGATGCAGTGACAACCGATGGAAAGAGGAAGAAGACTTCACACTAAATTCCTTTTCACACTGTTTTCTTTTCAAACCATATGAATGTATTAACGAATCAAAAGCTTGACTTTTTTAAAGCGTTCACAAGAGGTTTACAACAATAACAATTCTAAGAGGGTGTAGTTACTAGGTGTAAAAATACTACTTTTACTTCTCCGCACTAGGTAAAGATTAGATGAAATTAGCTAAGGAATGTGCTTCGAATGGTCTGTCCTGCCCAGACTGTGGTGTGAATCGAGGCCATGGACGGCGGCGCATAATACAGGTGTCCCACGAGGAGAGCCCTAGAAAGCATTATCATTGTACTGGCTGCATATTCATGTGGCCCAGAGTGAAGAGATTGAACTTAGACCTCAGACGCCCTTGCTCAGCTGCAGCACCTGCCGGCGGCAGCGTTGGCCAGCAGGTCCCGTCAGTGCCGGGGCCTGGGGAGCCTGGCTGCTCATTCATTCCTGCAACTAGTAAACGGTTAACCCCCGGAGTAGGTGCCAGACATTGTTTTAGGCCAAGGTCAGACTTAAGGTTCTAGACCATGCTTCTCAATAGGGACCAGTTTTGCCGCCCAGGAGACGTTTGGCAATGTCTGGAGACGTTCCGAGCTGTCACCAGTCGGGGAGCACAGGGGAAATGCAACTGGCATCCGGTGGGCGGAGGGCGGGGACGCAGCCGAACAGTCGGGACAATGCGCCAGACGGTCTCTACGCCAAAAAGTTGCCCGGCCCCAGTGTGAGTAGTGCTGAGAGCTCTCGCTCCGCCCTGTTCTAGAAGGAAAAAGAGAGAACACAGAATAAACAAATAAAAGACAATGCCAGATGTGGCTCAGTGCTCCGGGACAGAATGACCCAGGCAGCTGTTTGAGCTGGGTCAAGGGGTGCCGGGGAAGGCTCTCTGAGGACTAAAGGGTTTTACTGAACGCTAGCGGTTACAAAGGAGCCAGGCAAACTCGCGTCTCGGAGAAGGGTTCTTGAGCCTCGAAGAAAAGCAAGGGCAAAGGCCCTGAGGCCGGGACAAGCTTGGCTTGTTCAAGAAAGAGAAAGAGGGGAGCACGACTCGGAGAGTGAACACAGGTGGCTGAACTCAGTGTGTCGGGAGGAGGCAGGGCCAGACCTCCTGCGGAGGAATTTTTATTTCTGCCTGAAAAACAATGAGGATCCATGGAAAGGTTTTTTTTTTTTAAGGTTTTATTTATTTATTTATTAGAGAGATAGAGCATGAGTGGGTGAGCAGGGGAACCATGTTGGGCAGAGGGAGAGAGAGAAGCAGACTCCTCACTGAGCAGAGAGCCCGATGTGGGGCTCGATCCCAGGACCCCGGGATCATGACCCGAGCCGAAGGCAGACGCTTAACCCACTGAGCCACCCGGGCGCCCCCCATGGAAAGGTTTTAACCACGGAGCTGGCATAATCAGCTGCGAGTTTTTAAAAGTCATTAGGGCTGCCCTGTGAGCGATGGGCGAGGCAGAGCCAACACAAAGCAGCTAGATGGGCATCAAGATGAGAGAGGAGAGCAGGGCTGGGGAGCGGAGTGGGGACCCTAGTGGAAGGGTCTGGGATACGGTTTTGGAGGTAGAACCCGCTAGAGCACTGTGGAGAGGAGAATAGAATGAATCGGACAGCACAGGTCAAGGGAGTCACATATGCACAGCCTATAAACAGGAACTCCAGGAAACAAAAGGCGTTCTAACCCTTCAATCTAAAAATTAAAACATAGTTAAAACTAAACTGACAAATGCAATCTAAGTTCCCCAGCTCCCCCCGGTTGCCCCAGGGTGGCCAAGGATCAGGATGAGCTGGCAATTTTGACTTGGAAAGTTTGGGGTGGAGGGCATTGAGGGTGAGCACCGGGAAAAAGAAGAAATCTAAAAGGCAGCAATAACGCCCATTTCTGGAAAGTTACAAGGGACAGTGGATGTATTGAACATGAAGGAACTATTTCAAATAAGAATATTCTGGAAAACATGGGTCTCTAGTTAGGCCTCTGAGGCTGGCATAAACAGTTGACCGTCAGCCCCGTGGACAAAGGAAGACCAACTCGAACAAGGCATTAACTGTAGTCCGCGTCAAGCCGCTTACAAGTGGCCGTTTAAAGATTTTTAAACATAGGGGATATTGTTTATGAAACGTAATCTGATCGCCCAAGCAAAAATGACACAAATTCCATGGCAACTGTAGAGATTAAAGAAGTGTTTTAAGGACAAAATCCCTTATCTACCACCCCTCTTGAAATTTACTCACCAAGTAAGAGCTCTCAGGAGACACGCTGGGGAGAAAGACAATTCACTCTATGGAGAAAGACTTTCAGAATCTCATTTTGTAAATTGATGGATAAACACCACCGAAACTGTGGGATTGAAAAGCATAGTTAGGCATTATTATGTTTCACACAGTGTCTAACAGTAATAATCAGTAATAATAATAATAGTAGTTGCCATTTACCGAGCCAAATGTTTTACGTGCATTAACTGTAGTTCTTGAATAGATTTACAACTTTCCCTTATCAATGAAGGAAACGGAGCCCAGAGAGACCACCTGACTTGCCCAAGGACACACAGCTTTTGAGCAGCATCCAGGCTTCTGACCCTTGTAAGTCACTCTCCAAATCACCCTCCTCGTCACATCTCGAGCGAGCAATCCGGTACCTTCCAGCATGGGGGACAAAACAACACGCTTATAGCATTCAGACACTAATAATAACAACTAGGCTTACCTGAAGACGTGCGGCGTGCCTGCAAAGCTAAGTGCTTTACTTCAATCAACTCATTTGCTTGTAATGGTAACACTGTGAGTACTTCTGTTCTTTTCCTTCTACTGCTAAGGAACCTAAGGCACAGATGGGTTCAGCAACTTTTCCAAGATCACACAGCCATTGAGCGAGAAAACAGGATTTGAAACCCTGTGGTTGAACCGTTAAGTCTAGAAATTTAGCCAACACGCTGCGGGGAAGTGAATAGAAAAGGAATCACAGGTGGACAAGACATTCGATAGTTTGGGTGCAGCCGTGAATATAGTCTCTTTGCATCCCGGATACATTTCTTTTGATACCAAGTATCAAAATGGTAGTTAAACTATTATTTGCAGAATTATTTGTTCGGTGTTGATTATCTGTAATGACTTTGTCTCGGTGACTGTCTTAGGCCCAGTACCTGTAACAGAGGGGACACATATCAATGCTTCACCAATGTCTCTTGTTTTACTTTTTGGGGTTTTGTTTGTTTGTTTGAGTCAATGAAGCAATAATTGGAAAGGCGAATCGAAGTATGGAGAGGCACGAACTTAGGGAATTAGGAATCATGATCCCAAACTAGAAAGCAAGCAAGGTCACTTTTTACCTTCCCAAATATGATCTCGTTCTTTCTACCAGAGCCTTGATTCCAGCTCAGCTGTGATCACTAGATCACAAACTGTTCTCCATGTCCCCCATCAAAGAGGGGAACTTAGGAAACAAGGGCCACCTCTCACACACGCAGCTCCAACCTTGGGCATGGTTAGATTTATCTAAGATAAGAACAAAATAGTGAACTTCTCCGTGAGTGACAGCTTGGGAGTGTCATTCTTTTTATCAGTCCCTGGGATGTAATTCTTGTCAGCTGGAGTTAGAGGATGTTCTGTTCCGAGTCACTGTCATATTCTGATTCTCACTGACCCACCTTTCGTCTCTGCTCCGTGCATCTCTGTGGCATCATAGGTCACCTACATTGAAAGTGATCATGTAGCATGACCAAAGTCAACATGTTAGAAGAAACTGCCTCCAGGAGTCCTACTTGGCCATGGGACATGGTGTTGCCTAGTGGTTAAGTCTAAGTTAGCGGGAGACAGACCTAGCATTCAAAGCTCAAGACCCCTGGTCCTAACTGGCTGCCTACCTGGAAAGCTCATCCTTCCTCTGTCCACCATGTTGAAGAAATAAATGGACGGGGAGCCACACCCATCCACACGCACTTCTCCCGATGGGACTGCAGTCTTAAATTTTGGAATCAAATGCACCCAGCTTCAAAATCTGGTTCCGCCACTTTACAGATGTGGACAGCTTCCTGCACTTCTCCAAGCCTCGTCTGTATGGGAATATTAAATAGGACCTCCTTACAGTGTTGGAGCCAATACTAAATGAGATAAAGAGTAGAGAGTGTTTAGTACAATGGTTAATAAAAAAGTTGTTTGAGAAATGGTTGTTATTAGTGATGTTTATTATTATTAACATCCATTCATTTATAGAAAGAGGTTTCTGAACTTTATACAAAACAGAAATCTCCACTCTTCTTTCATATTTTTTCCTTCCCCCATAGAAATCGCAGCCAAGACAAAAATGATAGAACTGCTCTAAGCTAGCCCAGTGGTTTACTTCTTAGGTTGCCATGTTTATACTGGGGCAATACCGAGAATATCCGGTAATGCCTAAAGCAAAGAAAAGTGCAGCACAGACATTCTAAATGACATCCCTGAGTTTCATTTTTTATTTAAAGTGCATTTTATATCTCTTTCTTCCGCCAGGTCTCCTAGTGATCGGTTGTATTTTTCAGGTATAGTTTTTCTGGATAAATCCCACCCACCCTACTTTTTGTAAGCATGAAGATTAAGTGGACAAAGACAAATTCAATTAAGCTGCAGGCTTTGGTGACCAGCAGCTATTTTTCTTGAGGAACTGAATGCAGACGTCTCAGGGGTGGGGACGTGTATGCAGCAGGCTTCTGAATGGAAAGGAGGCAGCATTTGAGTATAAATCACGCGACAAACTGAGCCCTCCTGTATTAATCTTTTATTCAGAAACAGACACTGTTTTAAGGGGAAATTAAAGGCAATCAATAAGCAGGCTTGCCTGGGCGGCTTCTGAGCTTGAGATGCAAATATTATTGCAAATTCTAGATTCCAAAGAGATCCCTCCATTGATATGTTAATAGCCTCCTCGTGTTTCTATGACCTCAAATCCTGGCAGGGCATGAAGCTATACTTACAGGAAACAAAAGAAAAGCACGTCGTAGAATAAACATTTGCTAAGTGGACCTTGACTGTAAACCCCAACTTGTCATGTGTTAAGGACAGAATTCTCTATGAGGCAGCTACTGATGCCCTGAATGTTTAATATGTTTCTATGTTTAAGGAGCTGCCATGACTGACTCTTTCTCTGGTGTCACCTGACATTTCAGCCTCACACTCCTGGTGCACAAGACAACAAACGCTTTGGCATTGTCATCCCAAAGAGAGGCAACCCTTGGCAACCGGAAATAAGCAAAATTCAGCGGCCTGTAAATCAAAGGTGATTGCGACCAAATGTTGGTCACCTATTTGTAAATGCAGAGACAGAGACAAATTCGGAAAATATTTATTTAGCACCTACTGTATGCAAGATACTGTGCTGGGATACGATGGATAGAGAACCATGTTTGACAAGGAGCTTATGTTTTTCGGGGCAAATGGACAATAAACAATTTAAAGATAAAGATAAATCACATTGGGGTGAGTGCTACGGAGAACAAAAGCAGATAATGAACAAGAAGGTCCTAGAAGAAGGCCTCCCTTATGAGTGTACAGAAATTCAAGGAGGCCTGGGTACTGATGGGTTCTCTGCAGGACTAGCTTTCCAGGCAGAGGGACAGTAAGTGCAAAGGTCCTGAGGTAGGAAAAGGCTTGTGTTTGAGAATCAGAAAGTCTCCTACTACAGCTAGACAGTGGTGGGTGAGATCATGTTGCATAACCACACAGGAGCCAAGAAAGAGCACATAGGCCTTGTAGCTAACACTGTTTTATAAAAAATTAGTGTAATAAAAATTTTTTTTATGTCATCCTATGAGTAGGGGCACACAGCTAATCTCTAACTCTGGACATACTAGAAGAATCTCAAAGGTTGACCAAACATGCACTTTTCTTTCTTTCTTTTTTTTTTTTAAGATTTTATTTATTTCCTTGAGACAGAGCACAAAGGACGGGAGGGAGCAGAGGAAGAGAGTGAAGCAGCCTCCCCACTGAGTGGGGAGCCTGCGGTGGGGCTCTATCTCAGGACCCTGGGATCATGACCTGAGCCAAAGGCAGATGTTTAATGACTAAGCCACCCAGGTGCCCCCAAACATGTACTTTCAAAGGATTTGGGTATACTAATACTTATTCATTTACCATATTCTTAGATTACATATATATATATTAAACTCTAGAACCACATATCTGATATCTGTTCATGAAACTCAAGGTTTCTAGCTAATTCATTTTTTAAGATCGAAATTCACATACAGGCTGACCTAGTATGTTGTGTTTCTTATCTTTTACATGAAAGGAGTTTGTAATAGTTCCCAGCAGCATCTTTTCAAGTGAACTAATCATCTACAACGTGAGGCTGAATCTTCCATGAAAACAGACTTTCTAGTCAATGTCTATAATCTTCTAAAGGTTTTCTACAATGAGGGGCACCTGAGTGGCTCAGTCGGTTAAACATCTGATTTCAGTTCCGGTCATGATCTCAGGGTCCTGGGATCAAGCCCCAAGTTGGGGGGGGGG
>CM052885.1:115071298-115100367 GCA_028534135.1 Potos flavus | reverse complement strand
TTTTTTTTTTTTCTTGTGAAGCACTTTATTAGCTTTCTTACTAAAAGAGAAGTGTCATGAGAGCCGGGATTCTGGGGCACAGTACGGGGCATGCAGTAGGCACCCTATAGCTATTTGCTGACTGAAATGAATCAAAATGGTGTATTTTCTTTCACCAAGTATGGCAGTGAGACTTCCAGTGGGGGATGGGATCATCCAAACAGAAAGGTTTTACAGAATCTGAAGAGAAAGTCCTGGAAGGTTATGATTTGGGGGGTAATCTTGAGAGGTGGGAGAAACGTGAGCGCCTCTGTCAGGAGAGGGTTCCCGCCCTGGAGAAGCTAACCGCGGCCAACGCTCTCAGCAAACATTCCACAGGAAGCTGCCTTCATCGCCTGCTCCTGGAGAATCAGAAAGAAGGAACCTGCAGCCTTTCGTTTCTGCACCTGCGTTTATTTGGGTTGGAAGGGAACTTTGAAAACAAACTTAAAATGTGAAGCGTGAGACTTCAAGGGGAAGCTAAAAATAGCTAAGTGGGATAATCCTTTCCCCCTGTTGCTGTTCGCTGTATTTATACCAGTCAGCCTCGGGAAGAAGGGGAAATAATGCCTTTCTTCGGAGGAATGCAGGAGGATTTGCGGTGGCAGATGGCCCGTGACCCCACGCTCGGGCACGCATCGTCCTTAATAACATCTGTGTACGCAGAATGTTCTCATTTTCTTACCACTGACCTGGGCAGACAGCGGTTTTGAGACATTGGTTTAGTTTTGCATTTTTCACAATTCTCCCACATTTTGCCTGATGAAATATTTCAAGTCTCATGTCCAGTCACTTTGGGAAAAGCAAGGCCCGCGGCCCCCGGGTGCAGGGCAACTGCCTGTAACTAGGACCCAGTCACGCTCCCCCCGCTTAGGTGCGGACCCTGCAGGATGCCCTCTGTGCTCCGCCTTCATTAGCAGCTTGTCTCTAACAAGTGGATGAGATAGGGGTTTTTTTTTAGGATTTTTATTTTTAAGTTAATCACTACACCCAACATGGGGCTCGAACTCACAACCCAGAGATCAAGAGTCGCATGCTTCTCCGACTGAGCCAGCCAGGCACCCCGAGATAGATTTTGGAAAAAATTCTTGACTGATGCAGAAGTGGAGGCTCAGCAGAAGCCTTGACCGGGCCAGAGTTCAAATTCAGGTGCGCTTGAACCAACTTCTGCGCTGGACCACCACAATGCATATATTCATTATATACAGAGAGAGAGAGAGAGCATGCGTGCAACCGCTGTGTACCAGATGCCACACGGGGAAATGGATCTAGTGGTCAACAAGAACAAAAACGCTCTCGCTCTCATGAGCCTCACATGCCACAAAACGAGACGGTCAAGAAGTAAAGAGGGGCAAAAAAAAAAAAAAGGAAAGAGGGGCGTCTGGCTGGCTCAGTCCTCTGCCTCTCCCCACTGGTGCTTGCTCTCTCTCTCTCTAATAAGTTAAAATCTTTAAAAGAAAGAGAAAAAGGAAGGGAGAAAAGCAGAGGGAGGAGGTGGTGGGGTGGGGAGTCAGAGAAGCCTTTCTGGTGAGTGATATTTGAGTAGAGACAGAATCGAGTGGTGGGCGCACTAAATGGCCCACTGGGAGAAAAGCATTGGTGGCAGAGGCAGGAGCAAGGGGTGCCTGCAGCAGCAATCTTCCCGGGCTGGGCGCAGAACACCAGCGAATGAGGAAGGAGCAGGAGGAGATGAAGTCCGAGATGGTTATTTCTTTTTCTTTCTTTTTTTTAAACAATTTTTTTTTAAGATTTTATTTATTCATTTGACAAAGAGAGAGAGAGAGATCACGAGTAGGTAGAGAGGCAGGCAGAGAGAGAGGGGGAAGCAGGCTCCCTGCTGAGCAGAGAGCCCGATGCGGGGCTCGATCCCAGGACCCTGAGATCATGACCTGAGCCGAAGGCAGAGCCTTTAACCCACTGAGCCACCCGGGCGCACCCCGAGATGGTTATTTCTATTGTTTAAAGGTATATTCACACAAAACAATATTGACCTGTTCTACCAAAGGTCATAGACAAAAGTATCTGTTAAAATCCCGTTGGGTGCAAGTAGAAGGAAACCCAAATCACAATAGCTAAATAATAAGGCATGTTATCATCTCACATTAAAAAAAAAGTCTGAAAGAAAAGTCGCTTCAGCTAATTCAGCAGCTCAGTGGCTTCTTGAATGACATGGGTTTTTGCCATCTTTCCATTATGCAAACCCCAGCATATTGGCCTTGTCCTGCCTCGCGAGCTCCCTTCGTGTCTGCAATATCACTGCCTGGTTCCAGCCATCACATGTTCACACAACCGCATCCAGAGGCAGAAAAAGAGCTCTTCGGTTTCTTAAGTCTCTCTTTAAGAAGAAAGAACCTTTTCCCTGAACTCCTTGGTACTCTTTCCCTCAAATCTCATTGCCCAAAATCATGCCCCATATCAAGACATAAATTAATCATTGGTAAGAGGAAATGAATCATTCTAAATAGTTTAAGTTGATTAGAGCCCACCTCCTGGAGCTGATATGAATATTCTCTGAAGCATATGGCCACCCTTAGAGGACAGATACGTGTCAGGGAGAAGGGAGTAGTCAGGTGGCCATTGGTAGATATTGCTAGTTGTTCGACAAATATCCTTTCCCTTCTTTCTTATTAATAGAATCCTGGAATTATTCAAGATGCCATTAAGCCCAACTAAAAACAAGACAAAACTCGATATCCCTAATTCCCTCGCAGATTTTTTCCTCGATAAAAAAGCAGAGATTCTGCTAGCATGCACATCTGTTACGTCCCCCTCTTCTTTTCAGACGGACTATGTCCCCATTCTTGCAATGGAGCAGCCATCATGGGATCAGGAAGATGACCACCATGTGCAAAGGACGGTAGACCAGGAAGACAGAAGGAGTTTAAGTCCTTGGTCACTTCCTGCAATCGAGAACATTTTATTATGTGAAGGGAAAAACAATCTTATTGGCTGACCCATCATTTGACAGCCCTTGCTACACGCAGCCAAGGCAGCTTGCTGTTAGAAAACCAGGGGTATCCGCTACGTAGTGGAGCCTGGGCACTCGTAATCTAATCCAGTCCGCTCAGCACCGCTCTGGGGGGAATCTCTCTCAAACATACAAAAGTATATAGTGGAGCTGCAGCATTCATGCATTTAACTTACCAAATAAGCAGAGAGAAAGAGAGAAAGTCCTTTGCTGGCTTTCAACAACCTTCCAAGTTCAAATTAGACCTTGGCATTTGACGCATCCACAGAAAAGAAAAGCCAGACCCAAAATGCAAAGAGAAACAAGGAATGTTCATCCATGACTTTTGAGCCTCCAGGAACCCTGGTCCTGGCAATTAAGCGATGAAAGATGCCAGCTGACCCTCTGCCCTTGACCTTCTTCCTCATAACAGAAACCCACATGCACGTCTGGAATTAACCTCTATACTCAGCGAGTGGCTGAAGAAACACATTGCATCCTCTAGGAAGGCAGGCAAAACAACACAGGTAGATCATTTAGCATGGATTTATTGAGAGGGTTTCCTCTGAGGTTAAACTTAAGAGAATTTAAGAGAAATCAAAAAATGCCTATGCTGCCTTAGATCTACATTCTATTTAATAACCACCATCACTTAAGCCAGCTAACATTTTATTTTATATTATTTTATTTTATCTTATTTTAGCAATGTCTACACGCAGCGTGGGGCTCAAACTCATGGCCCCCAGATCAAGAGTCACATGCTCTTCCAACCAAGCCAGCCAGGCACCCTGCCAGCTAACGTTTTATGAACACTTAGTATCTGCCATGGATGATACGACACATTTTATATGGATTTTTCTCATGTACACTTCACAGGTCTATGAAAGGACTGTTACTATCCCCATTTCACTGAAGAGGAAGCTCACACAGAGTGTGGCTAAGGAATGTGTCCAAAGTCACACAGCTTTTAAGGATCAGCTCTGGGATGTACATATGGGCCATCTGATCCCCCACACTCACACGTACATCACACATAAAATCTGTGAGTCCATTCAAACTCCCTGAAGGGCATTCTGGAGGCAATTCCTAAATTTAGAGGCATCGACTCTGTTTATTTCAATATGGCGCACTCAAGACAGCAATCCAAGGAAGATAGTCTATTGAGAACACAGCTTACTTGTACAAGTGATTCAAGCACCAACATCTTTCAATGATAAGAACTGAAGACATGATCTATTTCTTATAAAACACCAATGGCTTTCCTGTGAAATGTCCTGCCCACGACATTTCAAAATGAGTCTCTAAACGGCTGCCTCCTGCTTCCAAGGAGTTTATGATCCAACAGGCGGTGAAATCAAACTATCTCATGTTGGATTTTGCCTCCTGAGTGCTTCTAATATGCCAGGGAAATTCAGTGTGAATCCTCACCACAAGCCTCTGTCTGCGGCTAATAGCATCATCCTGATTTTTATTATTTTTTTAAAGAGTTTTTAAAAATTTATTTGACGGAGAGAGGGAGAGCACAAACAGTGGGAGTGGGAGAGGGAGAAGCAGGCTCCCTGTTAAGCAGGGGGCCCGACGTGGGGCTCAATCTCAGGACCCTGAGATCATGATCCGAGCCGAAGGCAGATGCCTAACTGACCGAGCCACCCAGGTGCCCCAGCATCATCCTGATTTTTAAATGAAGAAACAGAGACTCAAAGACACTGAGGATGCTGCTCATAGTCTCAAAACTAGCGTGTGCGGGAGTCATGGCCCCACCACGAGCATAAAGCTTGCCCTACACAAGGACACCTAGTGCAGAGCGGTGAGTTTCGGCTGAGTTCCTCCACGTGCCATGCGGGGCCCCTGAAGACTGCCCGTCCGGCCATCATCTCCAAGATGCAGCACCTGCCTGGAGGGAGCACCTTTTTCTAATTAGCACAAAGGTACCAAATGGACTAGTTTGGGCCCCGCCAACTAAAATGGAGCTCGTAGATGCCAAAACGTATGTTCCTCAACATCTCCAAGGCAAAGATGAGGACTGAGGTTTCTCTTCATTACCAGCCTCCTTGTACTTCATTTTTCTCAACTCTAAAGGGGGGACAATAACAGCATCTACCTTATCGGGTCGATGTGAGCATTTAATGGGATAGTCCTTGCAAAGCACCAAAAACAGTGCCTGACACACAGCCATCCGTGAGTCATGATTATTCTTCATTTTAAATGTTATCCTCGTTGCTAATTTTACGTTACTTTTGTACATGCTTGAAACCTATCACCGGCCCTCCCTCCCTAAATTTCTGACTTGCACATTTCACATTGGAACCGGGTCACTTTTACTTGTTTCCTCTTAAGTAAAAACCCTGCAGATCATCCACGGAGACATTCAGCTCCTGCATTTTCAGTTACTGTTGTAATGCAAAAGGACCCAAGTTGGGGATCAAAATCTACCTTTCAGACAATGTAGTCTAAACGCCAAGCAGGGAAATCCCATTCTTTTGTTTCCTGCTCAGCTCGAGACCGGCTGTGTCATAGTTGTTTTCCATTCTGTGATTCAGTCTTCCTTTCTGTAAAAGAAGGGGCACACCCCTTGAGTAAAAGAGAGCCCGCGATTGTCTAGGATTAACTCTGCCTTGCAGAAAGAAGGCGCCACCCACTCACAGCAATCTCGCGTGGTCCTCAAAGATCAAGAGCTGTACAGTCACCCGTGGTAATAAACAAGGTATAAATAAAGTTGCTGGCAGGGCTTGCAAATGTTCCTTGGTGTGTCCCCGATGACAAAGGTAAATGAGTCCCTTCCGCAAAGTCTGAAGTAGGTATTTTAGGGTGAATCATGCTTAAGTAAACCTCTTCTTTGGATTTTATTGTGCTCTTGGGATTTTTCCACAACCTTTAGCATAAGAGGAACCCCGGAGATGCCTTGAACTCCACCTACATTTAAACCTGATAAAAAACTATGCCTGCTTTCACTGAAAGCATTGGGCAAAAGAGATTGGGAATCCTAACTGCTCCCTAGCTAATTGTTTCCATGCGTGAGTTAACCTGTATGCTCCTCTCTCCTCCGCAATGTGAAGGTTGCTGCTTCTGTCTGCCTCTAGGTTGCTATGAGGATCAAGTAAAAAATAATATGATAATAATGCTTGGAAAAGGACAGCAACAAAATCTAGCACTGGGATCATTTCAAAGGACCTATTCTTTCTCTCATGAATAAAGACAAAATTTCTTGCAAGACTCTCACTTAATAGATACAGATTCCAAAAAGTGGGGGGCTGGGGGCTTGCAAAGAAACTTTTCTAGGACTGTGCTGTAAATCCGACCACCTCGGGGAGACTGACAAACTTCTGACGACCAGTGGGTTCTCCGATAAAGTTAGAAATCCTTGCCTTGAGAAAATAATGTGTGGGCTCCACAAATCCTGATCAAGATCCACCCATGCTGGTCATTGCTCTTTGGGCGCCTACGATGAAAGCTGCAGTAATTAAGCACGCCTCTCTTCTGCTCTCAGTTTCGTAGCTGGAAAAGCTGCTAAGCTCGGACTTTGCTAGAAACCACATTTTGTTGAATTCCTGGTGTCTGTGCAAATAGAGGTGGGGGTATTCCTCCAGTTCACCATCCTCTCCATTCCCAGGCTCCGGACACACCTCCCAATTTCCTATTTAACAGACCGATAAGGAATAAGTTCAACAAAAGTAACAATCCAGTGAAACATCTACTAAAAGATCATCTGAAAGTAAGAAAGCAACCAGGTTGCTTTATAGTAGATTAACAAAAGGCTAGGGGCGCCTGGGTGGCTCAGTCGGTTGAGCATCTGCCTTTGGCTCGAGTTGTGATCCCCGGGGTCCTGGGATCGGGTCCTGGGATTGGGTCCTGGGATCGGGTCTCGTGTCAGGCTCCCTGCTCGGCAGGGAGCCTGCTTCTCCCCCTCCACCCTGCTTGTGCTCTCTGTCACTATCTCTCTCTCTCTCAAATAAATAAACTATTAAAAAAAAAAAGATTTTTGTGCCTAATCTAAAGGACCCTCCCAAATCTATCGCATCCCTGTCTTCGTCTCCGAAGAAAGAGATATGATTTTCTTTTTAATATTCAAAGGTTTGATTTGATACCTTAAGCTAGTAGGATGTGTATTTTGAAAGATAAATTTAAAAAACCACCATTTGGGATGCTTCCCATTTCTCAAAAAAAAAGAAGAAGCAGCTTAATAACTTTAAGTAGAGTATGAGAGAGAATGGCAGGGAAACCGTACGTTTCCCTTTTTGTTCAGCAGGGAAGTTTCAATAGCCGTTTTAAGTAATCTACCGTTTGGGGACGAGGTAAAGTTCTGTCAAGCTTCCAAACATGATTTAACTAAGGAATGCCCCAAACCAGGAAGTCCTTTGTGCCTGCCGCCTCCTCATTCTTAGAAGGAAAAGGGCTTTCTGTTTATTATGAAGCTGATTCCTTGGGGGGAGGGTTGTTTGTTTGCTTTTGCAAGTTAATTTTATTTGTGGTTGCTTTTTTTTTAGATTACACAAGCAAAGGCAAAATGCTGCCGTATCTATGATTGAAAATGGAAAGTTGCCCAGCTCTCTCTCCGACACGCGTACCTTCCCCACCCCCGCCCGCTTCTCCTCTACTTCCTGTGTCAATGGTGAGTCTGTTCTTCTTACTCTTTTTCTATATTTTTACACCAATACAAATGTCTATATTTTACATACACACACACACAGGTACGTGTTTTGTTTTGTTTTTAGGAAACCATTGAGTATTCGCCTGTCTACAACTGTGTTTTAAACATCAGCCTTTGTGAACCTACATAGCCCATCTCACACCTCTGAGCCTTTTTCTGAAAACACTCTTTCTCCACTTAGAACCACGTTAATTTTCCACTGCCTTCTAGAAGCCACTTCGCATCCTCTCAAAGAAGCTTTCAAGCCCGTGAGAGGAGGCTCACTTCCTCTCCTGCCTGGAGGAAATAATGCTTCCCCGCACTGGAAACAGCATTACTCTACCCCGTTGCCCTCTTTCAGTCTGAGTACCCAACAGACAAATTATACTTTTCCTGTTCGCCGTGGCTTCGCGTTCTCAGGACTAGAGCAGCCCCCTGAGCCAGAGAGAGAAAACAGCAATAATTTTTACAAGGTGCTGTGCCCTGATGGAGCCAGAGGTTCAACCGCAATGACAAACTGCTCAGCTCCACCCCGCCTGCCTGGAAAAGCATCTGTTTTCTTTCCCCTGCCTGGTTACTAGTGGGTTTTGTCACCTGATTCATAAAGATGAGATTGCTGAAAACAACAGGCGGCCATAAGGCTCTAGGAAATGTAATAGCATACAGCTCCTTTCTGAGTTGCGTGTGTGTGTGTGTGTGTGTGTGTGTGCATGCGTGTTTTGCATGCACATTTACAGTGGCAGCACTTGGCCTGGAAAGATGTTCTGCCCAGGAGAGGCAGGGATCTCCCCGGCAGCCCGTAAACCAGCCCAGGGGATGGAACCAGGCCCGCTCAGCTTCATTTACTCCTTCATTCACCCAGTCAACAAGCACCAGCCCCCTCTTTGAAAATAGCCTCGTGGTTACAGCGGCACCCCAGGGATCAGATTCCTGGATTCAAAGCTGTGCTCTGCCCCGCACTAGCCCCGGGGTTTAGCCTCCTAGTCTCCGTATTCCGCAGCTGTAAAGGAAGGAAAAATACACGTGCAAATCTCTTACCCAAATCCTTAGAACCGAATAGGGTTAGCAATTCAGAATGCTCAGATTTGAAAAACGTGATCTGGTGCTTCCGCTGTGTTAACAGGATCTCCAGCGGGGCCCTGGGCGGCACCCCGGACTCGGCCTCATCCATGTGTCTGCAGAGAAACCTACGACGGTTGAATTCATGAGATGAAGATAGACAATCAAAAGCCTCATGTCATTCAAGTCATATTTTGTAGCCACGTGAGTCAGGTCAGATGATTTTGCTGCCAGATTATTTTTGGAAAGGATGGATTTTGGAATTTCGGTTTGTGGACCCTGAATGGCATCTACCTTAGGGAGTGGTAAGGAGGATTAAATGGGACAATACCTATAAGAGGTACTTGAGAAATGCTCGGTACGTATCTGCTGAGCGCGCACTCTGGCCCGACCCTGCACAGAAGCTGCCGATGATAATCCCAGCAAGGTCAGCATGTGTTTCCCAAAAAGGGTCAATATCCTCATTTTGTGGACTATCCGATCTCTATCACAACTGAAATCTGCTGCAGTAGACCAGAAGCAGCCGTGGACCGTACATGAAGGAATGAACACGTCTGTGTTCCAATAAAACTTTATTTACAAAAAGGGACAAGAGGCTGAATTCGGCCCACACGCTGTAGTTTATGAACCCCTGATCGAGACAGACACGACTCTAGCTATTCATGGTGCTTGCATTGGAGGGCAGAAGACAATTAACTCATTGAATAATAAAATAAATGTCCGATCTGATTGTGATCTGTATTAAAAGGAAATAGAATGTGCATTTAGCAAGATCTGCAGGCCATCCGTGTGCACCTTAAAGTCTCCGAGGTGCCAGTCTGGTCCGCCCCTTCCTTCCATAGTACAGAGTTTTGCACAGCCCCCGGTCAATGAGGACGGCTTTAATCTTTATAACTCCCCTAAAAGGTGGGTCTCACCATCCCCATTTCACAGATAAGGAAACCGAGGCTCCAGGGGTTTAAATCACTGATCTCATATCACCAGTTTTGCATGTTCTGGAATGAAGTTTTACACTCAAGCCTTTAGAATCCCAAGCCTGCACTCTTAACCACAGTTTTTTTTTTCTTGCTTTGTGAGAAATAAGAGGAAATAGTCTCCCTCCAGTGAAATCTCCAGGAAAGGAGGCATGATGTTACCCGAAGCCAACAGTTCTCAAATGTTTTCGTCTCAGGACCCCTGAACACCCTTCACAATTACTGATAAGAAGCGCCTGGCCGGCTCTGTCAGTGGAGCCTGTGAGTCTTGATTTCCGGGTCGTGAGTTCCAGCCCCACATCGGGCATGGAGCCTACTTTAAAAAAAAGAACTCAAAAAAAATTTTTTTTTAGAAATTACTGATGTCCCCAAAGAGCTTTTATTTATCAAAGTTAGACCTATCTATATTTACCTACTCAAAAGTACATCTGAGAAATTTTTGAAATGTTCGTTTTTTAATCTGTTTAAAAATAACAGTAACCCCTTACATATTAACATCAATAACATTTTTATGAAAAATACTATCCCCCTCCCCAATTCAGTGATTTAATGAGTAGATTGGCTTTGGTTTTACGTTCTTACAAATGCCTTTAATGTTCAGCTTCCTACCAGGCGTCTTTCGGGGTCGTTGAATTTCGCACATCATACAGTCCCTGGAAAACACAGCTTAACGGGTGAAAGAATGGGGGCAAAGACAGGAAAGAGCATTTTGCCTCTTGGCCCGGCTTGGTGCAAGGTTGGTTCCTCCCACCGGTTCTGAGGGAGAGACGGTGCAGCCGGGAATGACATCCAGAGTCACACTGAGATGGTCTTGTGAGAAACAGCACCGATGTCACCCCAGGGCTCTAGACCAGGGACCAGCAAACTACCAGCATGGGGCGGACCACGCTGCCACCTGTTAGTCTAAGGTCCTGAGAGCTACAAACAGTTTTACCTTTTTAAATGCTTGTGTAAGGGGGCGCCTGGGTGGCTCAGTGGGTTGGAGCCTCTGCCTTCGGCTCAGGTCATGATCTCGGGGTCCTGGGATCGAGCCCCACGTCGGGCTCTCTGCTCAGCGGGGAGCCTGCTTCCCCCTCTCCCTCTGCCTGCCTCTCTGCCTCCTTGTGATCTCTCTCTCTGTCAAATAAATAAATAAAATTTAAAAAAATAAAAAAATAAAAAATAAATGCTTGTGTAAGTATCTGCGTAATCAGCTTGATGTTGCCTCTCGCCTGGCAAAGCCTAAAATAACTATCTGGCCCTTGATAGAAAAAGTCCGCCAGCCCCGGGTGAGAACCCTGCTGTCCACCCTGGACCCAACACCAACACCGGTTCTGGACGCTGGGTTCTGCTATTAGAACCACAGTCAAGGCCGCCAGCAGTCGCAGGATGCTAGCATCATACGTCCCTAGAGTGGACCCCACAGAGCCCGTCCCTCTCGTGCATCAGTAGGTTCCAAGCCAGAGTCTGGGGGAGCTGCCCTGACTGGCTAGTCCGGCCAGGGTCCACGCCCTCGCTGCAAGGGGCACTGGAAATCAATTTTCTACGTTTTCCGCTTCTTTTTTTTTTTCCTAAGATTTTATTTATTTATTTGACAGAGAGAGACAGCGAAAGCGGGAACACAAGCAGGGGGAGTGGGAGAGGGAGAAGCAGACTCCCCGCTGAGCAGGGAGCCTGATACGGAGCTCGATCCCAGAACCCTGGGATCATGACCTGAGCCGAAGGAAGATGCTTAACAACTGAGCCACCCAGGTGCCCCTATGTTTTCCACTTCTGCGGTGGAAGGCGGGCTCTGCTTTTTACCAAAAATCCAAGGAGAGTACTCCCCAGATTTAGGAAGTAGGTTCAGGTGGTGGATGAATTATAAAAAAGGATAGACACGCTCTACCTGATAAGGACACATCATCTCGGAACTTTCTCTGCTGGACACAGAAGAGCAAGACATCTGATAACTAGCTTTCGATTTAAGTCAGTCTACACTGGCCCAAGACCACAGTTAAATAGCTTCCCAACGTTCTCGTCTAAGTGTAAAATTTGAACTCTGACGGGTGATCTTAACTCCCTAAGAAACCGAAGATCAAAGACTCACCCAGACTCCTGGAATATTACATCAGTGTGAGCGCTGCTGCCGGTGGCTGGGCCTCTTCCAGGCTCCGCCTCTGTCTTTTAGGAAAAGGATGTCAGCTCTGGATCTTGCCTGAAAGTCAGAATGAGGATCACAGCAGATAATTTGCTGAGAGCTCACGATGCATGGATGCTGGGCTCTTTCACCTGCCTGGCTTCCTTACCAGCGACGAGCTCCATCACGCCCATTTCACAGATGCGGCAACTTCTTTTGCCTCCAGAGAGCAAACCAGGAGCGCCGTAGTCTCCCCGAGGACGCAGTTGGAGAGCATTAGTAAGTTACCCAGGTTCACACAGCTAGTAAGCGACACCCAAGTCCCCTGACAGCAGGACCTAGGATACGCGTTCTACTCCACCTGTGCTCATTTCCCGATCTGTGCTTCTGCCCTGTGGAGTTAGACTCTGACCTGAGGGGGCACCTGGGTGACTCAGTGGGTTAAAGCCTCCACCTTCCGCTCGGGTCATGATCTCAGGGTCCTGGGATCGAGCCCCGCATCGGGCTCTCTGCTCAGCAGGGAGCCTGCTTCCCCCTCTCTCCCTGCCTGCCTCTCTGCCTGCTTGTGATCTCTCTCTCTGTCAAATAAGTAAATAAAATCTTTAAAAAAAAAAAAAAGAAAAGAAAAACTTACCTAAGCACGGGAAGCCATAGGGGCTGACAGCTCACCAAACAAAACCATCTTAAATATATCATCTCACTTCCTGCAATAAACCCTGTAGCAGACACAGGTGGTTGCCTCTCATTACAGAGTCTGTGCTTGGAAATACTTCCAATATAATCAGTGTGAGAAGCCGTGGGCGCAGTTCGGTTAGTGGAAACTCAGCAGGAGGGCGGTTAGCTAGCAGGCGATGGAGAATGCATTGTTGGGGGATAGCTAGCAAGCACCACGGCAGAAAGGACCACACTCCAGCAATAGCTATGCAATTCAGAAATAGGGTTCTTACTGGTGAAACCAGTGATGGATGATAATTAGCATGGTGACATTAGAAATGGGTTCGCACAGGTAAAATTAAAGGGATTCAAAACATGTGAGTTGACCAGAATGCATTATAGGATACAGCAGTCCGTCCTTTACCTACACCCTTCCCCACATCTTCCCCGACTGGTCCTGTGTCCAGCCACTCGTTAGGGTTTCTGACTGCGTCATGCCGACCAGACAGCACACGATCCTGCTTTTGGAAATATTGTTATGCCTGCCGTGAGTGAACCTTTCACTCAGGGTGTGACCAGAGCCCCCGAAAGAATATCAAACTTCCAGAATAGGTTTTTATAAGCTGTTTTGTGTCTGCTTTGCTCATGCATGTTTGGCTGTAAGAGTAGCAAAATTTGGGCAGACTAGATTTTCTGAACTTGAAGCTAGACTGTGGGGGAATGCCCACATCTGCCAGAAATAACCTAAGAATGGTTCCATGTCGAATTGGCTTAGATCACAACAGTTTACCTGGTACCTGAGAGCCCACCCATGTCTGCCTTCCTACAAGAATCCCTTCTGGTTCAGCTTTTAGTCGGCAGTATATCCAGAGAAGATGGGCCCGGGACCAGGAGATGAACCATGATTAGCCTAAACCAGGCGTCAGCGCACTATAGCCCGCAGGTTAAACCTGGCCCTCCATCTGGTTTTGTAAATAAAGTTTTATTAGAATGCAGCCCCACCCAGTTATCTATGTGTTTTCTGTGGCTTCTCTTGAGCCACTGAAATAGCAAATTGAGTAGTGGCCACAGAAATTGCATGGCCCGCAAAATCTAAAATATTTGTTATCTTTATAGAAAATGAGGCCCTTTATAGAAAGTGTTTTTCAACCTCTGGTATAGAATAATAGTAGTCCAAGTGTGTTCTATGGAATAGAAGCATCGGCACCACCTGAGAACTTGTTAGAAACGCAAACTCTCACGCACCACCCAGACCCGGCCTGGAATCAAATTATTTAGGGGGTTAAACTTCCCACAAAGGAGAAAAGCCATGACTGGCTTCGATCAACTATCCTTTATCCGTTAGAGCTGGGTACATTGCTGCCCAAACTCAACACAGGATCTGTTAGTAGGGAGGAAGAAATAACCCATTTGCCCTGAGGGTCCATTCTCCTTTGGTTACAGAATTTTAACATAGATAAACTGAGCCCCAAATGCCAAGAGTTTGTATGTTAGTATCAAGGGTAATAGAACAAGGGATGTCACTGGAGGTAGGCAAACTCAGTTTGATGCACACACCTTAGGCAAATCCTTTTACCTCCCTGAACTTTGGGTTTCTTAAATGCAAAATAAGGACCGTGATTTCAGACATAATATTTCTATCATGTGGGATCAATGCAGCACCGAGTAATGGAATAGCCTGCAAAAAGAGACAAATTATGGTCTCACAAACGTGAAATCTGGAGGTAAGGAGTTAGAACACTGCATAGAAGGACCAACCGTGTCATCAAAGATTTAGCCTCTCTCGGGGCGCCTGGGCGGCTCAGTCAGTTAAGCGTCTGCCTTCAGCTCAGGTCATGATCTCAGGATCGTGGGATCGAGCTCCAGCTCATTGGGCTTCCTGCTCCGTGGGGAGTCTCCCTCTCCCTCTCCCTCTGCCGCTCCCCCTGCTTGTGCTCTCTCTCTTTCTCAAACAAATCAATAAAATCTTTAAAAATATTAATAATAATAATTAATCAAATGCAAGGATGAACCACCAGTGACCAGACCACTTAGAGGGGAAAGAGTGTGGAATTTGGGGGTCAGGACTTTGAGGTCATTCCATCACCTGATGCCCCAGGACCTCACCGTTCTTGTGGAGAAAAAAAATAATAATGCCTTCCTCGTAGAATTATCTTGGTCTTATACTCAGAACTCTTCGGTCTACAGTGCCTGGCATGTGGGAGACACAGAAGACACTGTCATTAATTTTGTTCACTAACTTTTTTTAAAACCTGAATTTGTAGCTACACTCATCAAACCTAGAGACCTTTGAAAAACTGAACCACCTAAAATCTTAGCTTACATGGCAACATGAATCAATTTTCAAGATCTCCAACTTTTGTCAGTAGGAAAGAAGAGAAAATAACCACCAATCCTCTTAGTGATCATTCTTCTTTGGCTACAGAATTTCTACATTTATGACCAAAGCTCCACATGCCAAGAGTAAGGATATTACTATCAAATCTGGTAGCCTCTTACCTTAACAACTTATTCAACTTGCAGTTTTGGAAATAACATATCCTGGGGGGCAAATGTACGTCTCCTGAAACACTGTATTCCATTTCTTCATTATCTTGGAAATTACCCTAGAAATTTAGGTCTTTAGATAAGTGTTTATTTACATGTAGTTTTGTTAAAGCTGATAAGGCAAGGAAGGTTTTTGGTCCGTTGTAAATTTAGAATACAGGCACTTTCAAATTTGGAGACAAAAAAAAGGGATAAAGGAAGAAAATTTGTCTGTTTTTAATATTCTGGGGCCCTTAACAGATTCAGTTTTCCAATAACCATTACTGGTTCTGATATTTCAGATTCTTTTTCCTGTTTGGCATCACATTAAAAAAATAAATAAAAGGGGCGCCTGGGTGGGTCAGTAGGTTAAGTGTCTGCCTTCGGCTCCGGTCTTGATCTCAGAGTCCTGGGATCGAGCCCTGCATCAGGTTCCCTGCTCTGTGGGGAGCCTGCTTCTCCCTCTCACTCTCCCTCTGCACTCTCTCTCTCTCTCAAATAAATAAATAAAATCTTTTTAAAAATTAATAAATAAAATTTAAAAATAAAAAGGCACTTTGGGAGCAGAAAGAAACATGGGGTTAAGTGCATTGGCTTGGGTAATCTCGATCAAGGATCTGCACATTTTTAGTGTAAAGGAATTGATAGTAAATGTTTCAGGTTTTGCAGGGCATAGTGTCTCTGCCATTGTCACTCAAGAGCCATCATAGGTGACACATAACCAAATGAGCATGGCTGTGTTCCAATAAAACTTTATTTACAAAAACAGGCATTGAACCGGATTCGGCCATGAGACTGTGATTGCCAACCCTCGATATAGAATTATATTCTGCCTCTACCATTTCCTAGTTGGGGGTCTGGCCCATTCTCTATTTGTTTGCAAAATTCACCCTCCTTAGCTTTCTGCTAAAAATGCCTTTTTCCTCTTTCCTAAGCAAGTCCGTTCAAGAGAGAGTCCTGAGGGAAAAAAGAGGAGCAGAAGGACGTAGGTGACCCAAATAGATTGGGCTCATGGGAAGAAAGATAATTCTGCCCCAACCTCATCTCCTTTTTGGTGGAAAACTCTTCTCCTTGACTGTACCCCCTCTCGTCCTAAGGCTCACGCTGTCCTGGGGGCACCTCTGAAGCCGGTTCTCTTGCACGCAGCCTTGCTCACGTGAGCACCATGGCAAAACCGATGTTTATTTACTCCATTAGACAACATCATCACAAAGGAAAAAGATCTTCTGGGATTTTGTTTTCCTTTTTTCTTTGGGACATTTCCCCTGCACTGTTACCCACTTAAGTTTTTAGGATTTCTGGCATCAAGCATGTGGCTTTGTCTCTCATTTCTTTTGTGCTGATTGTCAAATGCCCACATATTATTTATACCTCCCTTTCTCTCTGGGGCTTCTAATCCCTCCCTTTCTTATTACTAGCATTTCTTCCTGGACCTCGCTTCCTTTTTTCTAACCAGCAGGAGAGCTCCCCGAGCCTCCAGATAAACAGCAAACAAGATTGTGAATTTCAATGACAAATACAGCAGGCGCTATATCTCCCCGGCCCCACATAATTTTTAACTTGGGGATGGTAACTTCTTCGGTTTTCCTGCTCTGAACATTGGCAGGCCTGGTTCCTCTTTCATTTTGGCCTTGTTGCATCTCTTCCTGAATTAAATTTTTCAATTAGCTTGCTTGTTACAAGGCGTAAGGAGCGGCCTTCCTCTTTAACTCAAATTTCCTTCTTCCCAGGCGTAACAGAAATTTGCTGTACACACTGCAAGACAAAGAACAAAAAGACCTCACTAGCTGAGCAAAAAGATTCAGTTGTATACATGATTTCACCAGGTTTCCAACTGTATAATGAAATCAGACTCCTCCCCCGGGAGGGGAGTTCTCTCCCCAACCTACTGCGTTCACGAAATCCCACCCACTTCTTTCCAAGGACACACTTTGTTCTAAATCCCCAAGGCTTCACTCTTGCACACAAAAAAGAACAGGAAGCTGCACCTAAATTATAAAAGTGAGCTGCTATCCTTCTCTGAACCCATGATGAAAAGAGTAGGTGGGACAGAATTACACAATATACAGCCGGCATTTGTAACATGGGCATGGGACGCTAACGCAATGATCTTGGCAAGGCTGGCCCCTGGGTGGGGTTGGAGGGGGGTGTGTGAAAGGGAAATATGACTTTTTTTTCCTTTCTCATGAGTCTCTCACTCTCAAGCTGGAGGGAAGATTAAAAACTACAGGAAAGGGCACGTGTTCATAATAGATTTTTAATGGGTTATTAATTCTCTGTTTTAAACCCTCATTAAAAAAAAAACTTAATTCTATCAATTCTTCTTCGGATTAGGGCAATTTAAGGACAGGTGTGGAGTAAAGCTCCTGCTTTCAGAGAGCGGCGAGTGTGTTTAAGCAAAGAATCACAGGGTGTGCATTAGACTGGGTATTTATTACAGCCCTGTTTGCAAAAGCAAAGACTGAAATCCATCCCAAGTCTATCAGGGGGGACAAATAAAATACAGCAAGGAACATGCTTCGAAGAAATACTATGCCACCATTTAAAAGCCCATTATTTCTGACACGAAATGCTCTCCAAATGATCTAAGTGAAAAATGCAAGGTAAAGACAAAGAAAGGTGTATTTGATATACATATATGCTGATCTATGCGTAGACTATTTCTGGAATGATACACTGAAAACTGCTACTACTGATTGTCTGTGGGGGAGGGGGAAGATTTACCCTTCCCCACGAACCCTCTGATTTGAATCTCCCCCCAACCAAAAGCATGTATTACATTTTCCCCAAAATTTGTAGCTAGTTTTTTTAAACTGCATGTCAGTATAGAAAATTGCCCGTTAATGGGGCGCCTGGGTGGCTCAGTGGGTTAAAACCTCTGCCTTTGGCTCAGGGCATGATCTCAGGGTCCTGGGATCGAGCCCCGCATCGGGCTCTGTGCTCAGCAGCGAGCCTGCTTCTCCCTCTCTCTCTACCTGCCTCTCTGCCTACTTGTGATCTCTCTCTCTCTCTGTCAAATAAATAAATAAAATCTTAAAAAAAAAAGACAAAAAAAAAATTGCCCGTTACTTTAAGTGAAAAAAAAAGTTGTACAAGTGTCTATAAATATGATTCTGGTGGTATATTTAAAACAAAGAGTTTATGTATACATACACACTCTCTCTCTGTCTCCCTCTCTATGATAATAATAATAAGTACTTTTTATTTCCATGTACTTCCACACATGCATATTAATGGAACGTGTCTGAAAGGATATGTGTCATACGGTTAAAAGTACTTATTAGCTATCTCTAGTAAGCTCATGAGCTAGCGGCGGTGAATAAAGGGAAGGAGGAACTTTTGACTTTTTTACCTGGATTTTATATTGTTTGAGCCTTTTAGAGAGATTATGTATTGCTTCTATTTTAAAATTTTAAAATTAAAATGAGGGTCGCCTGGTTGGCTCAGTCAGTGGAACATGCAACTCTTGATCTCAGGGTCGTGAGTTCAAGTCCCACATTGGGCATAGAACTTCCTTTAAAAAAAAAGAAAAAGAAAAAAGCTAAAATGGGAAAATAAGAGAACGAAATGGTCAAATATTGACCCACCTGCAGGAGAAATGGGGGCCATGTCTTTTCAGGGAAATGAAACTCCCAAGAATGTTCAAGGCAAATTGCTGCCTTTTGCCTCCTGAACAAATAGGATATTATACATTATTAGATCGGCCAGAGGTTTTCTTCTTCCCCTAGATGCTATCTGCCAGGACTGCTCCAAATTGCTTTCAGAGGTGTCCGGGTTGGTGTCTTTGTTCCAGCCAGCCCTCCCGGAGAAGCAGGAGTCTTTGCTTTCTGGGACATGGAAATGCAGAGTCGAGCAAAAGACCTGACTCAGTAGAAGTAGATCTCATACTTGTATTTACTTTCCTGCCTTGCGCAGTTGAGCTGCACTCGAATGACTTCATTAACAAGAATGAAGTTCCTTGATGACAAAATCCTGACTTCGGCTGTCCGCTGTTTTCGGTTATACTGCCGTCCTGTGAACAGGCTTCTGTTTAAGTCATATTAGATAGGCTGCCTCCAATGTGATCCCCTGGAAATACCCTCTCCCTCCTCAATTAGCTCTAGGAAGACCTCTGTTACATTTTCTTCTGCCTTAGGCATGCGTAAAAATGATGTCGGAAGAGACGCGCTGGAAAGAAGATTGTCGAGAAAGTCTTTATGTGAGTCCCGGTTTCCAGGCATTTACACTGCAATTTACCTCCTGAGATAAACATATTTTGCAAGTGAGCATGGTCGGTTTTCTGGGATCGGTAACAAACACATAAGGTCAAGTAGCAGCCCGAATCATTTCTGCAAGGGCACTTTTCCGGCAAGGGAATGCCAGGAGCGAAGTTTACGATGTATCCATCTTCCAGCATTTCAGGGGGGTTTTGTCTCTGGGGCAGCTTTTTTTTTTGCTTCCCCGAAGTTCTGTTGGAAGTGCCCCTGCTCTCTCTCCAATGGTCATTTGGAAATTCTCAGCATTTAATTTATGACCTTAGGAATTACTTTATTCAGGAGGGAGGGGTTACGTTTGGAAGCCAAATTTTTGCCAGCGAGGATGTTGACCGAACAATCTCTGATTTGAAATTGGAAGGGGGGAGGGGGTAATCTGTCACGCCCTGTCTTCCTCATGGACGGATGGAGTTTCCTCTTATTTTGGATCCCTTGAAATTACAATGGCTGCGTCTGCAGGTATATTTGAGACATCATTTAGACTCCTTTAAACGTAGGTGGAATGTTAAAGGGAGAGTTGACTGTCTCTCAGGATTCCAAAAAGATCCACGGGCTATTGTCTGACCTCCTCAGTGTCTGATTGACTAGTAGAAAACGCATCTCCATGGGAACAGATAAATGTCTGCTTTTCATGCCGTAAAATAACCAGCTCAGCCCGCGGAGCCTCACCAACCTAGCACTTTATTTGGGCGGCTCTAAGCAGCCTCTGTCTTTTCATGTTCAGCCAAATTATCTGCCAGAATTTCTTTTCAAGTCTAGGGAAAGAAAAAAAAAAAAGAGCTTCCTCCCCCCTCCCCCTTCTGCATGGAGTTAATTACTGTATTTTCAACTGGGAGGGTGGGAAAAAATACACACTGGGCTGCAATCGCACACAAAACAAGGCTGGTGTGTTGTATCTGCCTGTTGTGTATGTCTTTAGTAATTTTTTTTTTTAAGGTATGGTGATCTGCTGCCGTATTGGGGTCATGTCAGGAAGGGTGACCATAGAGCCTGGGAGGCAGACCCGGGGCTGGCTGTTTTGGACCGTTTGTTTACGTTTGTGCCAGTATTGGGCTGTGTGACCTGAGGCAAGCGGGCAGCAGCTCTGATTTCATACTGTGATCTGAGAGGCAGAGGTAAGGGGAAGGATAGGAAAAACGGCTGGAGAGTCTCAGGTATCTGCCTTCCCTCCCCCCCTAGAGCCCCCAACAGCTGCCATTTTAACTTCCTGATCCAATGCTCTCTGCCAGCAACATTTGAGAACAGCTCTCGGGAGAGCTGGGACTTTCTCGGGTGATTCCAGACACTTCTGCTTCTGTTCCTGGTTAAAAATACACCGGAAGCAGCATTTTCTGATGAGATTGCAGCACTTCCAATCCAGTTTCTGAAGCAGAGGGGAAAAAAAAATAAATGAAAAAGGGGAAGAAAAATAGAGGTGAAATGTACATACACACGCGCGCGCACACACACACACATATTTTTTCAACACACAAGGTCGAAATCCTAGAGGGGAAAATATCTTAGCCTGTTTGATTCTAAAACTGGACTCAAGAATATGGGCAGGTTCCTTATTTTGCTGGAATCCGTTCATCGTTCCTATTATTCTCTCCTTCCTCGTTTCAGCTATCCGTGCCTTTGTCTCTCTCTTCTTCCTCAGCACCTCCACCCAGCCACCCAACAAGTCTGAGCAGGAAACGTTTAAAGACCAGTGAACTGCAGACCCACTAGGCATTTTTCAAAAGAATCCAGGTTAAAGATACCTTCAGTCAAGATGTAGCAATCAAGTCTCAATTCCAGCTCTTCCGTGGACGTAATTCCTAAATATCGAGACCCCAGTGGTCTTTATCTGGACCAGCTGCTTCTGATGTCTAGAAGGAATGTGGCACATCAAGTGTGTGAACACTGCCTCTATTGTATCCAAAAAGGCTGATTGAAGCCTGGATAATTGGCATGTAACCTTCTCTATTAATAGTGCAGACAGATATGTGAATTAGCTGAATCCCTCCGACATATGCCATGCATTAGCTAAAGGGGCTTATGATTCTCCAAACATCTCGGCTAACTATTACACCAATAATTAGGCTTTAGAACTTGATAACTTTGGGGGGAAATCAATAAATAATGGCAAAGCTCCCTACTGCCTCTGAATAAGAACTGTCTCTGTAATGTTATTACATTCGGGGTTTGAGGGCTTGGGGGTTTGAGATGTGAGTGTGTGTGTGTGCGTGCGCACCCGCGTGCATGTGCGTGTGTGTGTGTGTGTGTAACTGATGCTGAGTTTCTGGAGGAGACTGGTAAATTTGGGGAGTCTTTGTCTGGCTTCTATAGTCAGCAAAGTATTGGATAACAGCGTCCACTTGTCATGTCCTGTTTAAACATCTCGTAGAGGAATATACCCTGAATGAGGCTATTTAGAACTGTACATTTCTAAATAGTCAGTTGGTCTCACATCAATTCCTAAGACTACGTGGGCTGATGGTTAAGAGCATAAACTGCAGCCAGATCGCCTAGGTTTGAAACTCCCCAACATACAAGCTGGTACCCCCGGGCACTTGTTTAACCTCTCCGTGCCTCAGTTTTCACATCTGGAAAATGGGCAGAATAAATAATCCTATCCCACTGGGACTTTGTAAAGATTTAATAAGTTGTTATTTGTAAAATGTTCAAACAATACAGAGTATAAGTATTTACTTAATAAAAAAGCATTAATAAAGTATTATTAAGAGTTAATAAATAAATTACGTATTTATTTGTAAATAGGCACTGAAGGTGTTTTTCAAACTGCAGGTTGTGACCTATCAGTAGCTGGTGAGAGCAATTTAGTGAATCCCAGCTAACGCTTTTTGGATAGGCTAGGATAAGATAAGGAAGAATAGGTTGTGTAACACACGGGAAGGGTAAACACTGGTCAAACTTTTTGGTGTGTAAAAAAGTGCATGTGTGTGTGTGTTGTGTATGTACAGTGGATGCCAATGTAAAAATGCACATTCTTTCAGTGGGTCAAGTTTAAGAAAAATATGAAAAACCTGCAATCAAATCATTGAAAACCTGGAAACAAATGCATTAATAGGAGATTGGTTTAATAAATTAAGCTACATCCATTCAACCGATTACCAAGCAGTCGTTCATAAGAAAAAGGTCAGTCTCCCTGTGCTGATTTGTACTAGACCCCCCAGAAATAGTATTTTGTAGAAGGCCAAAACATTACAGAAGGTACTTATTTCAATCCTGTTGATATAAATAACAAGGGCTTTGTTGTGTGTGTGTTTGTTTGACTACATTGAACGTCAGTCTGCAGACCGTTCAGATCCTGGGTTGAGTGGGATCCCATCTTCCTCGGGGTTCACCTACATCCGTGACTGGCACTACGGTCCACCCAGGTGATCGAGCCAGAAGCCTTAGAGCCACTGTTGGCATGCCTCTCTCACTCCCCATAAGCGATTCAAGCTCCATTCATGTGGTTTTTTCTTTAATCCTCAACCCCCATGCCAAGCCACTGCCATCTCTCCCCCGGGAAACCACATCAGGCTCCTAACTAGTCTCCCTGTAGTCTCTTGTCCCTGTTAGCCACCTAACTAGTCTCACTGCCACCTCTTCACAAGTAGCCTTCAGTCCCCTAACTAGTCTCCCTGCGTGCACTCTTGCCTCCTCCCCGCCCCCCCATCCTTCCCAGTGCGGCCAGAGAGACATGACCGCGCCTTCGCCATCTTGCTTAAATTCTCGCCATGCCCCCCAGTTGTTCAAGACCAAAATTCTAGATAGCTTTTCCGTTAGTTTCTTGCAGATGCTATAGCAAAGCACAAAAAACCTGGGGAGCTCAGTCGGTTAAGAGGCCGACTCTTGACTTGGGCTCCGGTCATGATCTCAGGGTCATGAGATTGAGCCCCGTTTGACATTCTCTCCTTCTGCCCCTCCTCCCACTCTCACGCACTCTCATTCCTTCAAATAAATAATAAATAAATCTTTTTAAAAAATAGTTGATTCAGACACAGATAGAAAGAGATAAAGGCTGAGGCCCAGTGCCTCACTCAAGGTGACCCAGATAATCAAGAAGAAGATGGGAGGGAAGTGCCAGGCCTGATCCCCACGTCACGAGTTTGAGCCCCACATTGGGCATAGAGATTCCTTAAAATTTAAAAATAAATAAATAAATAAGTCAAAGAAGAAGGAGGAGGAGGAGGAGAAGAAGGAGAAGGAGAAGGAGAAGGAGAAGGAGGAGAAGAAGAAGAAGAAGAAGAAGAAGAAGAAGAAGAAGAAGAAGAAGAAGAAGAAGGAGGAGGAGGAGGAGGAGGAGGAGGAGGAGGAGGAGGAGGAGGAGAAAGAAGAAAGAAGAAGAAAGAAGAAAAAAGAAAGAAGAAGATGAAGATGATGGGCGAGTCTCAGATGAGGTACTCAGGCTCCAGAATCTCCCCATTGCTACTTATCTGGGTGTGGCCTTCGTGGACTCATTTCTCCTCTCTGAAAGTCTGAAGAGTGTCCTCATCTCTGTAAGAAGAGCAGAGCCTCCCGTAAGCTGGCATTGTGGAACGCATTAGAGGAAATACTGCAGGCCAAGTCTGCACGAGGCAGAAATCATTCACACACTCCCAGTGTGACCCGCGCCCCTGACCGTTGGGGCTGATGCGCTTAGGGCGGTGGTGGCAGCCACAGGTCATTTTCAAATGTTTGCTTTGGCCCAGAGTGTTTTATAAATGGGGGAAATTTCTTCCTCTAACATGTGTATTTTTAGCTTCACCCACGGATCAGAAGCTCTGGCAACCCTAAGGTCATCTCTCTAAGCGTCACGAGCTAACAGAGCCAGAGCCGAAAGCACCCGCCATTCTAGGCGCTCTCCCGAGTGCCGCAGGCCCCACTCCTCTCTCTCGCCCTGGACTTGGTCCCACTTCACTCAGATCTTGCTCTTGTTGGCAACCAGGTTGGCGGGTCAGGATCAGAGCAAGAAACAGATACCCTCCTGAAATAGGGCAGGTGTCTAAGGAGGACTTTCGAAGGCGTGAGCAAAGAAAGAAATCAGAGATGGAGAATGCTCGGAGGCTAGCAAAATCATCGGGACTGTAGCTGTTCCCCAGGCTAGGAGACACAAAGTAGGGTATGGGTGCCAGGACCTGTCGTGGGAGAAAGCCACCGAATCAGAGCTGTGACCTTCCGTGGAGGAAGCACACAACCCGGAGCCGGCAGGGAGTTAGGGAAATAACCCCCCACCCCACCCGACCTCGCTGTCCTGCCGCAGTCTCCAGCAGGGGCCTTCCACCGGCTAAACCCAGGTGGAAACCAGAGCAGGGGAGTCTGGCAATAGAATCCAGAAAGGGCCACCATAGAGCAGGGAGGACAAAGTTGAAGAGTAGGTCAAAGGGGAAAATGAACACTATTTAATATACCACTGATTTTCAAATTCTTCCCCTTTTTATTTTTGGCTATGAATAACAGATAATATTAAAAAAACCGCCCTCTCCATTATTCATATTTTAGATCCCAGTTCCTCTATGTTGGTAGAGCCTTTCCAGGCAAGAGTGGGACCAAACCCCTTGTGTCTCCCCACTGCACCCCACTCGCAATTCTAACATCCACTCAATACTTTTTTTTTTAATGTTTAATTGTTTTGCAGGTTGCTGTTGCTCACTGAAGACAGGAACCGTCTTATTCATCCTGGAACTCCCAGAACCTAGCACTCTGTCAGACGTATAATAACTACTAAAAACCCGGAGATTGTGGGTGGATTTCCATGTATTGTTCTCGTAATGGAGGGGAGGCCCAAAAAGTCAGTGGTGGAGAAGAAATGTCATCACTGACTGGTCCCAACTACATCCTTCTTTCACAGAAGTGAATGGTCATTCACCAGACCAACCAATTGATAGTAACGGTAACAATGTTATTAAACTACTATTTTGGGGGGCACTTACTATGTACATGCGTATGTACGCATTTATCTGTGGCCTTTCAATAATACTGTACGCCGTGTAATATTATTCCTATTTTGCAGAAAAGGAAACTGAGGCATAGAGAGAGTAATTATCCAAGGTCAATACCGAAGTCAGGATTGGCCACCAGATCTGATAGATTCAGTCTCCAGTCACAAACCCTGCCTCTCTGGTATTATGCTAAGCAAAATAAGTCAATCAGAGAAAGACAATTATCATATGATCTCCTGATATGCAGAATTTAAGAACAAGGCAGAGGATCACAGGGGAAGAGAGGAAAAAATGAAACAAGATGAAACCAGAGAGGGAGACAAACCATAAGAGACTCTTGGGGCACCTGGTGGCTCAGTGGGTTAAAGCCTCTGCCTTTGGCTCAGGTCATGAGCTCAGGGTCCTGGGATCAAGCCCCGCATCGGGCTCTCTGCTCAGCAGGGAGCCTGCTTCCCCCTCTCTCTCTCTGCCTGCCTCTCTGCCTATTTGTGATCTCTCTCTCTCTGTCAAATAAATAAATGAAATCTTAAAAAACAAACAAACATAAGAGACTCTTAATCTCAGGAAACAAACTCAGGGTTGTTGGAGTGGAGGGAGGTGGGAGGGATGCGGTGGCTGGGTGATGGACACTGGGGAGGGTATGTGCTATGGTGAGTGCTGTGAATTGTGTAAGACTGATCAGAGTCACAGTTACCCCTGAAACAAACAGTACATAACATGCTAATGTAAAAAATAATAAAAATAGTGATAGTACTAAAAAAAAAAGCTAGAGTATTTGGTGAAACATAATGAGGATTTTTTTCAGCTTTAGTAAGGTATAGACAAATAAAAATTGTATTTATGATGTACAACTTGATTTCATAAATGTATACATGGTGAGGTGATTATCACAATCAAGTTAATTAACATTTTCATCACCTCGCATAGTTACTTTTTTCTTGTGTGTGTGTGTGTGTGTAACAAGAACGTAAGATGGGATTTTTAAAAATTCTACTCTGTTATTGGTAAAGGAAAATGTTTGATAAATGTCCATTTCTTAGAGCACATCACAAATAAATAAACAAAAAAATAAATAAATAAACCCTGCCTTTTTATTGTCAACAGCCTTAACTTACTGTTACTTCTAGAATTTGTAAGCTGACCTGTATGTCTGTTACCCATTTTTAAAGATTTTTTTATTTTTCATTTTTAAATTTTTTTTTAAGATTTTATTTATTTGACAGAGAGAAGAGAGAGAGCACACAAGCAGGGGGAGCAACAGAGGGAAAGGGAGAAGCAGGCTCTCCACTGAGCAGGGAGCCTAATGTGGGGCTCGATCCCAGGACCCTGGGATCATGACTGAGTCGAAGGTAGAAGCTTAATGACTGAGCCACCCAGGCGCCCCTATGTCTGTTATCCTTATCAACATGTAGCAGAAATTTGGTTATGCAGCAAGTAGAGATCTGACTTAACTGGTGGCTTAACCTTATAAAGATTGTTTCCTCTAAGAAGTCCAGGGGTCAGTTACTGCTGGCTTAACTGGCTCAAGGATGTAAAGGGATGCCTTTTCTGGGGTACCTGGCTGGCTCAATAGGTAGAGCATGTGAATCTTCATCTCAGGGCCATAAGTTCAAGCCCCATACTTGGTATAGAGATTACCGAAATAAACAAACCAAGAAAGAAAGAGAAAGAAAGAAAGAAAGAAGGAAAGGAAGAAAGAAAGAAAGGAAGGAAGGAAGGAAGGAAGGAAGGAAGGAAGGAAGGAAGAGAGAGAGAGAGAAGGAAAGAGAGAAGGAAAGAAAGAAAGATAGATGAGGTTTCTGACATGTTCTTGGACTTGACCTCTTAGTCACAAAATGGCCGCTTGAGTTCCAGCAATCATTCCCATGTTCCAAGCAGGAAAAAAGAGAAAAATGGGAGGCAAAATATCACCTACTGGCTAGATGAGGCCTCTTGATAGAGCATTCCCAGACATCTCATCTAGAGTCACCTTTATTGGCAAGAGTGATGAGGATATAGAGCTACATCACTGGAGGCATTACTGGTCCCTACAGTATGGAGGCTCTGTCCTTAAAGAAGAAGGGGAAATGGATGGTAAAGAGGCAATTAACATTCTCTGCCACAAGCAAGTATCTGTTTCATATATAGATATAGATATCATATCTATATCTTTATATATTTATGCTTTACTCCAGGGTGTGATAAATGAGGCCCGCTGCCTGCCTTTGTAAATAAAGCTTTATTGGAAAACAGCCATGCTCATTCATGCATCTATTGTCTATGGCTGCTTTCACACCACAAAGGCAGGGTTTAGTAATGCCAACAGAGGCCATCTGGCCCTCAAAGCCTGAAATAGTTAATATCTGGCCCTTTCCAGAAAAAGTTTGCTGACCCCTGTTTTATTCTCTCTCTTTCTATCTTTGGAAAAACGCATTGTACCTCGCTGTGACTCATTGGCTGAAATGAGAATAGGCCCAAATATAAGAGGTGAGGCACGACGCGGTCCTCGGTCACGATGGCAGTGTCCCCTCGCCGTCCCTGCTGTAGCTCCCATTAACAAAGAGCATTCAAGGAACATTTGAGATTGAAGAGGCACTTCCACTGACATCTGCTGCAAGGTCTGGGCCATTCCTGTCTTCCCGCATCTCTCACGACAAAGGCAATCATTTTCACTAAAGAATAAACATACTTTTCGCCTCCAGATGCCCACAGACGTTCCGGGAGACTCACACACGGGAACAATCTAAAATTATCCAGCTTTGTATGCTATGGAAATAGTCTCATTCAAAGACAACTTCGTATTTGTTGAGATAATTACAAGTTTGATAAGTGCAAATTATCTGAGGAATAATTTGTGAAGAATTATGCACGAGCCTAGGGTATTGGTTAAAGGATAGTTTATAGCAAATCTATATAGATTGAGATAAACCAAAAATATTTGTGTGCCTATAGGCACATAAAAATCTGCCTGCCATTCTTCCATTCAGTTATCCACACAGGGCCGGTGTATTTTTTGCCAGGGATTTGCAACTGAATAAATGTCATAATTCAAAACGTTTCTCTTCGCCAGCTTACCAGCATTGTCATGGGGCCATCCCATAAACACTTTAGAGTCCACTCAACTTGTTAGCTCCAAAATTGTGTTTCTTGACCAATTTGAGAGGAAACTCACAATACATCAAATTTTGAGGTCACTTTTAATATCTTATATAACCTTCTTTTAAATGCATATAATTTTTAAATTAAAAAAAATAAAATAAATGTGTAGAATTCAAATTTTCACAATATGGATCACACTACATTTAATTTGACTCTAGGGATCCCAGAAAAAATAGAGGATATAAACATAAGTCTGAAATGCCTTGGGTGGGACTACCTGACCATATACCAAAAGATTTCTCAAATGTGGCATTTTGGACATCTGGGTCTGGAAAATTCTTTGCTCTGGGGAGCTGTCCTGTACACTGTAGGATAAATAGCAGCACCCCTTGACCTCTCCTCGCTAGATGCTAACAGCACTCGCCACTCTGTTGTGACAACCAACAATGTCTCCAGACATTGTCAAATGTCCCCCGGGAGGCAAAATCACCTCTGGTTGAAAATCACAGCGATACTATGTTCCAGAGCATTTGTTTTGCACAGAGATCCAGATTCTCTGCTATTTCCTGGCTGCAGAAACTTGGACATAATTTAGCCTCTGCAGACCTCACTTTTTTCTTTCTAGAACAGGTACATGATAACAGCTTTATCTTACAAGGCTGTCATAGAATTAAAGGTGACAATACACGTAAAGCAATAAACTTTCCAAACACAGTAGGTATTATAATCGTATTATGCTTCTAAATTATCAATAAATCTTTTGGCGGCAGAGTCCCCACTCTGGGTTTTGTAGAATAGACTTGCGAACAGCAGAGACAATTGCCCCCAGCTGGGACTGATTAAAAAAAACAAAACTCATGAACCGATGAAATAGTCTTTCTTTCCAAGTGGAATGAAAAATTCGATTTCACAAGCCACAGAAAAGATTTTTAAGACCTTTTTTTTTT
>CM052885.1:115040913-115070798 GCA_028534135.1 Potos flavus | reverse complement strand
TGGAATACTATGTAGCAATAAAAAATGAATGAGGAAGTTCTTCAAGGATATGAAGCAATCTCCAAAGTACACTGTGAAATAAAAACGAACCAAACATGCACAGCACACATTGCAGATTGCTTGTGTATTTGGGAAAGATACATGAGAAACTTGTAAGATAACTCTTCTCCAAGGAAGGAAACTGGGTCACTTGAGACCAGGGATGGAAGGAGATTCAACAACATTTTCTATCTGATGAACTTGGTACCATGGCAAGTAATGACATCTATCTATATATATATCTATAATAATTATTATATGTTAAATATAATAATTATTATAAATATATAATATATTATATATAATATATATTAATATATATTAATAAATAGGGTACTTAAAAGTTTAACTAACACCCCGCAAAATAAAATGCATGACTATATATTAATGTATCTTGGTGGAGGATGGAAACAGTCTAAACTGTACTGTTTTCTCCCCTCCCCAACCTCCCCCTCCGATATTTTTATATAGAAATAATTTGAGATTTACAAAAGAGCTGAACACTTAGTACCAAGAGTTAGTTACTGTGTCACCTTCACCCGACTTCCGCTATTATTAACGTGCTACAAAACCACTGCTCATTTATGAAAATGCAGAAATTCGACATTGATATGATGCAATACTTGTCACTAAACTAGAGCCTTTGTTCTGATTTCACCAGCTTTTCTACCAATGTCCTCCTTCTGTCCCAGGACCCTATCCAGAGAGCACGCGGCGCTGGTCTTCGTGGCTCCTTCGCCTCCTCCAATCAGTGACAAGCAAGCGCTAAGGACCTGCCTGGGTCTGGATGCGGCTGTGACGACCGTCAGGTCTGAGTGCAGGAGCAACCGGAAAAGAGAGCATCTTCTGGCAGAGCGCCTGTCTGGATGTTCCAAGTAGGATTCGATGACAGCAGCTAAATTTTATTGAGTGCCTTCCACTTGCAAAGCACTATGCTAAGCATTATTGGAACAGCCCGACAACCCCATGTGGCCAGAGATTACATTAACTCCATGTTATGGATGAAAGTACTGAGGATTCCATGGGGCGCCTGGGTGGCTCAGTCAGTTGAGCAACCAACTCTTGGCTTCAGCTCAGGTCATGATTTCAGGGTCCTGGGATCGAGCCTTGCATGGGGCTCTGGGCTCAGTGCAGAATCTGCTGGAGATAATCTCCCTCTACCTCTTCTTCTTCTCCCCTGCTCTCTCTTTCTCTGTCTAAAATGAATAAATGGGGTGCCTGGGTGGCTCAGTTGGTTAAGCATCTGCCTTAGCCTCAGGTCATGATCCCTGGAATCCCTGTATTGGGCTCCCTGCTCAGCACGGAGCCTGCTTCTCCTTCTCTCTCTGCCTGCCACTCCCCTGCTTGTGTGTTCTCTCTCTCTCTCTCTGTCGAATAAATTAAATAAATAAATAAATAAATAAATAAATAAATAAATAAAATCTTTTAAAAAATAAAATAAAATGAATAAATAAATAAAATCTTCTGAAATATATACTAAAAAAAGAAAGGAAAAAAAAAAGTACTGAGGATTCCAGAAGCTAAGTGGCTTACCCAAAGTCACAACCACTTAGTGGCAACACTAAGTTTAACCTGAAGCAGGCCAGATGCAGATTCTTTGACTTTAACCTCTGTATTCTACTGCTCTCTTCAACCCACCCCCACCCCCCAACCCCCGAATCCTGTCATCTGTGCGAAAACCAAGGCCGGGAGAGGGAATGTGTTACATCCAACTCACGTTTTATGAGCGCTTGTGTCAAAACAAGGGCTTCTGGCTCCTGCTTGGTCGTCTACTCACAAGAGTATCATTTGTAAATAAGGCAAGTTACTTTCTCTCTCTCAGGTTCAGTTTCCCCATTAAGTGGGAACAACACGACCCAACTCTAGCTTTGAAACTCACTTGAGGTCATGGAATCTAGCAGGGGCTCCATCTACAAAAGGTTTTGTTTTGTTTGCTTGCTTTTTTGTTTATTGGATAGAAACCTCTGTTTCCCTGCGGTTAGAAGTGAAGGAGGCGGCTGAGGGAGAAAGCCGTGTGGTGCGTGATACAGGGGAAAACCCATCGCGTCCGGCTAAGCTGCAGGACGAGTTTCTTTTTATTTTCCAACCATTTACAGGCACCGAATACTAGAAAAAGGAAACAAAAAAGCAGAGACATACAAAGTACACATCCAGCGTGTTCTTGGATTCCATGGACATAAAGCTAATTTATCAAATTCAGCAGACCAGCCCCGTCTATGGACCACACAGAAGGCAGTTCTGGTTCTAAGGAAAAGCTGCAGCTCTGTGCTTGAGCCATTTTGCACACTGTTCTGTCCCATAAAGTGGCTCATGGGAGCACTGCAGAGAGATCTGGGGACACAGACTCCAGAGCCCACAGGGCAGCCAGCGCAGGACGGAAGTGAAGCCTGCAGGAAGTACAAAGAGGAAAGTGATGTTCAGCTCCACGTAATTTTTTGCTGTGCGGAAAAACCAGCTCAGCATTGGCCGCCCTGCGGATCTCTTCAGAGGAGCTAGATAGTTTCATATGAAAAATCTCCCCATTTTTAAATGCAGTTCAATAGCTGTTAAGAATAATTAACTGTGCCAGCCAACTTGTGAACAGCTTCATAATTTGTAGAACCCTATATAGACTGAGCTTGCAGGCCCCGGGTTCGAAATTGTTAAGAGTCTTAAGATATTGACAGCAGAGTGCGTATTCAACTAAGCATAGGGCCTGCCCAGTGCATGCACCCATGAGGCTGACTTTGCAAATGTAGGCCAAACAAAACGTCTTTGGGTCAGTGTTCATGACTTTTGTTTTCTTCCTGGGAGAAGAGGCTGTGTTTCCCAAAAAGCTTCCATGTATAGGCCTTCCGTTGTCTAGCAAGGGCTCCGGGATGAGACGAAGCTGCGTGTGGATGAATGAGGAGAAGCAGATATGGGTAGGGCATCTGGGGAGCTCTAAGCAAAAACAGCAATCGATATATTAGGGGACAGGAAACAAATAGGTTCTTAATCTTGAGGGGTGCCCCCAAAAGGGAAAAGATGTACTATCAGTATTGAGCCCTTATTTTATAGCTATTCATTCATCTAAACTCCACAAAACCCTGAGAGGCAGGGACAATCGTTTTGCACATTTTTAGAGACGAGGAAACCGAAGCACAGTGAGACTAAGTAGCAGGTCCAAGGTCACACAGCCGCGAAACAATGGAGAGCCTCTACCCGTAACCTACCAGCCTGCCTTGAGGTGAACGGCTAGGCTTCTGGAGAGTTCCATGACACCCTCAGGCTGGTGGGGGGAAGTTTGGCCAAGGAAGTTTTTGCCAGACTCAGATGGGATGAGGGGAACAGGGAGGCGGGAACCAACAGGAAGTGTATTTGATGGGGGAGGGGAGGTCTGGAGAGTGAGGGGTACAGATGGCTCCTAGTGGCCCCTGAGGAAGTGGGCCTCCACATGCGGCTCAAGGAAGCTCATCTCTCCTGTGGAGACAGAGACCGGGTCTTGGGAGGGGCCGGGGGACGAGGGAAGGGAAAGTCAAGTGAGCCAGGGTGACCTTGGCAATGTGGGATGAGGGAAGGAGAGTGAGGAGAAGGAAGCAGAGGTAGAAGTGTTTGAGCCAACTAGAAGGCCTGAGACGTTTTCAAGAGTACAAGGGTTGGGGCGCCTGGGTGGCTCAGTGGGTTAAAGCCTCTGCCTTCGGCTCAGGTCATGATCTCAGGGTCCTGGGATCGAGCCCCGCATCCGGCTCTCTGCTCAGCGGGGAGCCTGCTTCCCCCTCTCTCTCTCTGCCTGCCTCTCTGCCTACTTGTGATCTCTCTCTCTCTCTGTCAAATAAATAAAATCTTTGGGGGGGGGTTGTCTCGTAAACCTCCTGCCCCCGCTCCCTGCAAAGTTTCCTTCGAGCCCACAAGTTCTGCCAGCCCCTAGTCCAGTCAACAGCAGCGGGAAGAGCAGGGTCTCCAGTCTGAGCCAGAACCCTGGGCTTCCCCAAGCTCGGGCACTCACACACCGCGGCGCAAACTTGCAGGGATGCGGGTCGGAGGGATTCCGGGTGGCGGTGCTAAGCTCGAGTCCTTGCTCGCCCACACCCCTGAGCCGGCTGGCGGGACCCCTCTGGTGTCCTTCAAAGCACTATCTGGGGAAGGCATGGGAGCCGAGGCCGTGGCCCCCTGTCATGTTCACCTACAGCAGGATCAGGGGCAGAGGGGTGCTCGCGAAATGTGTGTTGAGTGAATGAATGACGTCGAGAAATCACGGCGGAAGCCCAGGGACCCATGTGGGTTAAGCAACAACGTGGGTGGAAGGGGCCGTGGGTACAGGGGGCATCTCAGCTGGGAGAAGAGTCGCGGCAGGAGTCCTGGCCTGGAATGCCGTCCCTAAGTTGAAATGAAGGGGTGGGCTTGCCAGAGTAAAGGAGCATTTACAGACGGCTCGGGCCAGACCCACCAGCGGGCACCGTTTCTCAACCTCAGCCCCACCGACATTCGAGGTTGGATAGTCCTGCGTTGTGGAGCTGCCTCGTGCACCGTGGGAGGGTCAGCACTGTCCCTGCCTCCACCCGCTAGATGCCGTGAGCAGCCCTCCCTTGAGCTGGGACAACCAAACGATCTCCAGACATCTGCGCGGGCCCCCGAGGGCAAAATGCTCGCGGAGACACCCCTGCTTTGAGATAAACTGCCTTCTTATTTCCCACCGCTAGGACCCCGGACTCCAGGATTCCTGCAGATGGATTTTGGAGCTCTTGAGACATCCAAGCTGAGAACATCAGAGCAAAGCTGGGACTCCAGCGATTTCCTGCAAAGAGCCTTTCCAGAATGAGTTCTGTGGAATTCTAGCTCGTCAGTGTCCTGCCCAGGCTCACAACATTCCTTTTTGTTGTGATTTGTTGTCGATCCAACTGCTTGATTCTAGAATTGAGGACACTTAGGCCCAGAGGAGTTTAGGAACTTGTCCAAGTTTACACAGCTAGTTGGGGAGCAAGTGGAATGCTAATTTCTAACATACACAAACCAGTAGGAAACCAAATAATAGGTCTGTGAGTTGGCAAAGGGCATTCATCTTCGTCCCCTTCGACCTCAGACAAACTGAGAGGCTGAGGGTAGTGCCCGGGGGGTGGGGTGGGAGGGCACTTCCCATTTCCAGCCTGCTCGCTGGGGCTTTCTGCTTTGCTAAAACGCTGAAGGAGGCAGGGCTATGCCTCTGCCGCCGTAGCTGGTCTGGACATAAGTGGGGATCTTTAAGAAACCACAAGAAGAGGAAAGAAAAGAGAGAAAGAGGGAGAAGGAAAAGTTCTCCCAACGAACCCATCCGGAAGGAAGCAGCAATCCGCTGAGCCAGGGGACACCACGGGGCAATGTTTTTGGATAAAACAATTCGAAGCAAGCGGAGGAGGTGGGTTTGTTTTGAAACGAGACTGTCGCGTGTCCCGTGCTGTCCTCACTGAAGCGTGACTCACCTTTGTTAGCAGGTGTGAGTCAGACCTTGCTCCAGACCTGGGGCATCGAGGCCATGTATCAGACCAAGTTCTCCGAAGGGCAAGGGGAAGAGTCAGTGATTCTCCACCTGGACTGTTCAAAATGTCCAACAACTCAAGAGCTCGGCTCAGGCCTCTGGCTACAGATGTTCCTACACTGGTGTTTGTCCGGACGCCTCCGGGGCAGGGCTGCCGACTTTCCTACCTGTCTTACAGGTATGTTTCTTAAACTAGGTTGGGGCCCCAGCTGTGGTCCAGGTGCAGTGGTGGTAGACAGGCCGAGGCAAGGCAGACAGTTGTCACTAAGTCATGCAACACGTTTTTATTGAGCACCTACTTATGCCAGGCACTCTTCTAAGAGCTGGAATAGAGCCAAGGCCCATCCCTGCTGTCCTGACATTTACGTAGTAGTCCCTGGAGACAGTCAATCAACAGATCGGTATCTAAGGTGTCAGATAATGAGAACGCCTACGAGCAATAGAAAGGCAAGGGGAGGGCTGGAGAGTGACAGCGGGAGTGGGGGGGCTCTTTTAGATAGGGGGTGCATCTAGGAGGAAGGGAAGACCTCTAGGCGGAAGGAGGAGGTTTGACGTTGTCCCAGAACCTATACCAACAATATTGGGGTGATAATAGAGCCCACTTTCGAAGGAGGAAGTGGCTCGAATAGATGTGTCTACACCCATATTCACACCAGCTCTACTCAGGACAGCCAAGGGTGGGAACCGCCCACGCGTCCATCAACAGATGAGCGTATGAACGAAATGGGGTGGATACACACAACGGAATACTACGCAGCCTTAAAAAGGAATGAAATTCAGACACAGGGTACAATATGGATGAACCTTAAAGACATTATGTTAAGGGAAATAAGCCAGACGTAAAAGGACAAATTGTGTATGATCCCACTTAGACGAGGTATAGTCAAATTCATAGAGACAGAGAACAGAATGGCGATTGGCCATTGGCGAAGGGCTGTGGGGAGGGCCATCGGGGGTTGGGGAAAGCGAGGAGTTCATGTTTAATGGGGACAGTTTCCGTTGGGGACAATGGCAAAGCTTCGGAGACGGCTGGTGCTGATGGTGGCACGATAATGGGAATGTATTTAATGTCACCAAATGATACACTCAATATGGCTAAAATAGGAACTCTAGGTTATGTATATGTTGTCACAATGTTTAAAATTAGCTGGACAAAAAAAGAGGAGGAAGAGGAGGGGGTTGGAGGAAGGAAGGCAGAGACAGGAACGAGATTTAGTAAGTGAAGCTTACTTTGGGCCAGTCAGCCGTGAAGCCTTTTCCATACATTATCTCATCTAATCTTTACAACATCCATCACATTAAATATGATCCCAGTTTACAGATGAAAAAACCAACGCTCAGACCCATCAAACACCTCTCTCGGTGGTGAGTGACAAGGCTGTGATTCAACCCCACACTCCTCGCTCTCTGCCCACACCACCAGCCTCCCACCTTAACCCACACCACGGCACCCTGTGCTTGCTAAAACCTTCACTCTATGCACTCTTCCACAGCATCGATCGCTAAGGTGAGGGTTAAAGAGACAAAGAAGCCAGCTCTTGGGTGCAGAGCCTGATCTAACAGAATAAAGAGAGAAATCAGTAGCACCAAATCTGCGTGGAAAACACTACAGAAATGTCACACAGAGATTCACACAGGATGCTAAGGAAGCTCAGAGGATCCTAGAGAAGGACTTTTTTTTTTCTTTTTTGTCCTAAGAAATTAGAAAGCTTTTCCTCCCTAGAAAATAGAGTCACCCTAGAACCTAAGCTAGGAGAGTTAACCAGAACCTTAGGTTGCAATTTCTGACATACTTTCACTTTCCACCCACCTTCCTTCCCACTGGTCAGTTTCCTGGGAAACATCCACATTTCCAGAACCAAAATACCAATAACATGTCATTAGAATGACATCAACATGACAAGAACATCTTGTTAAAATAGCTCTAAGGCCTAAAGTACATGTGATAATTATTTTTAAATGACATTAGCTCCACAAAAGGGAGGCACTAATGAGAGGCTTTTTTTTTTAAATACAAAAAAATATTTGATTTCTCAGAATGCTTATCCTCTGGATCAGAACAGCGGTTGAGGTTTAATATTAACTTTGGAACAATTTAAGTAAATTCTGTTCCTCGGAAAGGATTAGCAGAGCCTCTGGGATTTTGTATGGAGACGGAATACGGGGGTAGCAAAACCTCAGTCTTAACTTTGTCCAGGAAAGAAGAATGGGATGGTGATGCTTCCGGAGATTTAGGTCCTTAGGTCTTGAGTCAAAGGAGAGTTGGAGGGCGTGGTATTGTGTTTCTCAGAGCCCCTGGTACCGGCTCTGATCTATGCATGTCTTCCCAACTCTGCTTCTAGGAACATGAAAGAGAAATCTGACATCAAGCATGGTGGGTGCATTTCCACCATGGAAATGGGCAAACGAGGCTCCTTCCCCCCCACCCCAGAGCCCTCTACCAGCCTGCGCCTGGGCTGATAGCTCTGCAGTTGTATTAGAAAGTTTCTCCTCGGGGCGCCTGGGTGGTTCAGTGGGTTAAAGCCTCTGCCTTCGGCTCAGATCATGATCTCAGGGTCCTGGGATCGAGCCCCACAATCGGGCTCTCTGCTCAGCAGGGAGCCTGCTTCCCCTTCTCTCTCTGCCTGCCTCTCTGCCTACTTGTGATCTCCCTCTCTGTCAAATAAATAAATAAAATCTTAAGAAAGAAAGAAAGTTTCTGCTATCCCTGAGACACCGAAATAGACTTGTTTCTGCTCACAGGAACTGCACCTTGTGGTTAGAAATGATGTTACTGTAATTTATGATACAAGGTGGAGTCCTTCTCTCTTGTTTAAAAATACACTGATAGGGCGTTCGTGGCCCCACATGTGGGTTATCAGAGCTTGCTTTGGAAGGGGAATTTGTAAAAGAGGCAATTTCTAGTTCTGGCGAGAAACCCTATCTGGGCTCCCAGGAAGGGATTAAATATCACGCAAGCACATTCTTGCAGCAGACTGATTCAACCAGTAGGAAAGTCTGGCTGTAACTGAAAGGTTTAGAGAAAAATAAGAAATTGCTTCTCAGAACTTGTCTAGGGGAGCTTTCGATCGAAGAACATACATACAGCAAAGGGTGCCCAGTGTACAGACGGGCTGGATTTTTTTTTTCTTCTTCAGGGGAACTGTGTTTACCACATGCTCTGGTCCCATGGATTGAAAGCATATTTCACCCTATCAGCACATAGAATATTTAAGATTCCTGAAATATTTCGACTTTCCTAAAGAATTTTATCCTCAATTGATTATACCTTGGTGACTGAGTTTCGATCTTAGAAAAGTCACATAGGCAGCAAAATCAAACGTTGCAGATTAAAGATAATTAGCACCTTGCCTACTTATAAAGCGAGGTCTCATGGAGGAAATTGACTTGCTCATTGTGATCTGGCCAGGAAGTTTGAAAATTCAAGGGAACACACCTTTGAGAAGAAGAAATGCATTAATACAGTTTGCCTCATACTGGTCTAGCGTGTAATTGTGTGTGGTCACTCATGTGTGTCCTCAAACAGTAAAACCAAGGTATGCTCAGAAAAAGAGGCTTATTTTGGCTTGAGGATCAAGCAGGGTTTTCAAATACAGTTTCAAGTTCTAGAGAAGTTGTGTTTTATCAGAACTTCTGAAGAAAAGGCTTGCCTTAAAAGAAAACCCCAAGCTATATTTTTCTAAGTCTCTCTTTCTGAATGTGCACTAGCAGAATTACAGATGGAATGCTTGATAGGAAGGGGAAAAACATAATCAATGCAAAGCACCTCTCCTGAGCCGGGCTCTGATGTCTAGGTGTGGTTTTTTTGTTTTTTTTGTTTTCCCCCCTTTGTCTACTTCTTCTCCTCCTTTTTGGAAACATTCTGTTCAAAAATTTAATCAGGGGGTTCCTCAAAAAGTTAAACATAGAATTACCATATGACCAGCAATTCTATTCCTAGCTGGAACCCAAAAGAATTGAAAGCAAGCACTCAAACAGAAACTCGTACACCCTTGTGCGTTAGAGCACTATTCACAATATCAGAAAGTAAATGGGCTCCTGGGTAGTTCAATTGGTTCATTGTCTGACTCTTGATCTCAGCTCAGGTCTTGATCTCAGAGTCATGAGTTCAAGCCTTGTGCTGGGCTCCATGCTGGGCACGGAACTTACTTGAAGAAGAAGGAGGAGGGAGAGGAGGAGGGACAGGAGGAGGGACAGGAGGAGGGGGAGGTGGAGGAGGTAAAAACTACCTAAGTGTCCATCCACAGAGGAATATACAAACAAAATGTGGCGTGTGCATGCAATGGACTACTAGTGAGTCTTAAAAAAGAATGAGGTTCTCCCATGAGCTACAACATGGATGAACATTAAGCTAAGTAAAAGAAACCAGACAAATACGGTATGATTCCACTTACAGGAAATATCTAGAATAGTCAAATTCATAGAAACAGAAAGGAGCTGCGGGAATGGGGAATTATTGCTTAACGGGGACAGTTTCTATTTGAGGTAATTAAAAATTCTGGAAATAGGGGTGATGGTTACACAACATCATTAATGTAATTAATGTAACTGAATTGTACAGTCAAAAATGGTTAAAGAGGGGCGCCTGGGAGGCTCAACTGGTTAAGCATCTGCCTTCGGCTCAGGTCATGACCCCGGGGTCCTGGGATCGAGCCCCGTGTCGGGCTCCCTGATTAGTGGGGAGTCTGCTTCTCCCTCTCCCTCTGTGCCCCTCCTCGTGCTATCTCGTGTGCGTCTCTCTCTCAAATAAATAAATAAAATCTTTAAAAGAAATGGTTAAAGTGACTAACTTCATGTTAGGTATATTTTACCATAATAAAAACCATTTTTTAAAAAGACACTATAAAAAATCGAATCTGCTATAATTCTATGTAAAAACACAGGTGATACCCATAAAATTGACACATTGCATGGTGCTTCAACTCACCTTTGGTTCTGTGAATCTCAAATTTCAACTAAAATCTTGCTATTTACTATCTGGTACCCTATCCACAGACATGATCTTTAGTCAAGAAAACAAGCCCAAGGGGGCACCTAGGGGGCTCATTCGGAAGGGCATGCGACTCTTGATCTCAGGGTCGTGGGTATAGGGATTACCTAACTAAAAAAAAGAAAGAAAGAAAAGAAAGCAAACCCAAAGAATTTGACTCCTACAATTTGGATTGAATGTGTTGAATCACATCTGCTTTGCGAGCCATGGCCCCAGGGAATTCCCAGGAAAGCTGGTCCCACTGGGCATGGGGTGGGGGGGACATGTGGATGAGGCAGCAGGTGCACAGCAGTAAAGCAGGTAGGGGTCATGGTCGAAAGGCCAGGCTCTGGGCCAGAATGCCTGACTTTGTGACCTCAAACAAGTGTCTTAACCTCTCTGGGCCTCACTTTCTTTCTCTATCAAGGGAGATAAGCAGTAGCCGCCAGCTCCCAGAGCTGTTTGGAGGATCCAGTGAATCAGTCCAGAACATTGCCTGGCACACAGTCAAGAGTAGCTTTTTGGTAAAATATCCTATTCATAGCTTCGCTTTTAGCTCAGAATGATTTTGTGGCGACTTACATAATACACTGCTACAAATATAGTAGGATATTGATAATATGATATATTATATGTAAGCACACATGGAAAATTACTCAGCCCTGAAAAGGAATGAACTGTTGGTACACACAACAACTGGGGTCAATCTCAACAACGTTCTCTTGAGTAAAAAAAAAAAAAAGCCAACCTCACAAGGTCACACTCCCATGTGTATACGCCCATGTATATGACCTTCTTATATAATGCATATGACCTTCTCATATAATGCATATGACCTTCTCAAAATGACAAGATTATAAAGACAGAGAAGAGGTCAGTGGTTGCCAGGGGTTAGCGTGGTGACGAGTGGGTATAACTGAAAGCATGAGGGTAGGAAAGCACGAGATCTTCATGATGATGGAACAGTGCCCAACCTTGACCGTGGTGGTGGTCATACACATAACAGAGTAGGCACAGAACCCTGCACGCACATATGGGGCCTCTATCAATTGCCTTGTTATGATATGATCCTCTAGTTAAGGAAGATGTCACCAAAGGGAAACTAGAGGAAGGGTCCGTGGGAGCTCACTCCGCTATCTTTGCAACATCCCATGATACTATAACGACTTCAAAATAAAGAGTTTTAAAAAATCAATAATATGCATGCAAGAAGAACAATTCAATAGATATTGAATCCCTTAGAAGGAGGACAGAAGACTTAGAGTTGCTTTTATTGTTTAAGATTTTTAAAAAAGAAAGAAAAATTTTCTTTTTTAAGTAAGCTCTACACCAAACTAGGGGCTTGAACTCACGACCCCAAGATCAAGAGTCACACGCTCTGCGTACTGAGCCAGCCAGGCACTCCAAGGTTGCTTTTATATATTTATTTATTCATTCATTCATTTTAAAGATTTTATTTATTTATATCACAGACAGAGATAGCCAGAGAGCACAAATGGGGGGAGGGGTGGTAGGAAATGGCAGAGAGAGAGGGAGAAGCAGGCTCCCCACCGTGCAGGGAGCCCGATGCGAGACTCCATCCCAGGACCCCAGGATCATGAACTAAACCAAAGACAGACACAACCGACTGAGCCATCCAGGTGCCCCCCGCCCAAGGGTTGCGTTTAAATGCATTTGAGATTTCTAGGAGCCGTGCCATAAAGAGGAGACATTTGGAAGGAAACAGAACAAATTCGGGAGTGGGAGTGAGGGTCGTGGGAGGGCAGGGAAAGACTTAAGTTTTTGGACCCTAAATTCTGAAAGATACTTCGTAGGAGATTATTTAAACTGGGGTCATAATGGGAACATAGTCTAAAAAGCCATTTCCACGTGTGCAGATATGCTTCCTCTGCCCATTTCTTACACTGATTCTCAATCACAGTCGAAAAAGAGGGAAGTAAAATCTATCACGCAGCTCCTGGGGGGTCGCATGTACTATATCCTTTAATTATTCCCATTTTATATATAAGAAAACTGAGGCATGGGGTGCTCGCTTTATGGCGCAGGGTCAAACGGAAAGTCAGGTACCTGTTGGTATCGGAAGCCCGGTTTCTCGCTATGCCCTCCTCACCCACATCCGCGACCCCAGTGGCTGCTATCATAGTCTTCGGAATAGGCCTGGAATTCTATAATTTAAGAAGCTTGGTCCTCCAAACATAAGTGTGTATAAACACTCCCTGGGGAAATGCAGAGTCTTGGGCCACATCCCAGCAAACCTCCCATTAGCCAGTGGGGGGGCACCGGGGCAGGCATTCTCATTTGCAGTAGGTGCCTTGGGTGTGCAGATGTTCGTGCTTAGTCTGCCCTTGAAGACCACTGGCCCAGACTCTCGGGACTCTACCATCAGAATGTTCTGGAATTCCCAAGCACTGGGGGCAATCTGCTAAGGTGACCAACCATCCCAGCTTGCTCAGGACTTGAGGGGTTTTCCAGGACGTGGAAATTTTAATGCTAAAACTGGGAAAGTCCTGGACCCGTCGGAACCAGATGGTCACCCTCTGAGTTCGGGATGTGACTGACCATCCAGCGTTGCTCCTTTATGTGCGGAAACGTCAGTGGTCCTTCAGGTTGTCCTCTGGGTACCTCCCAGGTGAGGCTGGCTGAGCAGAGTGAAATCCCACTCCAGGACCCCCGCCTCGGCGCTCATGTCACACAGTAGGGTCGGCAGAAGGGGTACCTAGAGCCAACTAGTTGGCATTTTCTGTCAGACAAAGAGGAATGGTCAGCATCTGACAGTCCTTATACGTCAAACCCTCTGCAGTTAAGAAATCAGGCTCTGGGGACGCCTGGCTGGCTCAGTGAAGCATGCAACCCCTGAGCTTGGGATTGCGGGTTCAAGCCCCACATTGGGTGTAGAGGTTATTTAAAAAGTAAAAATCTTAAGAAAGTAAAGGGGAGGAGAGGGGAGGGGAAGGAAGGGAAGGGGAGGGGAGGGAAGAAAATCAGGCTCTGGAATCTAGAGAGATCCTATCCCAGTGTCAATTCTTCTGCCCCTCGCTGTCAGGTTTGGACACATTATTTAACCATTTTTAAAAATTATTTATTTTAGGGGCGCTTGGGTGGCTCAGTTGTTGAGCGTCTGCCTTCGGCTCGGGTCATGATCCCAGGGTCATGGGATCGAGCCCCACATCGGGCTCTCTGCTCAGCGGCAAGCCTGCTTCTCCCTCTCCCACTCCCCTGCTTGTGTTCCCTTTCTCGCTGTGTCCCTCTCTGTCAAATAAATAAATAAATAAATAAATAAATAAAATCTTTAAAAAAAAAAAAAAATTATTTATTTTAGAGAGAGGGACAGAGAGCATGCACGAGCAGGGGGAGGGGCAGAGGGAGACAAGCAGACTCCCCACTGAGTGAGAAGCCCTAAGCGGGGCTCCATTCCAGGACCCTGAGATCATGACCGCAACCGAAATCAAGAGCCCAATGCTTAACCAACTGAGCCACCCAGGCGCCCCATATTTAACCTTTTTTTGAGCTTCGACTTCTCATCTATGAAATGACCAAATGCCACCCTTCCTGCTCCCCCCACCCCGCTATTTTTGGTTTCTATTTTATCCATTTTTACATTTGACTTTACCCATTCCTGTCTTTTATTCTTTTTGAAAGGGATTTGATTAGGCCTCCAGTTCAGAAGACTGCCTCTGGCAGAGATGTTTACAGGAAATGAGGGAGAAGGCACCAGGGGTAGGAAGACAGGAGATTCGAACCCATGATGGAAGGGTGTATCTGATCAGGGGCAGCGGGGTGCGTATTACCTGCCGGGCCGTGTACAAAAAATTTTACTTTTACCATTTCAATTGAGCTCCGCAGCACCTCTGTGAGGCAGATACAATGACTACCTGTGTTTCAGATGAATTCTCCAGTTAAAGAAAAAGTCAAAATGGAAATTACAGTCCAACTGGAACTGAACAATGGGAACAGAGAGGTCTACACGCAAACCCGTGGGATGAGGACAAAGCAGCACGGGGAGGGAAAGGCACAGCTTTAAGATGCCTTCAGTAGGAAATAAAATTTAAAAAGACTGGTAAAAAACATTTTAACTCAAGAAATTTGGAAAGAATAACAATTTAATTTCAAAAAGAATAAAAGACAGGAATGGATAAAGTCAAATGTAAAAATTGATAAAAGAGAAACAGAAATAGCGGGGGGGGGGGACAGGCAGAAAGGGTGGGATTTGATCATTTCAGGGATGGGGGGCTCCGGACGCCCAAGTCTATGCGTGCATCATCTTCAAGAGTCTGTCGCACCACCAGGGAGACGAGCTGCTGGCGAATGGAGGCCTCACTATCACATCCGCCCCGATGTCGCTGAGTTCCAGGCATATGGTGGCGCTCTATATATTCTAACTGGGATGGATCAACAAAAAGAATGAATAATCTACTCTTGGGGTACTCACCCCAGTCCCGAGAGTTCTTCCCGCAGATCTTGAGGTCCCCCTCCCCCTTTTGGTCCCACATACTTTGCATTTCTTTTCATTTCTTTTTTAATTTTTTTAAAGATTTTATTTGGGGCACCTGGGTGGCTCAGTCGGTTAAGCGTCTGCCTTCAGCTGGGGTCATGATCCCGGGGTCCTGGGATGGAGCCCTAAATGGGCTCCCTGCTCGGTGGGGAACCTGCTTCTCCTTGTCCCTCTGCCGCTCCCCCTGCTTGTGCTCTCTCATTCTCTCTCTGTCAAATAAATAAAATCTTTAAAAAATAAAAATAAAAAATAAATGAAGATTTTCTTTTTTTGAGAGAAAGAGAGTGAGAGGGAGAGAGCACGTGAGGGGGGAGGGGCAGAGGAAGAAGCAGGCGCCCCCCCCCCCCCCACCTTGCAGGGATCCTGAGGCAGGGCTGGATCCTGGGACCCTCGGATCATGACCCCAACCTCAAGCAGGTGCTCGATGGACTGAGCCACCCAAGCGCCCCTGCATTTCTTGTTAAAACTTGTTTTCAGGGGCGGGGAGCTGGCTCGGTAGGTTAAGCGTCGGACTCCTGGTCTCCACTCGGTTCTCGATCTCAGGGTGGTGAGTTTGAGCCCCGCGTTGGGCTCTGCACTGGGTGTGGAGCCCACTTAAAAATTAATAAATAAATAAATGAAATAAAAATTGTTTTCATTAAAAAAAAAAAAAAAGCAGAAACCCATTCTAGCTAGCGTAGGTTAAAAGGGACATTTATCACGGAAAACAGGCGATCATTCCAGAAGGAAGGGCGTGGATGCAACCTGAGGTGGCATCCGGGGAGAGACCCCACCTCTCTGGTCTGCCTCTCTGCACGCTTTCATTTTCTCTTCCTAGACTGGCCACGGCCTGCAGAAAATACAGGTGTCCAAGGCTCCCCGGCTGACATATTTCAGTGCCACTGTGGAGACCGCATCCCCTGGGATCAAACTCCGGTCTCAGGGGGAGTTGGACTTGCCCTGCCTGAGTCAAGGTTTGCCGCCGTTTCATGGACACTAGCTGGGAGGGCGCGGTCCTGCAGTGCGAGCGGGTGGCTGGGACCCGCTCCGTGGAAGGAGGTGGGGGGACGGCAGTTCATGAGTCACCGTGAACTGGTGGCATTCCGAAATGCATCCCTAACCTTGGGCTTTCCAAACTTCAGTCATGCACGTTCCACCTTCATAACAGGAGCGGTAGTACTGACTGCCCGAGTACCTGTCACAGCGCTGCCACTTCCTAGCTGTGTGACCCTGAGCAAGTTGCTTAGCCTCTCTGTGCGCCATCTCCTCAGTATTGGACGAAGTTGATTGGTGTAAAAAAAAAATCTTAAAATCGCGGTTGTCATACAGTAAAAAGATTAAAAAAAAAAAACTTGGCTATTATTCTGCTAAGAGCCTTTACTGTTTTGTTTTGTTTTTTTTAAGATTTTGTTTATTTATTTGAGAAAGAGAGATCAGCAGATGCAGAGGGAGAAGCAGGCCCCCTGCAGAGCAGGGAGCCCAATCCCAGGACCCTGGGATCATGACCTGAGCCATAGGCAGACACTTAACTGGCTGAGCCCCCCAAGCGCCCTGAGCCTTTACTGTTTTTAAATTCCTTTATGGACCACCTAAAATTATTACCATTGTCTATTTTTAAAAAATACTTTTCCACTTTAAATAAATTTTTAAAAGGAAACTCTGCGTCACTGCTATCAATGAAAAATCAATATCTTGTTCCATAAATAGAAGGTAATTATACATACAGTATATATATATACCCACATATATGGCCTATGTATATATAGGCTAATTCTAGCCATAGAGCATTGCCTGCCAAAGGCTCTGATGAGCCAGTGACCTGCACTCATTTCCAAAGGGAGATTTGCAAGTGTTAGAGAGGTATTAAAGACATATTAGCGTCACACTGGGACTTTCTTCTTTGAGTAATCATAAGGAGGGACCAGACAATGAGAAGGGTATTATGTTCTCACTTTGGGACTCTGTGTGATTAATGCCTTGTCCCTGTACCACTAAAGTCTGCTCCCAGACCACAAACAGTGAAACACTTTGTTATATCATCAAATCTCCATTCACATTCCCACAATCAGGTTTTTGTCTGGCGGGGATCCCCACTTCCTCTACCGGCCCTCGCCAGCATTCTGCGTCGGCCCCACGTCTGCCTCTGGGATGCACTGTGTTGCTGGCGGAGCGGGCGGTCCTAAGAAAACCGTGCAGTCACTTTGGAAAACGGTCTGGCCGCTCCTCGAAAGGATAAGCATAGAGTTTACCATATGACCTGGCAATTCCATTCCTGGGTGTATCCCCAAGATGACTGAAAGCATAAAGTCAGAAAGTGGAAATAAGCCTCACGTCCCTCAGCAGATGAATGAATGGACGAACAAAAGAGAATATTTGGCAATAAAAAAGGATCGAGCATGAATACATACTATGAAATGGACAGACCCTGAAAATAAGATGTAAAGAAAAAGAAGCCAGGGGCGCCTGGGTGGCTCAGTGGGTTAAGCCTCTGCCTTCGGCTCAGGTCATGATCTCAGGGTCCTGGGATTGAGCCCCACATCGGGCTCTCTGCTCAGCAGGGAGGCTGCTTCCCCCCCTTCTCCTTCTGCCTGCCTCTCTGCCTACTTGTGATCTCTTTCTCTCTGTCAAATAAATAAATAAAATTAAAAAAAAAAAAAAAAGAAAGAAAGAAAAGAAAAAGAAGCCAGTCACAGAGGATTGCATATTGTAGAATTTTGTCTATATGAAATGTGCAGAAAGGGCAAATCCATAGAGACAAAAAGTAGATTAGCGAGTTCCTAGGATTAGAGGAGGTGGGATTCGGGGGAATGGGAAGTGAGTGCTAATGAGTAAGAGGTTTCTTTTGGGGGTGATAGAAAAGCTCTGGAACTAGACAGCGGTGGTGGTTGCACAATTCCGTGAATGTATTCAAAGCCATTAAACTGTGTATGTATTTTAAATAGGTGAGTTGTACAGGACATGAATTGTATCTCAATAAAACTATTTCAAAAATAGCGAACGTCCGCCTTGGGAGGAGTCGGATGACCAATACTACACCTCACTAGAGTGTGTAACTCATTGCCGGGCTGCCAAGCGCGTGACTCATGGGCTAGGTGGGCGGTCCCCACGGGGCTCTGTTGACACGGGCGGGGATTCTGCCTGCAGCGGTGAAGTCGAGTATGTTCAAAGCTTTACCTAGGAGAATGGTCACCCGAAGTACCCAAAACTAGCCTTGAAGCATTCAGAGTGGTGTAGGCCAATCCATTCGATGAATCCGTTTCAAAAAAAAAAAAAATTTTTTTTTGAGACCTACAAGGTGCCAAGTGTCATAAGAATCTGGAGATACGACACTGAAGGACACTGAAAAGGACACCGGCCTCATGGAGGTGCACCCAACTGAAAGACAACCAAAAGCAGTGAATACATACATGTTATACTTAATTTGGTATATCATCTACTAAACACGTGTGTATGCGTGTATACCTATATATGTATATTCTCTGATCCACTCTACGTAGTACTGTATCTAGTTTGTAATTGCTGCCCATGAGTCCCCCCAAATCAAAATCCTTCAGTTCCATTCAAGTGCATTGAGACCAAGGGTTCTACACTTAAGAATCAGTGCAGCTGGGCACCTGGGTGGCTCAGTTGGTTAAGCGACTGCCTTCAGCTCAGGTCATGATCCGGGGGTCCTGGGATCGAGTCCAGCGTCGGGCTCCCTGCTCTGTGGGGAGCCTGCTTCTCCCTCTCCTTCTGCCTGCTACTCCCCCTCTTGTGGTCTCTCTCTCTCTGTGTCAAATAAATAAATAAAATCTTTAAAAAAAAAAAAAACAAAAACAAAGAATCAGGGCAACCCTGTTCAAATAGGAGCAGGGTCTTCTACACTCAACGCATCCAGGTCAGTTTCTATGGTTGCCATAAGTCGCAAAGTGTGTCTAATGGATCCATTAAAACAGTATTTTTCTTCCTTCGGCTTTAATAATCATACTTTGTGATGCTGAAAAGCTTTATTATTCTCTTTTTATGCTACTTCCTCTAACCATTCACAGACCTGCTCCCTTCTGTATAAATGGACAGATTTGAGGGTATTTCATGTGATATGTATTCATAATCACACCCTGCGTATTCAAGAGAGAGGCAGCAAAAACACTGGGGGCTGATGTCCTTCTAGAGTCTTTTCCCAAAGGCCTTCACCCTACAGCCAATCAGCTACTAAAGCCTATTGATTTTTTTTTTTTCTACAATGCCCTGGGGCCCTGGGGATCTTTCTGCCAGTCCTGCGGTCAATGCCCTGGCATCTTCATGACCTCTTACCCAGATAATTGAATATCTTCCCTTCTTCCCGCCTCTCCTGTGTTAAAAACATTGAGTCAGTCTTGACAACTTCTTCCTCCTCACCCTCCCTTGTCCAAACCATCAAGTCCTACCACCTAGGCAGGAACCAAGCAAGGTCTCCAGCCCACAGCCAGAGGAGAACTATGTCTCAGGACTAGAAATGTCTCAGGACTGTCCATCTGTCTTCATCTCCTCGCTGGCAAGCATCCGATCTAGTTTCTTAAACTGGACAATTGCAGGAGCCTCCAAACTGGTCTCTTTTTTCCACCCTGGTCCTTGTACAACCCACTCTCCCTGCTCCGCCGAATGAGTGATCTTTGAAAATTGAAAATCTGGGGCGCCTGGGTGGCTCAGCGAGTTAAATCCTCTGCCTTCAGCTTAGGTCATGATCTCAGGGTCCTGGGATCCAGCCCTGCATCGGGATCTCTGCTCAGCAGGGAGTCTGCTTCCCCCTCTCTCTCTGCCTGCCTCTCTGCCCGCTTGTGATCTCTCTCTCTCTCTCTCTCTCTGTCAAATAAATAAATAAATAAAATCTTTAAAAAAAAAAAAGAAAATTAAAAATCTGAGCCTGCTGCTTCCCTGCTAGAACCCTTCTCCTTGGGCTGAGACTAAAGACCAGACTCCTTAACTTGACCTATGATATGCTATGGGATCTCGCCCCTCCAGCTGCTTCTAGACCGTAGCCTCAAGTATCTCTTCAGGCCTCCGCATCCTTCAGGCTTCCTCCTTTCATGAGACATTTGCATGCACTTAGTCCTGCTGCCAAAACTGTTCTTCCCATCCCAGAGCTCCAAGGGGCCGCGATGTACTCGTCAAATCCCAGCTTCCCCATCATTTCCCAGCAGAGCCATCACTGGCTCCTCGGACACAACGTCAGGTTGCCGCGTGGTGTAGCCCTGTAAGTCCATGCAGCGCTCCCCCACCACACCGGGCACAGCTGCAAGGCCACACCAGTTGGTATCATATTTAATGGACATCTTCTGCCCCCACAAGGCTGTAAGTTCCCTGAGGACAGTGACTGTATTACTTATCCATTGCTGCATAACAAATTATCCCTAAACCTAGTAGTGTCAAAAATGGTTGTTACTGCAGTGAGTCAGGAATCCGGATGTAGCTTAAGTGGATGCATCTAGCTCAAGGTGCAAAGTGTTGGCTGGGGATGCAGCCTCGTGTGAAGGCTCAACTGGGGAAGGACCCATTTCCAGCCCATTCCTACGGATGTTCACAGGATTTATTCTTCGCAGGCTGTTGGACTGAGGGACACAGTTCTCCTCTGGCTGTTGGCTGGAGACCTTGCTTGGTTCCTACCGAGTGGGCCTCTCCGTAGTGCAGCTCACAATATGGCAGCCGGATTCCCTCAGAGCAAGCAGGACACAAGAAAGAGCAACAGAAGGTGAGCAAGATGGAAGTCACAGTCTTTGTGTGACCTAACCTTTGGAATGACATCCCCTCACCTTTGTCATATTCTATTTATTAAAACTGAGTCACTGGGTTCTGCCCTCACCCAAGGGTGCAAATACCAGAAGTTGGGGGTCACTGGGGCCATCTTAGAGGCTGCCTACCAAAGACATCATGTCTGTTTTGACTCATCATTATTTTCCCAAATTATTTTACTATGTGGTTGGCACATAATAAATACATAAACAGTCAATAGTAAATCCCTAAGTGATTCTCCCTAAAATACCAACTGAATCATGCTACATCTATGTTTAAAAACCTTCAGTGGATTCCTGCTTCTCAAACCTCATTTTTATTGAGGACATTTTATAATCTGTTTATAAACTACTTCTTAATTTCAGAAACAACCTGCCATTAACTAAAGACGTCTACACAAGTTCACCTTCCTCACTTTCCTCCTCTACTTTTTTCTTCCTTATCTCTTCATTCTGAATTTCATCTTCCAAGTACTTCTTGAAAGTTCATTTCTTTTTTTAATTTCAACAAGTATAAAATTTTAGAAGCCAGAAATCTAGGACTTTAAAAAGAAAAAAAAATCTTTTATAAAAAAACAAACAAACAGATGTGGTAAGAGGGCAGGGAGGCAGAGCACAGAGGATTTGTAGGGCAGTGAAAATACCCTGCATGGTACTGTAATGGCAGATGCATGTTATTACACATCTGTCCAAACCCGTAGCACATACAGCACCAAGAGTCAGCCCCAGTGTCAACTATGGACATTGGGTGACAATTATGTACCCACATAGGTTTGTCAGTGGTGAGAAATGTACCGATCTGGTGTGGAATATTGATGGTGGGCAAGACTGTGCACAGTCCGAGGTATATGGGAGATCTCTGAACCTTCCACTCAATTTTGCTGTGAACCTAAAACTGCTCTAAAAAAATAAAGTCTTTTAATGGGATCGGGAAGGAGACAAACCATAAGAGACTCTTAATCTCACGAAACAAACTGAGGTTTGCTGGCGGGTAGGGGGGGTAAGAATAGGATGGCTGGATTATGGACATTGGGGAGGGTATGCGCTATGGTGAGTGCTGTGAAATGTGTAAGCCTGATGATTCACAGACCTGTACCCCTGGGGCAAATAATACATTATATGTTAATTTTAAAAAATAAAATTAAAAAATTGTTTTTAATTTTAAAAATTGAAAAATAGTCTTAAAAATTAAAATTAAAAATTAAATTGATTTTCTAATTATTAAATCTGCCAACTTTGAAAAAGAATTTGAATCATCAAGCAGAGCACATGAGCTTAACAAGGGAGCCACCGGTCAGATTGATCTGGTCTATATCCAACACACCATTTAATAGCTGTGTGACCTTGGACAAGGTATACAACCTCTCTGGCTTTTTCTCATGATAATCCAAGGATGATATCATCTCCTTGGCTGGTTGTGAGGATTAAAAAAATAATCCATTTAAAGTTCTTAGCACAGGGGGCGCCTGGCTGGCTCAGCCCCTACAGCATTTGACTCTTGATCTCTGGGTCGTGAGAGAAAGCCCCACATTGGGCATAGAGTTCACTTAAAAAAAAAATTTTTTTTTTAAATAATAAAGTTCTTAGCACAGGACCTCAATAAATGTTAAGAATGAAGGAATCCTTTTTCAACCTGAGTTTTCATTGGCTCGATGTTCACAGTGCCAGTCACAGAACCTACTACTTGGGTACTAGAGTTTAAACCTGGGTTTAAAAACATACTTGGGAATTTCCCCCAACTTCCAGTCTGCAAGTTATATTTAACGCAATCTAACTCAATTACTATATACATTATATAGTATATATATATATGTTACTTATTTTGATATTAATTTAGTATTACAATTACTATATATGTATATATACTAAATATATATATATATATACACACACACACATATGTACTTTTAAGTAAGCTCTGCACCCAACATGAAGCTTAAACTCACGACCCCTGAGATCAAGAGTCACATGCTCTAATGGCCTGAGCCAGCCAGGAACCCCTAAGAGATGTATTTTTAAATGCAGTGTATTATTATTAGTAATGAGTTACTCATGAGAGGAAGCCAGCTCATGCCCAAAATTATGGAGTAAACCCATAACATACAAAAATGAGAAGCTAGTTGGATGTATCTTAAAAAAGAGAAAGAGAGAGGGAGGGAGAGAGGGAAGAAAAGGAAGAAGCAAGGGCAGGCCACAGGGTTTTCCCACTGAAAAGAAAAAAACCTCACCAACTGGTAAAATGAGAAAAGTCAAAAGCGCCGTAGGCAATATAGCATGGAACAACAAATTTAATTTTAATTCTAATAATACAATAATATCGTTTCAAAAAACTTTCCTCCTAAATCAAATAGTTATGGGAACAGTATGCCATTTGGCACAGAGAAAGGTGAGAAGTATTTCATTAGAGAAGACTAAATAGAAAATGTAGTATTTTCGCATTTAACGGCACCAAGATTTTTTTTTTTTTTTAGTACATAAATAGAAAACTTTCGGTTCTCTTTTGAGTTAGCAATCCATTTTGTTCTTAAATCCTCGCAATTCGGCAATGCACAGATACCCGGGCAGTGACCTGGCTTGGGTCAAATAGCTTCGAAGGTGAAATCTGAATTTCTGACTTGTGGCCTGATGGGGCAGTTTCCTCACAGAACTTGCCACGAATGGGAAGCACTCTGGCGCACGGAACAGAATGACAGCGTCCTCACCCACAGGCCACCTGCCTCCAGCTGTGAGAAACCACAGGCCGTGCCCTCCTCCCTGCCCCCGCCAGCCACACCGCCGCCATCTTGAGCGGGCTGGAGAGCTCCCTGCAGACGCAGCCCAGCTCGGTTTGGGGGATTCCAATCACACCCATTATTATTGGGAGCTGGATTCCGACGTGATTTGGTAGCTGAATCAAGATCAACATGCCTCCGGGCATTAGCACCGGAACATGCGAGACAATAACTCGGTGTTTTCAGAAAGAAAGTATCTGTACAGCTGGGCCAGGTCCCCAGAGATTCAACTTTTTGTGTGTTTAAAATAGATGGGGAATTTATACAAATAGGCAAAATTCTAGACTCATCACTCACTAACGAGGCCCACTCATCACTAAAGGCTAGCCATTTCAAGGACGGAGTGCATTTGCAAAATGCTTCCCTTACTGATGAAGTGGGGGTAAAGCTAGAACCTATCACACCGGGGTCACTTTACCAGTGCAATGAACTAGAATCTGCCCAGTAATTACATATTTTCAAGGGTCTTTCGTGGGTGCCACAACGTCTGAAAAGGACCAGCTCCATCATTTACAGGAACTGGTGTGAAACGAAAATATGAGGCCTCTTGTTCAGAAATTATTAAGAATCTCAAAAGATGGCGACGGCAGAGCATCAAATGTGGGGCCCTTCTGAGGGCGAGGGCCCAGGCACCTGCCCAGGATGCACGCCCATTTCAGCCAGCCCCGTGTCTAATAACTCCATATACTAGACACAGAGTGCTGAGCCGAAATGTTCATTCCGATAGTTTATACGACACTAAACCACGCCTCAGCTAAGTCTCATGCACAAGTCACACCACCCATGGGGGCAAAACTTGGGCATTATTTTACAAGATTGAGGATCCCTCTTTGGGAGCCAAGGAGACTCATAAGTAAACTTGGGGGATATCTGTGAAACCCCTGAAATCGTGCCCCAAATGGTGTGTGTGTGTGTGTGTGTGTGTGTGTGTGTGTGTGCATGCACCTTTCCCTGGGGAAACAGTCCCTGGGGACAACCCATGACCACAGGAATGGGGAGCTGGGACCCCACCGGGGTTTACATCCCTGAGAGCTTTGTGCTCCCGACGCTCAGCAGGCGTCCGGCATCTAATGAGCAAACAGTCAATGTCAACTAGAAAAGGTAGGCAGAGGAATGGGTAGTGGTTGATCAGGAAGGCTGCTCTGTTCCAATCCCAACTCCACTGTCACTAGAGGTGTGACCTTACATGAGTCACATGCCTTGCTAAAGCCTCACACACTGAGCTGCTGCGGCAATTAAACGGAGGTTCTCGCTGAGCACAGCAGCAGGAACGCCGTGAGCCTCCATCTACACCAGTGTTCATTTTACCTTCCTCAGGCCGTCACGTATTGCTACTGCTTCATTTGTCATAACCTCAAGCCAGTTCTAGAAAAGAAAAATAAAGGGGCGCCTGGGTGGCTCAGTTGGTTAAGCGGCTGCCTTCGGCTCAGGTCATGATCTCAGGGTCCTGGGATCGAGTCCCGCGTCCGTCTCCTTGCTCAGCGGGAGCCTGCTGCTTCCCTTGCTTGTGCTCTCTCTCTCTCTGGCAAATAAATAAATAAAATCTAAAAAAAAAAAAAAGAGAAAGAAAAAGAAAACTTCACAGCTCGTAAACTATATGGTATGGTATGGCTTCTATCACATTGGTTTACAAAGAAACAAACAGCAACTTTTTAAAAATTAACTTCTTTCCTTAATTCTTGTGGAAGGTAGAAATTACTGTAATTATCTAGTAGGAAAACTATAGATGGTCACTTTCTACTCTATCCCTTCCCTCAGTGTACGCATTTTATTTTTAAGCAAGCAAATAGGGCGCCTGGGCGGCTCAGTGGGTTAAAGCCTCTGCCTTCAGCTCAGGTCATGATCTCAGGGTCCTGGGATCGAGCCCCGCATCAGGCTCTCTGCTCGGCGGGGAGCCCGCTTCCCCCTCTCTCTCCACCTGCCTCTCTGCCTACTTGTGATCTCTTCCTCTCTGTCAAATAAATAAATAAAATCTTAAAAAAAAAAAAAAGGCAAGCAAATATCTTTGTTGCAAAGAAAGTGAAGTGAAAATATCCATTTTATAGGTCTGTGGATCTCCATATGTGGATCCCAGACCGGCCCTATCGGCATCTCCCCAGAACCTGAGAGAAATGCAAAATCTCAGCCCCACCCCAGACTTACTGAATCTGAAACTCTGGGGCGGTCCAGTGACCTGCACCTTACTGAGGCCTCCAGGGGACTCTGATACATAAGTGGAATTTGAAAAACTTGTTCCGTGTCCTGCAGGATGCTGAAGAAGAATCTGCAACACCCCCTAAAATGTGTTCCTAGTGATGCCGCAAATTCTACCATTGATACCCTCTGTGGTTTTTTTGTTTGTTTGTTTGTTTTTTAATTCCAGTTAGTTAACATACAGTGTTATATTAGCTTCAGGTGTACAATATAATGTTTCAACACTTCCATACGTCATCCCGTGCTCATGACAAGTGTCCCCCTTGGTCCCCATCACCTGTTTCCCCCATCCCGCACCCACCTCCCCTCTGATGACCATCAGTGTGTTTTCTATAGTTAAAGATCTGTTTCTTGGTTTGCCTCCCTTTTTCCCCCCTTTTCTTGTTTGTTTGGTTTCCTAAATTCCACATAGGGGTGCAATCATATGGTATTTGTTTTTCTCTGGCTGGCTTATTTCGCGTAGCGTGATATTCTCTAGCTCCTACCATGTCGTTGCAAGGGGCAAGATTTCCTTCTTTTTTTATGGCTGAATCATACAGGTTCATCTGTGTGAACATCAATCACCTTCAATAAAAGTAGCCTAGAAAGAAGTTAATTCAAGAGTCTGAAACTCAAATGCCAAAGGAATCAGGGAAGATCCTGAGGGATAACGAATCCTAGCAAAGTTCCTGCGGACCCCCAAGATCAAGTCATCGTTACTTAGCTGTGGTCGCCATGTGGGAGGAATGGGAACCCAAAGTTGCCTGCTTTTCCTATTTTTCTAGGGAATGTCTGAACGTGTAAGTGAACCCACCTCGTTCCAAAAACGTTTAAAAACTCAGCGAAGCAAACACAGGTCTGCAAACGCCAAAAGGCCTCCTGGGTCACCATTTGCAGCCTTAAATTCTATGGGGAGTGGTGACGTCCTGCCTTCTCTACCCACTGCAGTCTCCAAAACTGATAAATAACCCGTGGTAACAGAGACAGTGGCAGTCCTTTCCCGAGGGTGTTGTCTATTCATTTTCTCATTTAATCCTTCTGTCACCTCCTTGGCAGAGGCCATTATCATCCCATTCTACAGATCAGAAAACGAAGGCTTCCCGGCCCTAACTAGCCAACTCAAGGTGGCACGGCTTGTAAAACGATGGTCGTCGGAATTCTTTCGTGGGGGGGGTGCGGGGGGCGGATCTGAAGTTCACGCTCCTAACAGCAACACTGCTGATAATATCATTGGTTAGTTCTCCTGACACTTTTGACCTTTTCAGTCTTTTGCAATCAGCCCTGTGCCTGCCGAATGGCCCCTTCGAGGCTTTATCTGTCCCTCTCAGAGCATGCCTTTGCCTATCATCTGATACTCCAATTGCTTCAAGTATAGTTGACAGCTCCTGCGGAGACGTGCACGGTGCGGAAAGGGAAACGGTGATACTCCTGTCCTCAAATGACACCGAAGCATATTAGCAAGTAGATAAGTAGATGTTCAGGAAACGTGTCCACTGCTTACGAGCAGCAGCCGCGAACGTTGACACTTCTGGGCAGAGGGTTGTGGAGACATGTCCCTGTTCCACATTACGCTGGTGGTCGTAGAGCCTTCCTGGTTTTCTCCTCCGAACAGTTAGCATCTTTCTGGTCAAAAGGAAAAGGGCAAATGTAACAGCTAAAATTATATTTGTAATGCTCTTTTCCCCTTCTCAGGAGCCCCCAGAATCTAGATTGTGAAAAATTAGCTGAAGCTGTAAACTTACAGAACCTGCAGGACTCAGCTGTCAAGAAGCATTACGGCAGAAGGTTCTGGAAGCCCAGAAGGTTTTGGGCTCTGCTACACCCACCAGGGCTGCCGTTACTGCATTACTATTAAGTGTCTGTTTGTGCACATCTTCCTCCCCACCGCTTTTTTTGGTCGGTAAGTTCTGCACCCACGGTGGGGCTTGAACTCACGACCCCAAGATCAAGAGTCATAGGCTCTACCGACGGAGCCAGCCAGGCACTCCCTCCCTCTTTTTCTTACACACACAAACCAATAGCTGCTCACTATTACCAATATAGTTTTATCCCTCCAAGCCCAAGTTGATTATGCTTTTCGTAAAATCTTTTCCCACCAGGAAAGAACAAAACCTCCATGTAACTACAAAGGGGTTTATCTTGGTAAGAATTAAGTCCAACTTCCAAACACTGTATTTTCTAAAGCATACGAACATTTTCCAGGTACATGGATTTGCAGGCAAGCCATGCTATTTTAAGTTATTACCAAACACACAAAAGCCAACTCATCAAAATGGGAGCTCTAGAAATAATGTTAAGCATAATCGTGACCATCTATCTACCAGACCACTTCTGATACCTGCCTTGAGCCAGATGCTAGCCGAAGGCTCAGTGTGCATTTCTCCTTGAATGCTTGCGACGATCACAGCTGACCCTTCCATAACACAGGTTTGAACTGTGTTAACATAGTTAACATCTATAACTGAATATATATCAGTACTATAAATGTATTTTCTCTTCCTTATGATTTTCTTAATAACGTTTTTCTCCAGCTTACTTTACTGTAAAAATACAGTATATAATCCATATAACTTGCAAAACAGGTGTTACCTATTAGGTTTCTGGTCAACAGTAGCCTATTAGTAGTTAAATTGTGTGGAAGTCAAAAGTTATTCATGGGGAGCCTGGCTGGCTCAGTCAGTAGAGCACGCGACAAATTCAGGGTTGTGAGTTCGAGCCCCACGTTGGGCAGCATGGAGCTAAAAAAAAAAAAGTATTCCCAGACTTTTGTCCATGTGGGGCATCAGCATCCACACACTGGTGTTCAAAGGTCAGGGGTGGGTGGGATGAGTTATGATTAAACCAGTCTTGTAGCCGAGGGAATGGAGGTAGGAAGCAAGTGCTTCATTAATTTGCCCAGGATCTTAACCAGTAGAGCAGGCCAGCCCGACAATCAAAGAGTTCACTTTCTCTTCCAAAATTATTATCTTGTGTGAAATCACAGGAGCTCCCAGTCGCAGACAATTCCTGGAAATGTGGTGACAAGCAAAAGTTAGCTGTCTTCCCACATTCCCAGTTTTTTTTTTTTTTTTGTCCCTTCTTTAGTGTATTTTTTTGTGTGTGTTTGTTTAAAAATAACATTCTCTAACATAATCACGGGATAATCATCAAAATCGTGAAATCAGCATTGATACAGCACCCTTCTTTAATTCAGAAGTCTTATTCAAATGTCGCCTATTGTCCAGCTCTTGTCCCTTATAGGAAACTTTTTTTAAAAAAGATTTTATTTATTTGGCAGAGAGAGAGCAAGAGAGAGCACAAGCAGGGGGAGCAGCAGAGGGAGAGGGAGAAGCAGACTCCCCCCTGAGCAGAGAGAGCCTGACACAGGGCTCGATCCCAGAACCCTGGGATCATGACCTGAGCCAAAAGTAGACACTTAACCGACTGAACCACTCAGGCGTCCCTAGGAAACATTTTAAAATCTGATTCAGGATCCTATTCGTAGGTTACACCTGATTTTTTTTTTAAAGCATAATCTACTCTCTGTTTTTGACACATTAAATGAGAAAGTGGTCTTTGGCATGGTAATTCTCATGCCCTTTCTTTCCTTCCTCAAGAGGAGCTCATTTTGCCTACTCACCTCATCCAGTCGCCCAGACCCTGAGTGATAGCTGATTTATGCAGAAAAACTCCACACACATTCCCTAAATAACCGGAGCCTCACATTCAGTACTTTATCACTTTGGAGTCGGCCTGGCAATAGTTATTTCTTTTTAGGATTAAATTCTTTATGATTATGATTAAATCGATCCTCCATCTATTTTTCTGTATTCTGCATTATCACCTGCTAAATATATTCCGGTGCGTTATTTGTTTTCGTTTCTGGTGCCAAGAGCTTCATCTATCACTTGGCTCCCACCTCAGGAATTTCCCAAATAATCACAAAATGGAGGGCAAATGGCGCGAAGAGCCAAGCTAGCATCCAGAAAGAAGTGAAGTAGCCTAGGTAAACATTTGCTTATAGGTCCCCTCATTTCCCTTCCCATCCTAATCCCATAATTTCTCCTTATAAGAAACACACAGTGGTTCATAGAAGCACTTCAGAAAGCCCTGACTTATTTCTGTCTCTGGAGGAGTTACTTATCAGATGTTCGTTCTCTGGAGGGTTCTGTCCCTGGCCCTCGAGCACCAGCTCGACCTGTCCTTCCCTCAAAGATCCTTCTTTCACCTCTTTGAAACCTGAATTTTATTTTGGGAAGCCTTC
>CM052885.1:115002538-115040813 GCA_028534135.1 Potos flavus | reverse complement strand
CCCCACTCCCCCCCCCCCCCCCAGGATTCCTACTGATCCTGCAGACAGGCTGGTGTTTAAGAATTTCAAGGTAAACAATTCTTTTCAAAACCAGTCTTTAAATCGGCCTTCGGGGGAGCAAGTTAGAGTGAGGACACATTTTGGAGCTGGGCAGATGATTTTTCCTGTCTTCCAAATGAACATTGAAATCTGCCATTGTATTGTAAGCACTGTAATTAGCATTATTTGAACAATGTAGCCATAACTAAACTAGATTATCTATCCGGACTTAATCTAGTCCGAACAAAGAAATCCATTCAGTTTGCCCTGAAAGCCGACTGAATACATGAAACATGAATGGGGAAAGTCAACGTTCTGCATAACTTTGACACAATCATATGATTTTTAAAGTACAGTATGCCAGAGAAAGGGAAATGTCTAAGAAAAGAAAAAGACCACAAACTTACACCTGCCATCACTATTTCTCACTTAAGGGCCTTCCTAATTCAGGAGGAAGCCGTTGGGGCCCTTTGGAGCTGCTAAGATGAAAGGTATTTAGTGGAAATTGTTTTGTGTATCACAGCTGTCTGTGTATTCCAACCCCCCGCCCCACCTCCCAGAAGCAATGCTCTCTAAACTGGTTTCTCTAATCAAGATACATAAAACAGTGCTCAGTTAAAAAAAAAAATACAGGCTGGCACTCAAAAGGCCGAATTTCTAATAGCAGATAATGTTAGAAGCAAAATCAGAGCTCATGATGAGAACATGAGTGTTCCCAGCTCTTAAGGCTATCAGCAACACGACTCACAAAAGGCACGTCTGTGTAAGAGACCCCTACTTCTGTCTTTTCCCTCCCCTTTATGTCATTTCACTTTGATAAGGCCAGGCGCATATCTTTCTTTCTGTTGCTTTTTTTTTTTTAACATTGCAATCCAAGTTTTAGATTTGTTTATTATTATTTTTTAAAAATCCAATATGTTCAAGCTTTCTTATGCAACCTTTGCTTTCTGCTTGATGCTATTAATTTTATTCTTGTTCAGTTGGCTATAAGCTGCCCCTATCGGCAGAGATTCAAGGGAGATTTGAAAGAGCAAGCATATGTATCAAAGGAGAAAAAAATGAAGAAAATAAAGACAGCACTAGAGCATATTGGATATATAAACTGTTCCTTCTGAAAAGATAAATGATTTGGTAATGAATAGATCCTTTAGGCCATAAAAAATCCATTTATTTTCTTTTGAATTTGAATAGAAGAGATTTGCATTTTTCCTGAGCAGTTACACTTAAATTAAAATGCAGAGCGTGAGGCTAGCATACAATCAAACTAAATAATAACTGGGGCATACTGTATTATTCATAAAAACAAAATTAATAGTGTGGGGACAGGAAGCATTTTTGTAGAAAAAATATACATTGACACCAAACACCTACCGTTGGAGGAAAAAATAAACTCGATTTAGACTATCTACAAATTGGTAATAGAAGTTTGGCATTTATTCTTACGTTATTAGGGAAGGTGGGGGATGGGCGATGTGTTTATCTTGTATGTGATCTGCGATGTCTAAAATGTCTGCTTTTCTGATAGCAAAATATTAAGAATGTTCCTCTGTATTTTGATATCTAATTATATAATAGAGTCAACAGCTTTTTTTTTTTTCTTAAAGCAGAGTAGATTCAGGATTCCCACCTCCCCCCGCCTCCCTCACTGCCCCCAAATAAATATTTCAAGTAAATGTCTTGCTGGGCTTAGTCTGACAACCAGGATTGGACGAGAGCAGGAAGATTGAGCAATAACCCTCCATAATCTTGTGTCTTTTTGGTTCTCGGAATCTCCCCTCCCCCACTCCACGTGCCCGGGAGAAAGTATTCCAATGCCTTTGATTGTCACCAACCTACAGCAGAGAGTTTGCTGAGACAGTCTCTCTAGAGAGTTGTCCCTGCTAGTCTGGTGAAGACAAAGAACAAAATACAAGCTATGGAGGAAACCTCAGAAGTAACACAGTCTTTTAAAAATCAGGGAGAGAGAAAGCAAGTAAATTTCTTTGAATGGGGGTAATAATCTAAGATAAGAAGGTCTCCAAGGAACACATTCCAAACTTAAAGAAAAAAAAAGGTGTGGCAAAATCAAGCTGCGTGCAGAGACCAGGCAGGTGGAGAGGTGAGGGGGGGAGGGGGATGTGGCAGCCTGGGGGAGGGGCCGCCGTCCCTCACCCCTGCCCCTCTATTGCCTTGCGGCTGCGTGTTCAGACTTGGTGTGGCCCGAGCTCACATTTTGTTGAGAAAACCCAGAAACCCCGATTTTTATGTAAAGGCGACTTGAGAAATGTTGGCAACTATTTCGAAATGTTTAAATACCACCTAAGCAAAACACAACAAAAACAAAAAAAAAACAAGAAAACCTTGGCCACTGGTTTGCTGTGGCTGCTTCTGGAAAACATGAGAATCCAGGAAGGATTGGTCAGAACATATACTTACAGCTTTTGGTTACCTATTAATAGCTCCTGAATAACTCTGGCTGATTAGATAGATTCTGACTGGTAGGGTGGATACTTTATTTCTTAACTTTGCATATGCCGTGTATCCATTCAACTAGGTTTTATTGAATATTTACCAGCCACCAGGAAGGAAGCATTGTATAGAGTGCTCTTGTCTAAAGGGAAACCCAGCATCAGAAACCTGTTCTTTTGGACATACGCAGTCAAAAATTTCAGAAAGGTTATATAAAGCAGGCTTGGAAGATGGTATCACTCTTGCATTAGCAAGTTGCTCATTGTCTGTGAAATAATTAAATCTTTGATTTAATAGATTCATACCTATTTAAAGACACTCATGTAGGATTTCCCAAGCCTTGGAAATCTTGGAAAAGAGGAAACTTTGTCTCATTTGTGTTTGTGTCACAGTACTGAGCTCAAATTTGATCTCTGTGCTGCTTGAAACACTAGTAATTCCCTGAAAGGGACGTTCACGCTTATCATTTGGCAGTCGGTGGACACAATGGAAAATTAACTGGTTTCTGTGTTGTAGGTATTTTTCCCCCTTGGAAGTGATCCACTTTACAACAGAACTAATCTTTTTCCCTAGGGATAGTCATACATTAAAGTGGAGATTGAGAGTAGTCTTATAAACGGTTTAAAAATTGCAGGTATCAAAAGAAGCAATTTCTTGCACATTTGGACTGGAGGTCATCTGGTGTAACCTTTCTGGAAGGCAATTTGGCAATATGGAGGCAAATATAAGATGCAGGTACACTTCGATACAGATATCTTACCTTTAGAGATTTACATCAAGGAAAACCTCTCTCAAGTGTGAAAAGCTACTTACACAAAGGTGTTTGAACAAGGGCCAATTTGGAATAATTACAAGTCGCAAACAACCAGAAGGTTCCTCAAAAACGGACAGAGGATTACATAAACTACGACAAAGCCACGCAGTGGAGTATTTTGGGCCATTAACAAAAATAATGCCTATCTGTGTTTATTATTGTAAGAAAAAAAAGGCCTAGGACATACAGCACAGAATTCATGTAAAATTACTGTGTGTGCCAGAAAAGTCAAGAATGACATTCATAAAAAAAAAAAAAAAAAGAATGACATTGCTAAGATGTTGGGAGTGCCCTTTTCTGTGTGGTAGAATCTTCATGATTTTTACTTTGCGTACTTTTCTTTAAACCAAACACAGGTGGCGGAGATGCCTAAGTGGCTCAGTCGGCTAAGCCTCTGCCTTCGGCTCAGGTCATGATCCCAGGGTCCTGAGATCGATTCCCGGGCCCTGATGGGGCCTCCCTGCTCCGTGGGGAGCCTGCTTCTCCTCCTCCCTCTACCTGCCGCTCCCCCCCGCTTGTGCGGTCTCTCGCTGACAAATAAATGCAATCTTAAAGAAAAAAAAAAAAAAGCTGCACACAGGTGGTTTAAACAACAATAAAAACCTCTTTTCCAAAGAATGAGGCAGGCGCGAGGCAGAGAGACAACTTAGTGCACAGCGGGAATGAGAAAAAGCAAAGAAGTACAAATATGAAAGCTGAATAAACAACTTTCTCAATTAGATAATAGTGAGTGTTGACCCCAAATTGAGTGATCACTCTGGTCGCGATTTCCTGAGGTTAGAACAGCTCATACTCGCTATACAAACAGGCCCCACACGGTCCCACAGAGGTTCACCTCTGCTCCTCCCTCTGGGGCAACAGAGCGGTACCCTGAGTGTGGGCACGCTGCAAGGGGGGTGCTTCTGTCACCTTTTTTTTCCCTAACACTAGTTGCTATTCACCAAGTCGTCTGCGGTCGTGATTGAGCCTTTAAAGCTACCTCTGCACCCAACCACAAGAATCACTTGAAAAATTAACGAGATGGTCATTCGCCTACCTTGCCTCCTGGAATGTTACCCCCAGCTCGCAGGAAGGTACGTTGGGGTTCCGATGCACAAACTCCACGTTTGCTTGAGCGCCTGCAGACACAGGATGCTAGAGATATCCGATGATGTTCCACAGCGTTAGTAAGGATAGAATACACGGCAACTACAGTTTCTGTGGTCAAATCGGCATAGGGAATGTGCTGTGGATTTTCAGAGGGAGGAGATTGTATTTCCTGAATTTATTGACCATGGAACTAGTGCCTCCCCAAAGAACAACTGAGTTCTTCAAAAGGATAATAACGTGTGAGTCATCCTTGCCTAAAGAAAAAAAGGGGGGGCGCCTGGGTGGCTCAGTGGGTTAAGCCTCTGCCTTCGGCTCAGGTCATGATCTCAGGGTCCTGGGATTGAGCCTCGCATCGGGCTCTCTGCTCAGCGGGGAGCCTGCTTCGCCCCTCTCTGCCTGCTTGTGATCTCTTTCTCTCTGTCAAATAAATAAATAAAATCTTAAAAAAAAAAAAATCCTTCCTTTTTACATTCTACTACTATTTCCTACTGACCCATGGCTATTTTATTTCTTCATCCCCCTATACCCTGGACCAGGGGTGCACAGAGATTTCTGCATAAGGGACAACCCAGAAAAAAACGAAATAAAAGTATCTATGTATACACATATGTCATTCAAAGAGGAATGGTTTTATTGCATTGGGTGGGATATATTTTTATGATGTAATTTACCTACCTCAATAGATTCTGGGGGTGATGGTGAGGGATGAGAACGTGAGTGACATTTAATAATTACCAATAAATATTACGCAAACACAACCTTTCTTATAATTACAGTAACTCGGAGAGATGGGACCTACTGGCTCCCTCAGGTTACAGGTGAGAAAATGGAGGTCCAGAAAAGTTACACCAAGTCACACAAATTCACACAGGAGTGAAGAGTGAGGGCAACATTAAAACCCAGATCGGCTAACCCGAGAGTTGAAGCTCTTAACCAGAGAAACTTAATGAACAGAGCTCTGAGCCCGGGAGAAGAGCGAAAACTCACTGGCTAGCTATGATTATGCTTACATTGGGCTAAATGCTTTATTTAAGGGCGTGGTTCTCTGGGCTAGAATGGACTTCAGTCCCACCGACGAAGGACACTGAAGGACCAGCTCTGAATGGAGCACGGGTTTAGAAGGACCTGCGATAGTGAAATAAGCCCCATAAACATGGACAGGATCTTCTCTAACATAAAGCATCCGTGAATTGATATTTACTCACTCATTCATTCATTTTATCCTTTGATCAGCAACTGTATCTTTTTTTTTTTTTGAGTACGCTCTATGCCCCATGTGGGGCTCGAACGCACAACCCGAGATCGAGAGTCACGTGCTCCCCGGACTGATTCAGTGAGGCACCCCTATATCTTGAGTATCTATTAGAATCTAGGTATCGTGTCTCACATCATGAATACTATGTTCAGCCCACAAAGGCGAGGTTCCATGGTCCTCATTCAAACACAGTGACTGTCCTCAAAACATTGTGAATTAAAAGAGCTTGGAATTAAAATGAAGTAAGGTGTTTGATTTTCAACCATAAACATGAAAATAATTTTAATGTGTCCTTTTTGAGTCTGAAAATGGATTTATACTCTCCAGCCACAAAAAAGCAAGTGCTTCCTAGGCATAATTGATAATGTGTGAGCAGCCTATTGAAATTTAAAATAATGTGCTTGCTCACACAGTGTTCATGTAGCTCGTAAGTCTTAGAGGAGGGTAGGGTGTGAAAACCAAGGCTCGGGGGGCCTAAGTGACAGGTGTGAGGTCACACTGTCAGCGACCTCCACTCAGGTATCAGTATGATGTGTTTGCTCTTATTATAGTCATATCCCAATCCCAACGCCTCCAGGGAGCTGGGACATATCCCTGTATACAAATTTAAGATGTCTAATATACTTTCCCAAGACTGGGATGTGTATACAGAATTGTATACGCAGGAAAATGCTCCGGGATCTCCACTTTATTTTTTTTAGATTTTATTTTTAAGTAATCTCCACACCCAACGTGGGGTTCAAACTCACAATCAAGAGCCGTACCCTCTACCTCATGAGCTAGCCAGGCATCCCCAGGATCTCCACTGTAAGGCTAAATTGAAGTGGAAGTAAAGTCCTACCGTCTTGAGAATACCGATTCTGTGTACTTTTGGTGCATTAGGTATTTAAAAAAAAAAAAAGCATATGCGTGTGTGTGTGTGTGTGTGTGTGTGTAGTTTAAAAATAATTTTAAGATTCTTTTTTTAAAAAACTGTTTAGTAAACCAGAGGATCATAGGGGAAGAGAGGAAAAAATAAAACAAGACAAAATCGGAGAGAGAGACAAACCGTAAGAGACTTTTTTTTTAAGATTTTATTTATTTATTTGACAGAGAGAGAGATAGAGACAGAGGGAACACAAGCCAGAGGAGAGAGAGAGAAGCAGGCTTCCCGCTGAGCAGGGAGCCCCCACGAGGGGCTCGATCCCAGGACCCTGGGATCATGACCTGAGTTGAAGGCAGACAGACGCCCAGCAACTGAGCCACCCAGGCGCCCCAAGACACTGTTCATCATGGGAAACGAACTGAGGGGCGCTGGAGGGGAGGCAGGTGGGGGGATGGGGTAACTGCGTGATGGGCATTAAGGAGGGCACGTGATGGAATGAACACTGGGTGTTACATAAGACTGATGAATCGCTGACCTCTACCGCTGAAACCAGTAAACATTCTATGTTAATTAACGGAATTTAAATTTTAAAAAATGGAAAAATATAAAATATAAAACAGCTCTTCATTATTCCAGCTTTTTCATAGTAGAATTTGACCAACCATGATTGCCAATAACAATGAGATCGCTAACAATAATATAATAAATAAATAACATGTATCGAGAGCCTACCACGTGCCTGATGCTCTAAGCATCTTGCATTTACTCCACATATGACCCTCACACGGCTTTGTGACGTGGGTACTATCTTTAGCTTTATTTCACAGACGAGGAAACCGAGAAACAGAAGCTTTAAACATTTACTCATGGTCCTATGGTCTATAAGAAGCCCGTGATTAGTCCTGGGGAGACAAAACCCCATAAGAAGGGAATCTTACCCTAAAAGCTCAGAGTATAGAGTGTCTCCAAAGTGGAGAGAGTGGTCGATGCTACATGAGCCACTGGGTGGCAAAGGAAAATACTAAAACCTCCATTTCTATCTGCTTCTTATATGAAAATAGTAAGAAAGACCTTAGGCTTTCATCTAAATTTGACTTGCAGATAAACAAAGAATCAAGTTTTAATGTAAGTATGGCCCAACTCTTGTATGCTAATCGTGTTTGGCTAGATCTCATGATCCTATCCTCTCTCCTGTGTTTACAGTGATTGATGTCTGCCAGATTCAGCTGATTTACTGATTATATTATTTAGTTTTGCCTAAGCCAGTTTTCCCCAACGGCAATACTTTGTTAGCATTGTCTTCAAGCCCTGGTGATAGGCACAGGCCCTGAGCCCGGGCCTCAAGGCACTTTGTATATGGCACTCTTATTGCCCTTTGGGACTTTGAGATCATCAGGTGAGGAACTTTGGGCTACTGTACTGGAGGGACCATATGGAACACAGACTAGCCATCCCAGCTGAGGACTCCTAGACTACCCAGCTGGACAGCCAGCAGCCATGTGAGGGAACCCATCCTTCATCATCCAGCGGCTGGACACAGATACATGAGAGAGTCCAAGAGTGATCAACCTGTCTGGCTTCATCTAGAAGAATATGATCTAGGGAATAAATGGTCAGGGAAAGGCTGTGTAGAGGTTGGGGAGCAAGAGCAGTTTGCAAGCAGAGGATACACAGAATATCTCTAGACCTTCCTTTCAATTTTGCTCTGAACCCAAAACTGCTTTAAATATATATATTTTTTAATTTTTTAAAATTAATTTTTTTTAAGTTACCACAGTTTGAGGCAGTTCATTACGCAGAAAAAGCTAACCAAAATACAGAATAAAGAATTTAGATGGCCAGGGGCGCCTGGGTGGCTTAGTGGGTTTAAGCCTCTGCCTTCGACGGCTCAGGTCATGATCTCAGGGTCCTGGGATCGAGCCCCGCATCAGGCTCTCTGCTCAGCAGGGAGCCTGCTTTCCCCTCTCTCTGCCTACTTGTGATCTCTCTCTCTGTCAAATAAATAACGAAAAATCTAAAAAAGAATTTAGATGGCTAAATCTTGCATTGGCCTATGGGCCTTATTTTTTTTTTTTTTTTTTTTGCCAAGGCCTAGATCCTCTCTCAGAGGCTTTCTGCTCTAAGGAAAAAACAAAACAAAACAAAAACGAAACACAAAACATTATCTAATTGCACTAATTTTTGCATTAAATTTTTCTGTTTTTTTTTTGTTTTGTTTTGTTTTTTTAAAGTGGTTTTTTTCTGTTGTTTTTCACTCCAGGGATTTTCTTCCTTTTTTTTTTTTTCTTAAATGCTCACCTCTCTCCCATAGGTATATGTATTTCCTTGTTGTTTCTTCTATTACAGAAAACCCAGTGTATTTTACACACATGGTTAATTACAGGGGCAATATGTACACAAGCAAAACTGTGGTTGGAAACTTTTAATTGGGCATACAAGTGGCCACCTAGATGTTCAAATTAAATGGTTAGCCATTCAACCACTACTTTGTAAAGGCAGGGGAAATTTCTTCCACAGCTGTTCATGATCTCAGACGATGCCGAAAGTTCAAACTACATGACAGTCGCTGAGATAGGCTACTCCTTCATTCACTTGTTCATTCATTCATCAACACAGTTGTTGTTGTTTAAAGGTTTTTTTTTTTAAGATTTCATTTATTTATTTGACACAGAGTGAGAGAGCACAGAGAGAGAGGGAGAAGCAGACCCCCCACTAAGCAGAGAGCCCCATGCGGGGCTTGATCCCAGGACCCTGAGATCGTGAACTGAGCCAAAGGCAGACGCTTAACCGACTGAGCCACCCAGGCACCCCTTTAAGATTTTATTTTTAAGTAATCTCTCCACTCAACGTGGGGCTTGAACCCACAATCCCAAGATGAAGAATTGCACATTCGACTGACTGAGCCAGCCAGGCACCCCTGATTTTTTGAATAAACAAAAAATACATTATTTTGAGCTTATCAACCACATGATATGCTACTTGGGGGCCTGAAGCCAAACTCAGTGACGACTTGTAAGAACCATCCACCTAACGGAGGCCCCTTGAAAGCTAACTCAAAAGAAAGTAAACTTTTAAAAAAAAAATTGAGATATAATTGGCCTATTACACGATATTCATTTCAGATATAAGATATAATGATTCGGTTTTTGTATACACTGTGAAATGATCACAGTTAAGTCTAGTTAACAGCCGTCCCCACACACAGTTACAAATTTCTCTTTCTGGTGTCTCAAACTTCTTAAAGATCTACTCTCAGCAACCTTTTTTTTTTTAGATTTTATTTATTTATTTGACACAGAGAGAGAGAGCACAAGCAGGGGGAGTGAGAGAGGGAGAAGCAGGATCCTCACTCAGCAGGGAACCCGATGCGGGGTTCGATCCCAGGACCACAAACTGAGCAGAAGGCAGATGCCCAACCAACTGAGCCACCCAGGCGCCCCTCTTAGCAACGTTCAAATATGCAATATGGTATTATTAACCATAGTCCTCGCATCCCCAGGACTTACTCAGTAATCTCTGGTTTGAATTATTTGGATGACTATCTCCATTTCCCCCATCATCATGCCTGTAAGTGGGTAAAATGGTGTCTAGATTGCTTCCTTCATTCAACAAATAATTTTGGAGCTACTGCAATGTTTGCAGTGTTATTGCCAATGCTGGGGATAGAGCGGTGAAGAAAATGAGACAAAATGCTGCCCTCGTGGAGCAGACATTTTAAACTAAAACGATGGATTAATACAGGAAATGAGAGCGGGGCACCTGGGTGGCTCAGTCGATTAAGCGTCTGCCTTCAGCTCAGGTCATGATCCCGGCGTCCTGGGATCGAGCCCCGCATCAGGCTCCCTGCTCATCGGGAAGCTTGCTTCTCCCTCTCTCTCTGCCCCTGCTTGTGCTCCCTCTCTCGCTTTGTCTCTCTCTGTCAAATAAATAAATAAAATCCTTTAAAAAAATGAATAAACAAAAAAAAATACAGGAAATGAGAAAAATACATATAATTTGAGGATCATAGTAAGCACTGTCTAGGAGCAGCCATGAATTCTATTTGTGATATTTGACACATGGGATTTACTGTGGGCCTACCAAATACTCCCGATATAACCCGAATCATCCTTTTTTTTTTAATAGCGAAGTGAATGCTGACCACAATTGCGTCTTTGTTCCATTCAGATTGACAGATACGTGTTGAGTTCCAACAAGGACAAGGAGGAGAGAGAAACAAAGGTGGGGGACACGGGGTGCCTGGGTGGCTCAGTCGGTTGAGCATCTGGCTCTTGATTTTGGCTCCAGTCATGATCTCGGGGTCCTGGGATCGGGTCCCACGTTGGGCACCGCGCTCTGCAATGGGTCTGGTTGTCCCTCTCCCTCTGCTCCTCCCCCTGTTCTCTCTCTCTCTCAAATATATAAATATATATATATATTTTTTTTTTTTTTTTTAAAGGGTGAAGAACACATTTCCTGCCCCGAAGGAGTAGCAGGTCCACAAGTAAACACATAATCTCAATAAAACATGGTCCTTGGTAGAGGTAAATACAACACAGAAGTTTTCTGGAAGCTGTCGGATTTCCTCTCGAAATATAGGAAGGAGTGCCCAGCAGAGGCATGGAAAGGACATTCCAGGTGGCTAGAAGAGCATGTGCAAAGGCCAGCAGGCCAGCAGCTGCTCAATTGCAAATCCCAGAGTGGAGACGAGTAGCTCCCCGATATTCCCAGATCACAAAATGTGAAGTGGATATTTTCCATAATATGTCTACCAGCTAAGACTGCAAAAGCCTTTCTATAGTGAATCCAAAGTTCAGCATGCCACAGTATTTACTTTCTTTTTCTTTTTTTTTTTTTTAATTTTTTTAAGTAATCTCTCTACCCAAGGTGGGGCTCGAACTCAGGACTCCAAGTTCAAGAGTCACATGCTCTACTGACTGAGTCAGCCAGGCACATCGAACTCTCTGACCGATAAATATAATGCAGACATAAAACCATCTTTTCTCCACTCCCATTGAAAGCTTTTCCCTTTTCCAAATCTTTTAAATAAAATTCCTCTTTACCATGGAATCCATTCTATTGATTTAAGAAAAGATCTCTCGTAAAGAAAGGAAAGCCATCTTTGATCTCACTTGACAAAAAGAACTAATCAAACAATAAAATCTATGAGGGAAGAAAAAAAAAGCGAGCTTCTCTGAGCCACATCAAATATATGACAGAGAAAATGCTTTATTTAAATGTCGAAAACTAACACAAAACAGCTTGAAATGTAATCACCTCTCCTGAGTAAGTGAAACCACATGTTGATCTGACATGAGTTTCTAAGACACAATTAAAGGTCACTTCGTGTGCACACATCTCATTCCGTACTTGAGAGGCCTGAATTTGTCGTCAGCGGGCTGGGCCACCGTGGGGCAGGTGCTCGGCCTGGCCCAGTCCCCCGAGCTGCTGCAACCCGGGACCCAGGGAATCAGCACCCCCCAGGCCCGGCGCCGGAGGTCTAAGCACCCCAGGAAACAGACAAGCCCAGATTTCAGCGGTCCCTGCCCCGAAGTCCTGGGAGACAAGAACTAATTGCATTTGGCAATCCTTGCTAATTCGGAGCCAAGAGCCCTCCCACGGAAGTGGCTTTACTCAAAAATGAAAAACACAGCTTCCTCTCGGCTCTGCCCACCGTTACCTTCACCAGGCTCCTGGGTCCAAAGAGAGAAGTTTGGGCGCTCCCCTCGGGCGCAGGGCTGTTCCAGCCCCGGGGAGCTGCATTTGGAATTGTCCCCTTGGCAGCCGGCAGGTTTCAGTTCAAGAGTCTTTAATGGAAAGATAGGGTCTTCGGAAAGTGACTTTTTAAGACAAGCTCCCCGCAGGCCTGTCTCCTCTTTCCATATCCCTTTAAGAAAGGATGTGCCCCAGGAAGACTTCAAAGTCGCTCTTTCAAAAGGGAAATCACATCTAGAAAGCTTTTCTCAGAATGAGAAACAAATTATTTGATTTGAAAGAGGAGTAAATCTTCAGAGCAATGAGGGAGGATCAAAGAAGTTTCTGCGAACTAAAGACGTGACCCTTTCCAGTGGAACGTGACTTTACTCTTTCCATGCACTCAACGCAGTTTGGAGATAGTGCCTTTGCTAGAGAATCAAAATAAAGAAGCTAGTCTGCGGTCCAGAAAATCACGTGATCTCTCTCTCTCTCTCTCTCTCTCTCTCTTTCTATCCCCCTCCCCCCCCGCCCCCACTTCTCCCTCCCTCCCTATCTCTCTCCTTCCTCCCTCCAGCCAGGGTGTGCACCCCAACCTTTACACAGTCGTCGTGGCCCCTGCAGCGTGTTGCGAGGTGCAGGTCCTTGCACACTTGGGTGAAATTCGTGGGTGGGGGAGACAAACGGCAGAGAAGCGGGCGCCCTGGTCCCGCCCACCGCCCTCTCCGCACTCCTGCTCGGCCGCCTCCCTGCTTCCTGTGCTCTGGCCCCGGGCAGGTGAGCCCGCCCCACCGCAGAGGCTTAGGGAATCTTGGAGTGTTTTCTTTGTATTTTTCATTCTTCAAGCTATACCTGAATATATTCTTCTCGAAAAAAAAAAAAAGTAAAATCTTAAAGCCAAACAACCCGCTCTCCTTTCCCCCACCTCCCCCCCAACCCCTCCTTTCTGTTAGGGGTGAAATCATCAGCTAAGTGTATGTTTCTTTCTTAAGTTTTAGCTCCCTGGTTTCCACTCCACCCAGGTGGAATTCTCAGTATACCTCCCGTTGATATAAATGTGGATATTATCTACCAATAGAAATAGAAGAAGGAATTTAGCAAACGGAAAAGCAGAAAATTTTGACATAAATCAGAAACCACCACCACCAACACCCAGTATGGATTCCTGGTTCTTCGCAAAGTCCAATAAAATTAAGACAGATCTTTGGCTGGAAGGGGTAAGAAAAACAGAGGGAGCACACTTACAAACAACAAGAATAGAAACAATTGTAATTACACGTAGAGAGCAGACTTTTACATTTGTAGACACTATTATGTACCATTCGACTTGAAAATCTACCTTCGTCTAGGGGGAAAAATTAAACTACCAAAATTAGCCCCATCAGGCGTTCTGTTTACACCTGAAAGTATTATTTTTCCTTAGCTGCTTGTTTGATGTACTCACTGTAGCACAATGGGGGGAGGGGGGAGCAGGGGAAACACTTACTTTTCTCATGGAATAATGATTTCCTGAGAAGACAAGATGGGTCCAAGAGGGGCGCCTCGGTGGCTCAGTTGGTTAAGCATCTGCCTTTGGCTCAGATCATGATCTCAGGGTCCTGGGACTGAGTCTTGCATTGGGCTCCCTGCTCAGCCGGGAGCTTGCTTCTCTCTCTGCCTGCTATTTCCCTTGCTGTGCTCTCTCTCTCTCTCTCCCCCTATGACAAATAAACAAAATCTTTAAAAAAGAGAAAAAAATAATAAAAATTAAAAAATAGAATTTCATATATAAAAATGACATCAAGGTTTTAGAAGTTCCTGTCGTGGTTACCCATCATGATATAGGTGAGATAAACTTTTTCAAGAATCACTGATTTTTAATATATTCTAGGCACATATTAATTAATCCAGTTCCAGGCTGAAGAAGGTCCCTACATTAGCACTATTGGCAGTTTCCTAACAGGTAATCTGAAAATGAGCACAAAAACAATGGCCGGCCTTTATTTATTAGACGTGTTAGTGTATCTGGTTCTCACAATGATGCTTAGGGCTTGATACCATCACTACACCCATTTTATGGACGGTGAAACTGAGGTGTGGAGGATTGCCTAAGGTCACCCAGCTGTGAGTGGCTGAATGGGGATCCCGTTTAAGGAAGGCTATGGCTGTTGAGGGTAGGAAAGCCTGAACATTATACCATAGAGGAATCCAGTGATTTCTTCCCTAACCCCTTTTTAACTGGGAACCTTGCAATTTCACCCTGGGTCCCGTACCTGTCTTACAAAGATGGCCCTTAACAAGAGTGGGTGTTTAAGGTAGCAAAAACATCCAATGCCCTCAGGAAAGATGACTAAAGGATTTTAGGAAACTGAGGGAGTGTCAGTTGGGGAGGTTTACCTAACCGGAAGTTTAGGGAATAAGAATAGAAAGCCCTTACTTAGCCCAGACCCGGAGCTTCAGAAACATCCCTACAAGTCATCATGTCCATTATGGTTGTGATTACTCTATCTCTTCCTCCTCTTAATTAAAAGAAAAATCCTTTTCCTCTTTCTCTTCCTTTTCTCCTCCCCCAGCCAAAAAAAATGACCATCTAAATGTTAATCCACCAGAAGACCTGATTGGCTGTGAATGCCATATTTGCATTCCAAAGGAGAGCTATTCCGGGGAGGTGTGGAGAAATGTTCTTGAGGTTCTGGATCCTTCTAAACTCATCTCCTCCCCATCCCTTTTCACTCTCCCACCTCACGAAGCCGTTCGCACCCTCTCACCCCTGGCGTCCTCTCCCCACCCAGAGACACTGGGCAGAAGTTTGTGGGGTCCTGGGCCCAGGACCGCTGAGGTCTACTTCAGGGAATATCCTGAAAGGGTGGGATTATAGTTCTCCAAGCCTTCTGTGCGGTTGTGTACCCCTCCAAGGCTGGGATCCAGGCCTTTTTCTTTTGTATAAAGACATTCATTGAATACTGTTCCTCCATGAGAAATTTTTTTCAATTTCCAGAAAACAGAAAAGACCCTGAGAATGTCATTGAGGTTTAATTTATGCGGTGATTGAATTAACTGTTTCTCTTCTCTCCCTCTCTGTCTCTGTCTCTTTTTCCCTCCTGAAATGTTCCAGGTGTGTGTATTACCTGCTTCAAAACCAACTGCCATTAGCTGCTGGGAGGCTCTTTCTTTCTTTGCACAGCCCCTAATTGCTTTCTGTTAAAGGGCGTGTACGTCCCCTTTGATGTGATAAGAAAAACACGAACCATTTTCCTTTCCTTTCCTGAAACCATAACTCCAGTGCCTTTTTAAATAAACTTTCCTGCGAGCAGGAAAAAAATAATAATAATCCACCTGCATTTATTTTGTAAGTTCTGTAGAGTTTGAGAGCCAGACGTGTTCTAATAACTCAGATAAAGTTTTCTCTTTATTTTGTTGTTTTAAGTTAATTTGGTGCTTTCAGCTCCTTCAGAAATCCTTCTATGGGTAGAAAGATGCTTCCAGCTGACCTTTCCAAATCCTTTATAATAATGTGAGCTTTGTTGTAAATGTGAAATCAATCAAGAAGCAGGAATACATTAGCGTCCTGCCTGTGTTTTATAGTTTCCCCTTCTCAGGCTTGTTATTTTCAGCGGACACACGTTGAGCAACTTGTTTCTGAATTAAAGTATTGCTTAATCTGCTTGCTTTCTTAAGAATTACATTAAACCACTAAACTAGGTACGGATGGGACCCTGGTTTTGAACAAGGCAGTAGTGAACTTTTCAAGTTTAGTCTGCCAAAATGAGTCAAGGTGATTGATTTATTAATTAGTAAAAGCCATCCTCTGAAATTACCTGGCATTAATCACAATTCATGAAAAATATATTCAATTAGTTTGGAGATAGAGCTTTGACAAACTATCCCTCCTTCAGAGACCACAGTCAATTTTATTAACTTTTGCTGGATAAATCATTCACGTTCAGCCTGAAATGATGAGTGGTTGAGGGAATTCCCAAAAGTACAACGGGCCAGTTCTGGCAAAGCTGAGAGCCATGCAAGACAGAGTTAGGGAGGCTGGGTGAAGCAGGAAACAAGATTCTGGCAATTCTGGATATTCTAGTATCTGCTGCCACTTGCACTAAAGGAATCGACTTGCATTGGATTTTTCTGAGTCAAAGGCTGGCGAAAATATACAAACCCAAATAGGCAGGCAACTCCAGCTGCCAGAACCCAGCCTTTTAGTGAAGGGGGGCTAATATCTGTCCAGGGCCAAAATAAACTGATCCACTGGTGAAGAGATGGACTGACTAGTCACAGGGTGTCCTGGATGACCTCCTCTATGTGATCCAAATCCTATGCTTGCAGAATCATACACATTATATAGTGTAAGAGCATGTCTCCCAATGCACCCATTTTACAGATGAGGAAACAAAAGGCCATAGGGGATCAGTGTGACATGGTAAGGCAAAGTCAGGACCAGAATCCAAAGACCCTAAGTCGAGTGAAATAGCTTTCCTCAGCCTAAATTTCCCTTAAAATACCTAAAGCGCTGGGATAAACAAAATTGTATGATTTTCAATTCTCAAGTGCTGTGGTCTTAGCATTTTGATTTCAGGTGGCTATCTCAATAACTTCATTGAGCCTAAGTATTTATATGCGCGTAAACATACATCAGTATACATTATATATACATGAAAACATGACACCTCAGTGAAAAGTTCTACAGGAACCAAGTTGAAATGATTTGCATATGACAGAATTGTTAAAATGTACATCTGATGTATCCACCTCCTACTACTGCACGTGTTTTATGACTTACTGACCATATAAGAAGAAAAGGGAAGCCAGATGTTTCTGGAGATTTTTAATTCTCCATTTTTGAGATAAAATGAAAACCATTAGAGAAATAAGGGAAGAGAGTGAGTCTTTTAAAAACCCACCTCATTCCTGTAGTGCAAAGATGGAAAGATCTAGATCTTACTAGAAGAGAAAATGCTTCAGCAGAGGCCAATCCGAGGAGCAAAACAGTGAATTTTAGTGAATTCATCTCCTAAAGATAGTTCACTGCCAGTGGAGTGTGGTTCCTGAGTAAACTTGTGAGCCCAGAGATTAATCAAACCTGTAGTCAGGAGTAGGATTTGGGGAGATTTTTTAAAAAGAGGCAGAAAATGTCCATAGATAATGTTATTGGAGGAACTCTTTCCCTTCTTGACATGCTAGACATTTTATAAAGTACAAAACCCTCTTGAGTATTAATGGGCTCTCGAGTACTCTGGATTATTAAGAGATGGGAAGAGAGAGAGAGAGGGAGGGAGCAGTCTGTCACAGACTGGGAAAATGGTGTATGCACAAGCACTGAGAAACAAAGGAAGCTTCCATATTTAGAAGCAGGAGTCGTCTGGAAGACAACTCTTGGAAATGAATTGACTGCTTCCTTAATTTCGAGATTGAGCTCTAGATCACCCCAGGCACCCCCGTAGCCGCCTTTGGTTCCGCACCTGAGGGAGTTAAACCCGCCCCTGGGCCTTCCCTGGGCCGAGCTTGCTTGCCCAGTGCCCCAACTTCCCTTGCATCCAGGAGCCTCAGCCCCCGTCGAAAAGGAAAGTGTGTCTGCAGCCCGGTGAACAGAATACGCAGCGAGGAATGCTACCTTTTAGGATGAATTTACAGAGCAAATGAACTGAGCTGAACTTTTTTTTTTCTTTCGTTCTGAAGGCCCCTGGGGAAGTTGATAAAGTTATGATTTATTGTTTTGCAAGGGACATTCCAAAACAGCAGTTTGTTTAATTTTAATTTTTTTTTTTTAAAGACAAGTAAAGGTCACAGAGACCAATTCAACTTTTAATCTAACTTCAGGAGAGTTGTTTTGAAAAGAGGGGTATTTAGGGGGCTTCTGGGTGGCTCCGTTGGGAGCTCCTGGGACTCTTGATCTTGGGGTGGTGGTGAGTTCAAGCCCCACCTTGGGCATAGAGATTATGAAGGAAAAAAAGAGAGAATATTTTTAAAAAATTTAGAGACTTTTGGTTGTCAGGAATAGTTTCAAAAAATAACTTAAAATATATGATAATCTCAATACATTCGGAGTGTTAAAAAAATCACCATGTAGTAAAAGGCTTATTAAAAAAATGGATTTCATAAAGGACATCCAAAACTAATCAGTGAACATCATCATCTAACATATTTAAAGGCTGGTTAAGGAAACAGGGTGACAAGTTTCCAAGTAGAAACACCAGAACCCTAAAACCAAATTCTCAGCTCTGATCCAAGCTTCCTATACGCCTGAGCTATATATATTTTTTTTTAATTGAAATTTTAGCAACCAGCTGAGGCCTCAGCTTCCTTCAAGTATGCGACAATCCTGGTTACTTCCTCCTACTCCTTCCCTCCCGCAGGCCCAGAGGGCAAAAAATTTCCCCCTTAGAAACGCTGATACCGTGAGAGAGCCACCGCTTTTTCCCCAAGCTGGGGTAGGCCTTTTCTCAATTTTAATATGTATCAGTTCCCCCCATCCCCCACAGCTGCAAAAACAAGTCTTCTTTCCTAACCATGGCTTTGCAAACCTTCGCTTGGTTAGAAAGGTCTACCTTCTGCAAAACAGAAATGGCATTTTAAGAATTTTAGTTTGTAGATAAATACGTCTAAAGGCCGTGATAGCTCTTGAGACTCTCATTCCCAACTTCATCTTTAATTAAAAGTTCCAATCTTAACTAGAATTCAAATGAAAACTTGAAATAAAAAAAAGAAAGTTCCAGAAGTGCAGTAAACCTGAAATGCTCTTAAATAAATAAATAAATACGTACATACATAAAAAGCTGTAAGGATCCATGTCCAAATTGCCCTATAAACAATCCTTTAAAAGTAAAACAAACAAAACACCACATTCAGAGATTAATTACAGATCTATTGAGAGCTCTATGATCTTGGCACGAGGGATCATGACGACAAAAGTGAATTTGCCTCAGTTTGAGATCTCACAGTTAAAGGAACAAACGGAAAAAAAAAAAAAATCTATGTGGAAAGCGTTTAAACATCGGCTGCTCTGAAAAGAGGTATAAAAATAAAACCAAAGCGATGGGCGAATTGCTTTTCTGTGTGCAGTGGGAAAGTTTACCCAAATGACAAGCTGTCATGTGGGACGTCCCAACAGCATTCTAAAAAGTCTATTTCCTTAGATCAAAAAGGGCAGACAGAAGCCCAACACTTATATCTGTGCTGGCTGGTCATGCTCTCCTTTTCCTAGAGTAATTATACGCTGCATCCATGAAGCAATGTGGCTAATACCTTAATGCTCTGAGCACAAAGACGAGTGGGGTCATATGACACTGCTAAATTTAGAAAAGGGCTCTGTTTTCTGTTTTGCTCAACGCTTACAATTTTCTGCTCTGAAGAAGGAGGAGTTTCAAATGCACATTGATCTTTCTCATATCGTGAATGAACCAAACGAGCACCTGTTTTCAACTGCCAAAATACAGTTTTTTAAAAAGGGAAAGAGAACCCTGTGTACTCTTAACTCGACATAGGAGGGATAATTTTTTTCCTCCCTGCTTTCTTCAAGAGAACATAACTAGAAAGATTCAGTAATAGTATTTACGAAATGTTATAAATGCAAAGGCATGTATTTAACTAAACAAAACAATGTGGAATGGTGGTAATATTCCAAGGCGAATCAGATGAAAATCTTCCAAAAACAAACAAACAAACAAACCAAAACACACACAAAAAAACTAGTAAATCTTGGGAAAAACTAGCTCATGGAACTAAGCAAAGTGACTGTAAAAAAAAAAATTAAGCGGGAAAAGTTTATTGGTTACAGAAATGTATGTGACTTCTTTTTCATAAAATGTCTGGAAATACTAGTTTTCAAAATGGACAGTTCTTCTTTCAAATTAAATGTCAAAAACCTCAATATAGTACTATAAGCCCAATCCCTTTGAAAGGATGCTTGCTGACAACGAGTATTCTCTCTGCGGGAGTAATCCAAATATTTTCCTGGAGTTGAAAACTGGACTGATTAAATTTGTGGACTATATCGTGTTTGGTCTGAGAATTAAGTTCAGGCTCCCACATGCACAGAATTCATTCATTTATTTGTTCGATATTTATTAGGACCCACCTCCTAAAAATGGTGAGGACCATTTTACATACCCAGAATAGAGACAGGACAAGCGCTCAGTGTATACGTGGATTTTAACATAGAGCCATTGTGTCAAAATGATGTAGAGCTCTGAAAAACACTCCAGGTTAAAAAAATAAGAATAACACTCCAGGTTAGCCATGGCAGTATTATTACGTCGACATCGCTATTTTAATTAAGAAAATGTCTATGCAAGTCTCCCTTATTTTTGTATCATTATAATTTTCCGTCTAGCTCTCTCTCTTAGGGCATTTGTTTTTGTTTTATAGAATTTCTAACTGCTGTTGCTGAGCAGAGATCCTTTTTAATTGTAGCTCTAATTCTTTCATCTCCCATTCATTCATTTTTCGTTCAACAATCGTTATTCACCAAGACTGGTCTAGATGCTCAGGGATCCTAGAATTTCAGTTATATGAACTGGCCAAAATTTCCAAAAAATATATATTGAAACACTCAATCTTTTGGAAATAAACCGTCTTTAAGGCACAAGTTTCTGGGAGCACTTGGGTGGTTCGGTCGGTTAAGCATCTGCCTTTGGCTCAGGTCATGATCCCAGGGTCCTGCGATGGAGCCCCTCATCGGGCTCCCTGCTCAGTGGGGAGCCTACTTCTCCCTCTCCTGCTGCTCCCCTGCTTGTGTTCCCTCTCTCGCTGTATCTCTCTCTGTCGAATAAATAAATAAAATCTTAGAAAAAAAAAAAAGGCACACGTTTCTGCTTCCCTCAATTCACTGGAATTGGGGCACCCAGTGCCAGAGTTGATCAGTTCTTAAAGTTCACTTTAGTTTTTACATTTTTAACATGACTTAAATTAGTGTGCATTGTGCGATCGATGCCATCTTGCAATTATAATTGGAAACATTTCTTTCTTTCTTACTAGTTCACAAAATAATGGAACATCTTACAAAGTGATGTTTTAGGTTTGACAAAATACGGCGACTAGCCCCTTTGGTGTTCTGAAGTATTTTGCCTTATTGCTTAAGTACTTCTTCCGTGATGGACTTCCATAGGACTAATAACATTGATGGGAACAGTCTGCCGTTACACTCTGGACCTATAATGGGACACCTTGTTGCCTTCGTAGCATGTGTTACAATTAGCAGAAATGAACTAGGCTGCTCTCTTGGTCATTGTCAGCCTCTCCCTAGTCAATAAGCCCCAGGAGGGCGGGGAAAACATCTCTTGCTCGCCACTGTATCACCGTGGGTTTGAAGGAAACCGGTTTATTCTCCCTCTTAGCAGATCGCCCTGAATAGCTGAGACCTGTCAGATGGTTTAGATGCTGGCAATACAGCTGTGAGCCGGTTTCTGTCCTCATGGGTTACAATCTTTGCATAAACAACTAAAAAATTAAATAAAGCAAGGCCATCTTGGTCGAATGAGCGCTGTTAAAGAGTATCTTGCACTAATTGAAGAAAAAGTGGCTAATGCAAAAAAACTAGCTAGTTCCCCAGCTACTTTATGTTTGGCTTTTAAAGTACTTTGTTTGGGCTCAGAATCTTGGGTTTCTCTGTTTCTTCTTGTCTTCTATCAGTAGTAAAAATGAGTGGAAAGACCCACAGACCGGAAGCAACATAGCGCAGCCCACAACTGATGTGTAAGCTGCCGCCCCAAAGGGATTCGGAGAGAAACCACAAAGCTGGTGATTCTCCAGGGAATCCTGGAGTGTTGCCGCTGGTTAAGTTCTGCCTGGAACTTAACATTCCTCCCTTAAAAACAAAATGCCCCGGTGCCTGGGTGGCTCAGCTGGTTGGTTAAACATCTGCCTTTGGCTCAGGTCGTGATCTCAGGGTCCTGGGATTGAGTCCCCAGTCAGGCTCCCTGATCAGCGGGAAGTCTGCTTCTCCCTCTGCCCCTCACCCTGCCCGTGCTCTCTCTCTTGCTCTTTCTCTCTCTCAAATAAATAAGTAAAATATCTTTTAAAAAATGCCAATTGAGTGTACTTAGACGGGCCCGTACTGGGTAGTTATGGGTAGTGGTGTGGGACTACATCCTACTGATTTGCAGCTCGGGTAGTGAGCTAGTGACGCCTGCTCCCGATCTTCTTCTGACCTCTTTCCCGCTCTGTCCCCACCCTGTCGTCACTGCATCAGCCAGGATCCAAAACCCTATTCCACTCTGTGTCTGCTCTAAAAGTTAACTTTAGTGGGGGCTTACGCCATTAAAACACACTATTCAGGGGCGTCTGGGTGGCTCAGTGGGTTAAGCAGCTGCCTCGGGCTCAGGTCATGGTCCTCCTGGGATCGAGTCCCACGTCCGGCTCCTTGCTCAGCAGGGAGCCCGCTTCTCCCCTACCTGCCATTTCCCCTGCCTGTGCTTGTTCTCTCTCTCTCTCCCTCTCTCTCTGTCAAATAAATAAATAAAATATTTAAAAAATAAAACACTATTCGAAGCTAGCAGAATATATTTACATTTCATCTTATGAGCATTATAGCTCAAAAAATAATAAAAGATGGCAAAATTGGTCTCCTACACCAACCAACCCTCCTCCATATAAGGGTGAGCTAGCTGAGTGACATCCCAATGTTATACAGATTACGTGCGAAAACTTGCGGTCATTTTAAGTTAGAAATGTGCCTGAAGTTTTATTGTTAAATAATTTCCTCTGAAAGCTGTGTCATAACTATTGTTTCATTATCACTAATAAGGCTTTCTTTTATTTATTTTTTTAAATGTTACACCATTTTTTTTCTTTTTAAAAGATTTTATTTATTTATTAGACAGAGAGAGAGATCACAAGTAGGCAGAGGGCAGGCTCAGAGAGAGGGGGAAGCAGGCTCCCCGCTGAGCAGAGAGCCCGATGCGGGGCTCGATCCCAGGACCCTGAGATCATGACCTGAGCCGAAGGCAGAGGCTTTAACCCACTGAGCCACCCAGGCACCCCTTTCTTTTATTTTTTTTAAAGATTTTTAAATTTATTTATTTGAGAGAGAGAAAGAGTGAGTGAGAGAGAGAGGAGCAGGGACAAGGCAGAGAGAGAGGGAGAAGCAGACTCTCTGAGCAGGGAGCCTGACTTGGGACTCCATCCCAGGGCTCTGGGATCACGACCGGAGCCGAAGGCAGACGCATAACTGACTGAGCCACCCAGGCATCCTGCTCACTTTATTTTTTATAATGCACCTAATTTATGTAAGGCATTTGCTGGACCCAGGGAAAGAATGATAAACAGGACCTGATGTCTCCTCTTGACCTTACGTTAAATATGAGTATCAAATACCTCCCATGTGCAAAAGACTGTGTCGCTCAAGAGTCAGCAAACTTATTCTTTTTTTTTTAAATATTTCTTTTTTGTTTTTTAAGACTTATTCATTTATTTGAGAGAGAGGTGGGGAGAATGAACACGCTGGGTTGTGAGCAGGGGAGGGGCAGAGGGAGAGGGAGAGGAATCCTGAAGCAGACTCCCCACTGAGCCCGGGGCCAGAGGCCAAGGTAGGGCTCAATTCCTGGACCCGGAGATCGGGACCTCAAGAGTCCTATGCTTAACCACCTGAGCCACCCAGGAGTCCTGGCAAACCTCTTCTTAAAGGTCAGATGGCCTTTTAGCTTTTTGTTTTTTTTTTTTTAAGATTTTATTTATTTACTTGAGAGAGAGAGAGCACAAGCAGGAAGAGTGACAGGGAGAGGGAGAAGCAGGCTCCCCGCCTAGCAGGGAGCCTGAGGTGGGGCTCGATCCTGAGACCCTGGGATCATGACCCCAGCCAAAGGCAGATGCTTAATCGACTGAGCGACCCAGGAACCCCCATGTTTTAGTCTTTGAGAGCCATATAGTCTGTCTCAACCACCGACAGCAAGTCCATAAATGAATTGGGCACAACTGTGTGCCAATAAAACTTTATTTATAAAAACAGGCACCTGCCGGGATTTGTCTCCGGCAGGAAATTGCTGAGACCCACTTTAGATGTACTGAGTCATTCGGGGGTCACAACCTACCCTTGAGGCTAGCACGAGTGTTGTCAGCATCATCCCATTTTAGAAGGGGAAACAAGCCAGACGGAAGGTGTACGCAGCCAGTGACTCCCGGAAACCGGCCCCTGGATGCCTGTTTTCCCTGCTAAGGAAAGAAGCATGAGCTGCTAACTCTCCCATCAGGGCCGTGGACTCTGGAGCCAGAGTGGCGGGTTCAGATCCTGCCTCCTTCATTTCCTGCCTGCAAGAGATTGAGCTGCGGCCCCCAATCCCCCTGCCTCATCTCTTCGTCTGCATGACCGGATCAGAATCCTGTCTAACCTTAGTAAGGAGCTAACGGAGAGGAGCCTGGGACAAAGTCACTGAACAACAAATGTCCCTATTGTGATTACAGGGCACACGTGGAGGCATTGCGTGCTGTGGGTGTGAGTAAGACAAGGGTCCACGGAGAAGCATCCCGGGCAGAGGCAAGTCAGAAGAGAACCGAGAAACGTCGCGGGGCTGGGCGCCAGCCAGAGGCAGGGCACGGCTTCCCCATCCCTGGTGTTCCCGACCACGCAGGAGGACTGCCACTAGCCTGACGCCCTGGCCTCTTGGCCCCCCGCGTCTCCTACCCAAGGCGGGCCAGTGGTTCCATCTGACACTGAGTCCGGATGGAGAACTGCGTTGGATTAGCTCAGCCCCCCTGCTCGCTTGCTCTCTTGGGAACCACCAAAGCGCAGGTGCGGTCAAAGCTTTCCAGGGACAAGCTTGGCGTCAGTGTCCTGCCCTCGAGCTGACTTCCCCCGGTGGTCTCGGGCTGCCGGTCTCCGTGGGTGAGCCTGGCCTCCCATGGTCAGCGCCGAGAACCTTACCACTTCACTAGTGCTGGTTTTCTCCATCTCCCCTTGTACCACCTTTTTCTTCCCTCCTTGTCTGGCATTTGGGTCAAGATCTAGGCAAAGAGCACTGCCAAGTTCCTTAGCACTTTTGGGCTCTCTTGGACCCAAACAGACACCACGCCCCCGCCTGCGTGACCCCAGCCATCCCCTCCCTTTACATCTCGTCTACCTGCTGAAGAGTCACACGCTCCCCCGCCCCCCCAAGCCCGGGTCTTGAGCCCCAGCTGTGGTCTTGTTTATCCATCAGCCTACTTAGATCACCTCCTCGCCAGGGGCTGTATTTCTGCGAAGTGGTATTCTCACCCCAAGCAGGAGTAATCCCTTGATTGTTATCGCCCATCATGAGAACCTAAGTTACGTGAAGGCAGAGGCTCACTTCTATTCGCTGGGTTCTTAATAGTGCCAGGAACAGGCAAAGCCCTCAAGAAACATCTGCTGGATGAATGAATGAATGAGTGAGTGAACGAATGAATGAATGAAGAGAGCAGGGCAAGCAGGCCGGCTGGGATGGTTCTGAACTAAAGAATCCACACTCCATCCAAAGGGACACCTCGTTCTATGCTCCCCTGACTGAGCCCAAAGGGAAGCTAGGAACATCTTGTAATTTTTCAAGATAAGCCCCAAATCTGGATGTTATAAAGTCTCCAGTTTATTTTATTTTGTTTTAAATAAAAATGACCTTTTGTTATGCCAAGTGGAGTACACATGCGTTTTGTAGAAAGTTAGAAAATAAAGCTAAACGATAATGTAAACATGAAAGCATGAGACTCCAACCTCTCTGAACGCTTTTTGCTTCCAGATCTTTCTCGGTATGCACACGTAAACATCTATGTATTTTTGGCCACAAGGAGATTACCCCTGATTTATTGAGTTTATTGTCTCCACCTTCCTATTTCAATACATTTTTTTTCTTACCTGGTATCGCTCCATATTCAAATTTCCCCACTGACCCAAAAAATGTCTTTTGCAGCTGGTTTACCCAAACCAAGTTGCAGTCCAGGCCCAGGCCTGGAACTGGGTTATTATGTCACACCATGTTTTCCAATCAAGCTCAGTCCCTTCATCCTTCCCACATGCCTTGTTAAATAGGCCAGGCCAGTGGTCCTGTAGAATGTCTTTTTTTGGAGTGATTTGTGTAGCTATTTCCTCATTTTCCAGGATTTCATTTTACTTTTTTTTAAGATTTTATTTATTTATTTGTCAGAGAAAGAGAGAGCACACACACAAGCAGGGGGAGAGGCAGGCAGAGGGAGAAGCAGGCTCTCTGCTGAGCAAGGAGCCCAATGTGGGACTCAATCCCAGGACTCTGGGATCATGATCTGAGCTGAAGGCAGACACTTAACCCACTGAGACAACCAGGAGCCCCTCTCCAGGATTTTTTAATTTAATTTAATTTTATTTTATTTTATTTATTTTATTTTATTTTTATTTTTATTTATTTGACAGAGAGAGAGACAGTGAGAGAGGGAACACAAGCAGGGGGAGTGGGAGAAGGAGAAGCAGGCTTCCTGCCGAGCAAGGAGCCTGATGCGGGGCTCATTCCAGGACCCTGGGATCATGACCTGAGCTGAAGGCAGACGCTTAATGACTGAGCCATCCAGGCATCCCCCCTCTCTAGGATTTTATATGTTAAAAAGTAATCCATAAAAAATGAAACCACATACACACACACACACACACACACACACACACACACGAAATCACTGTGAGGACAAACTGCACCTGTCTGCAAGCTGAATTCAGCCACCAGTGCCCAAGCTCTGAGATCGGGGTAAGGGGACCCGCCTTGCAGCGCCGTGGGTCCCAGGCCTGAAAGTCTGATTCCCTGCAGCAGGATTACAAAGCCACCGAGAGATTCCTAGAAGGTGAGTGACAGGAATTGTGTTTTAGAAAAATGACTCTTGTGGCAAGAGGGAATGGGACAGATCGGTGGGGACCAAGACTCTGGGTAGGGGACGAGTTAGGAGGCCAGTGTAGGGCCCCAGCATAATTGAGGCTTGGTGACCTAGAGCATGAACTCCGGGCCCAGAACTCCTGGGTGCAGATCCTGAACTCAGCACTCAGCGCTGGGACCGTGGGAAAGGCGCCAGGGCTCTGCGTCCGCCTGCATGAAAGGGGGCCAATAGTAGCACCTACCTCACTAAGCAGCCGTGAGGATTCAGCGAGCAAATGGCTGTAACCTGCAGAGAACAGTGCCCAGCGCACGGTAGGTTCTACGCAGGTCTTTGCTACGATCCTTTTCCTCTGGCTTAATTGATGTGTCATTGACGAATAAAAGGGTGACATATTTAAAGCGCACAAGGTGATGCTTTGCTATTGTATACACTGTCAGGTGATTACCATCATCAAGTTGAAACATTCATTGCTTCAAGTTATCTTTTATGTGTGTAAAGAACCTTTACGATCTACTCTCATAGCAAATTTCAAGTGTATACAATAATGTGATATTATTAACTGCGGTTACCATGCTGGATATTAGATCCTCAGAATTTATTCATCTTCTTTTTTAAAAGATTTTATTTATTTATTTGACAGAGAGAGAGATCACAAGTAGGCAGAGAGGCAGGCAGAGAGAGAGGGGGAAGCAGGCTCCCCCCTGAGCAGAGATTCCAATGTAGGGCTCGATTCCAGGACCCTGAGATCATGACCTGAGCCGAAGGCAGAGGCCTTAACCCACTGAGCCACCCAGGTGCCCAACCTTATTCATCTTCTAACTGAAAGTTTGCACCCTTTGACCTGCCACTCCTCATTCTGCTCCCACCCCCAAAGACCACACCCCCGGCCCCTGGTAACCACCATTCTACTCTCTGTTTCTATGAGTTCAACTTAAAAGAAAAATTTCTTGGGGCACCTGGGTGGCTCAGTCATTAAACGTCTACCTTCAGCTCGGGTCATGATCCCAGGGTTCTGGGATCGAGCCCCGCATCGGGCTCCCTGCTCAGCGGGAAGCCTGCTTCTCCCTCTCCCACTCCCCCTGTTTGTGTTCCCTCTCTCGCTGTCTCTCTCGGTCAAATAAATAAAATCTTTAAAAAATAAAAAATAAAATTCTCCATCTAAGCGATACCATGTAGTATTTGTCTTTCTCTGGCTGGCTTATTTCACTTAGCATAATGCCTTCCAGTTTCCCCCATGCTGTTGCAAATGGCAGGATTTCCTTCTTCTTTATGACTGAATAAGATTTCAGAGCATGAAGATCCTAGAATATCCCATTATAATATATAATAGAAATATATATATTCCATTATATATACTAATAGAATATTTCCATTATATATTATGTACTTTCTCTTTACCCATTTATCCCTTGATGGTCACTTAAGCTGTTTGCATATCTTGTCTTTCGAGAATAATGCTGCAATGAGCAGGGGAGCACAGATATCTCGTCGAGATGGCGATTCCATTTCCTTTGGGTGCTGTTGTTATTGTGACAGACGAACGACTTTCTCAGGTTCGAATGCCTAGCAAACTGTTCTAGAAGCCAGGCTTTCTGACACCCATTTCCCTCCTCTTTCCATTCAAGGCTATCTGTGGAAACTAAGGTCACCCAAAGCAAAAGAATAAAGAAACTAAATATTTGTATCAGCTTAACTCAGTTTCAGCTATAACCTGGAAAATCAAGATTTTCTCAGATGTATTCAGTCAGGTTTCATAGACCCATTCACTCATTTTTAAATTTCATCCATCAACTTTAAAAAACAGCAGCATCGTGGAAAAATTAAAAAAAAAAACTCAAAAACTATATTATTGCCAGATTTATACCTAAATTGAACTGAAATATTTTTATGTTTTTTTCTGAAAATAAAAGACATGATCATTACAGAAAATGTTTAAAATATGAAGCAGTGCAAAAACAGAAAATAAACATCACTCACAGCTCTACTCTTCCTCAGCTGAAGACCTGAACAATTTGGGTGCAAACCCTCCCGGTATTTTACATACATATGAAAATGTTCTTTGTTTTATATTGCTCTCTATTTTGCGTTTGCGGCAGACACTGCTGGCTGCTTACACAACACAGCAAGCATTCCATTCCATTCTTTCTTGTCCGCAGAACCCTGAATCTTTTCAGGTGTTTCACCTAATGTGAAGGCGGGACCCACCCTTGTCCCAGAGGGTAAAATTTGATTAATCTAACACACAAATCTGGATGTTCCATTATCCTTGCCAGTGATCGGTTTAGAACAACATTTCTCAACCTCAGAACTTTGGACATTTGGGGCTGGATCATTCAGTCATGGGGCTGTCCTGTGCTTGTAGGCTGTCTGACAGTGTCCCTGGCCTCGACCCTCTGGAAGTCAGCAGCGACACCCTCCCCTCTACCCCAACTGTGACAACCAAACCAAAGTGTCCCCAGACATTGCCAAATGTCCCCTGGAGAGCAAAAATGCGCCTGTCTGAGATCCACTAACTTAGGAATAAGCAGGTTCTAGAATCCTGGCCAACGAGCCATGTAGCACATACCTATGTTATTCCTCTTGATGACTATATAGTATTCCACAGTGAAAATAGACCGCCCTTTGTATAACCAGTCCACTAATGATGGATACTAATTTATTTCTCGGTTCTCTGCTGTTCTAGTCAGTCACGTATATGACTTTATATATTCACACACTTGTGGAAATGGATTTATAGAATAAATGCCTAGAAGTGGAATTTGTGAATTGGAGTTTACATGTCAATAGATATCACCAATATGCCTTCCAAAATGTTCCAAAAAGTCAATGTTGGTTTACCTACTAAATGAATGTTTATTCCCATAGACCTTCACTAACTCCAGAGGGAAAAACCACTGAAAAAAAAAATTTTTTTTTTGCATTTCAAATACATTAAAAAAATGGTTATCTATAGAAAACTGATTTTCTTTTTATTTTTTTAAGATTTTGTTTATTTATTTGACAGAGAGAAAGAGATCACAAGTAGGCAGAGAGATCAGCAGAGAGAGAGGGGGAAGCAGGCTCCCTGCTGAGCAGAGAGCCCGATGCAGGGCTCAATCCCAGGACTCTGAGATTATGACCTGAGCCGAAGGCAAAGGCTTTAACCCACTGAGCCACCCAGGCGCCCCTAGAAAACTGATTTTCTTAGTGATGGAATAATGTTCCATTGAGGTACCACAATTTATTTATATACCCCCAGTATGAACACTCAGTTGGGTTTTATTTTGTACTGAAGGATTTTTTTCTTTTTTTTCTTTTTTATTTATTTATTTATTTTTAAAAGATTTTATTTATTTATTTATTTGACAGAGAGGAGAGAGATCACAAGTAGGCAGAGAGTCAGGCAGAGAGAGAGGGGGTGGAAGCAGGCTCCCTGCTGAGCAGAGAGCCCGATGTGGGGCTCAATCCCAGGACCCTGAGATCACGACCTGAGCCGAAGGCAGAGGCTTTAACCCACTGAGCCACCCGGGCGCCCCTTTTTTCTTTTTTTTAAATGAATACAAATATTTTTCATAATTGTGACAATTCATTAACAGACTCCTTAAATATTAAAAAGTATCTGTCTTCTGTCATTGGCTTTATGATTATTAATCTGTGTTTCTATAAATGACCTTCCTCCAAGGCAGACTTCTCCATTAGACACAGCAGGCCCACAAAACAACTTTAGTGTCTTTTTTTTATTATTATTTTTATATTTATTTTTTAATATTTTCTAAAAGTAATCTCTACACCCAACATGTGGCTCGACTCACACCCTTGAGATCAAAAGTCACATGTTCTACCAACTGAGCCTAGCTAGGTACCCCACTTCTAGTGTCTTTTAAACTTAGAAGGAAAACATTGCCTTATAGGTTGAAGAAAATGTTTTAATATTTAATATTAACACATCTGATTCATTTTATACTGATGCAGTTATAAAATATAATTTATTTTCTTTTTTTTTTAATAAAGGAAGGAACCCATGGAAGTCATATGACAGCCCTACCTAGTTTTAGCAATGTTTGTGCAAAACACATGGATCAAATCAAATACAAGGTCTCGTCCATGTGGAATAAGTAGAATAAAAGTAACAACTTGAATCTCAATGTGTAAAATATTCAGATAATTTCCCATCGATAGCGATCAATTTTCAATTTTGAAACGTAACTAAATAAGGGAAAATGAGAAATAGTTCACGTCACTTTTCATAAAGAACGACGAAGCTCTGGGCATGTCTGTGGTCTGCCTTCACCAACACATTGAGAGGGAAATAAAATACACATTTTTCATTTTTCAGCTTCCCCCTTTTTGATTTTATTTTGATTTTATTGTTTGACATCTTTTTTTTTAAATCAGAAATAGGTGTGTTCAGTGTTCACCTCTCCCATGAATTGTTTTAGTGCATTCTTTTGTTTAAATAAAAATGTATTTCGTTTTTTAATTTTTTTAAAGACCTGTCTTACTTTTGTAACTCCAGATTTATTCTGGACATTTTTTTGTTGTTGTTTTATTCATTTATTCCTCTAACAAATTTAAGTACGACAATCAGAAAAGAATAGCCTGAGAAGGACATTTGGAACCAGATGAGTGGATGGGGACAATTGAAAATCACAAAGTTAGGTTTCTTTTGAAAATTAAAAACGGAGCTTGAGTTCCCAGCATCAATTGTTTGTATTTGGACAGAGAAACCAGAGAAGAGGGGGCAGAGCTGATGGGAGCAGGCTAAGCCAGGCACAGCGTACCTCTGAGGGCAAAGGCTAAGCTAAGACTCTGGTGCCCCCATAGCTGCTTTGTGTAGGGGACACGGTTAATGACCTACCTTCTTCCCTGGTGTTAGAACACTTTCGGTTACAGTATTGTGGTGAATCATTTCCTTCCAAGGCTCAGGGTGATCTATCACACGGGTGCCTTGTCTAGATTTTAACAATATGAGCAAAAAAGGTTCCTCATTCCAGAAATGCAAAACAGATTACATAAGAAATGTGTTCTTTAAAAAAAAAAAAATCCACATAAAGGTGTAATAACTGGGAAGGAAAATTAATGCATGGGAAAACAAATCTCTGAAAAAAAAAGGTAATAAAAATGCTTGTCAGTGAAACAAGGAGGTTTCTCTTCTCTTGTCTGTTTTGTAAGAGTGAAATTCCTTTCTGAAGGCAGGACCTGGGCTGGGAGGGCGGGAGTCTGGGTGTATTTGCCTTTCCTGAGCCTTGTAGGATTTCACTGGGGACCAAGTGAATAAGGAACAGGGACGGTGTGGAAACACTGGCCCTGGTGTATTACTGCTTGCACTACAGGAGTTTTGTTTTTTGGTCTTGTTTTTGTTTTTTTTTTTTTTTTGGTGCCAAATCAATACCTTGGTTGTCCTTGAAAAACCCTATAGGTCTGTTTTTAATAGCTGGCTACAAGGGTGAAATTACACTGATTACTTAGCAAAGCTTCACCTTTGATCTACTGATCTAGTTAGGGATGTGTGACAGAGGGAGCCTGTGGCTGAGAGATCATTAACAAATTAAAAGAAGGGAGGGAAAACTGCAAGTTACAGAAATACAGGAAGTCTGAGGTTTGTCAGTTGTTGAAACATTTTGATACTGTCTTTTAAGAGTCACAGCCCTCTGCCGGCTTTCTTTGGATGACAAAATACTGAGAACAACAAAAACAAAAGCAAAGCCACACACAGTTCAAACTCAAGAACAGCGGAGCAATTCCAAATTAATGAATGGTGGCTGGCATTGTTTTCCACCTCCTCCTCTCAAGAGGTACCTGGGCTTTAAAATATTTCTATTTCAGGGCTGGGTTTACAAGTTTTGCTCTCATTAAAGAATGTGCCCTTTAAAATTTATTTGTTTTATTTTATTTTTTTAATTTTTAATTTTTATTTCTTTGACACAGAGAGAGAGAGATTACAAGTAGGCAGAGAGGCAGGCAGAGAGAGGGGGAGGAAACAGGTTCCCCGCTGAGCAGAGAGCCCGATGCGGGGCTCGATCCCAGGACCCTGAAATCATGACCTGAGCCGAAGGCAGAGGCTTAACCTACTGAGCCACCCAGGCGCCCCCTTTTATTTGTTTTGATTAATAGACTTTACTTTTTAGAGTGGTTATAGGTATACAGAAGGCTGCCATATACACTCCACCCTGCCTGGTACAATTTCCCTATTATTTACCTCTTGCGTCAGTGGGGTACATTTGATACAACTGATGACCCAATACTGACGCCTGATTATTAACTAACATCCACAGATGACATTAAGGTCCATCTTTTATGTTGTGAAGTTCTACGAAAAATGTGTAAGGATACGTATCCAATCATTACAGTATCATACAGAACAGTTTCCCTACCCATAAAATTCTCCCTTTTGGTTCCAGCAAGCAGCTCTTCTAAATCCTGTCCTTTTTTTTTTTTTCTCAAATAGAAGTTCTCACATACTTCTTATTGAACCAAGCCTCTAGTGCAGAAGCAATAGTAACAGAGAAACATCATTTTCTCGATAAAACGTGTCTATTGTTCAGGCTTTAATGATGTTCACAGAGTGATAGGAAAGGAGCACGTGATCTTCACCCAACATCAACACGCCAGCCGTCTCGTGCGCGATCCCTTGTAGACCCGGCTTGGATCTTCTCCAATGCCTCCTCTTGGAGTCGTATTGGATTTTATTACCAGTTTTCATCCAAATCCACTGGGGAATGGGGCGATTCTGTTTTTGTTTGTCCCCCCCTACTTTTCCCCTTCTCCAAGGGACTTTTATTTTAGGAATAGATGACAGCTGATTCTCCTTTTTTGGCAGAGACCCACAGAAAGCCACTTTACCTGGCTGCAATTCACACATCCCTGGAAGATCTCCTCTCCTGCTGTGATTTTGTCCACGCAGGAAAATAGCAAAATTTGCTTTGCCAAACACACAAGAGAAAGCCCCTTTCCCCCAAAATGATACAGCAAACAAGCTAGAAACTAGAAGGAGTGTGTCCAAAAAGCGCCTGTCCCTCACCTCGTTCTACAGTTGCATATCCTGACTATCTTTTCTTTTTTTAAGTTTATTTACTTATTTTTAGTAATCTCTACACCCAACGTGGGGCTCGAACCTATGACCCTGAGACCAAGCATCATATGCTCTACCGACTGAGCCGGCCAGGTGCCTCCCTGATTATCTTATTAAGGTGCCCAGACACAGAATTATTTCTTGCCATCTCCTGAAGATGTGACGTCTTGCTCACGATCCCCTTCATTATTGCATGTGTGTCTAGTGTTGAATTCCTAAGCCTACAATTGCAACCAAACTTCTCAACTGAGTGCGTAGGTAGTAGAGGGGTTAGACAAATTGGGGGTAGAGAATGCAGGATGTAAAAAGTAGAAAATTACCATGTCTTATCTATTCCTTCATTAAATCATGTCACAAGTATTTGAGTGTCTACCCTGTGTCAGGCTCTGCTCCGGAATGAGACAGTTTCTGCCCTTATGGAGCTTACAGTCTTATGGAAAAAGACAGATACTGAAGATAGGAATTTACAGGCAGAAAGAGAATAAAGCACGCTTGTAAGTTGGGCGGGGGGCTGTTTGGTTAGGTGAGTCAGGAAAGGTTCCTGCAGAGCTGGCCCTTGTTTTTTGTTTTAATTTTATTTATTTGTTTGACAGAGAGAGAGATCACAGGTAGGCAGAGAGGCAGGCAGAGACAGAGGGGGAAGCAGGCTCCCCGCTGAGCAGAGAGCCCGATGCGGGGCTCGATCCCAGGACCTTGAGATCATGGCCTGAGCCGAAGGCAGAGGCTTTAACCCACTGAGCCACCCAGGCGCCCCAAGCTGGCATTTGAACAGAGCTATGAATGAAGCGGGCCAGCACTCCCCGTGAGAATCTACAGATGGAGTGTTCCAGGCGGAGGCAGGAATGGACCCAGGGTCTAGGACTGGGGGAGCTGGAGCTGTTGGAGGAAAGGCGAGCGCGGTGGGTTTAGAGCTGATAGGAGGAGCAGAAAGGTCTGACCCCAGAGGTCAGAGAGTGCGGACATGATAGGAAGTTTGAATTTTACTATGAAAAAGAGCCCACTGGGGAGGTTGTCTGTGGGACGACCGGGGACGGGGAGCATCCGATGAGCTGTATCTCATCTTTTCTGTCTTTACTCAAGCCTTGGAGGTCTAAAACCATCTCAGATGAGTATAACCCAAACTGAGCAACTCATCTTCCCCCACCCAAACGATTTCTTCCACAATCTTCCCCAGCTCTGCAAATGAAAAGTCCAGTTTTATGTTGGCTCAGGCCAAGAACCTTGGAGTCACCACCCTTGACCGCTGCTTTCACTCAGATACCGTTTCTAACCTAGAGCAAACGCTGTTGACACTACCTTCTTGAATACGGGGCACCTGGCTGGCTCAGTCGTTAAGCGTCTGCCTTCGGCTCAGGTCATGATCCCGGAGTCCTGGGATCCAGCCCCGCATCGGGCTCCCTGCTCAGCGGGGAGCCTGCTTCTACCTCTACCTGCTGCTCCCCTTGCTTGTGTTCTCTCTCTTGCTGTCTCTCTCTCTGTCAAATAAATAAATAAAATCTTTAAGAAAAAAAAGAATTCTATTGAATAGGGGCGCCTGGCTGGCTCAGTCGATGGAGCATACAACTCTCTATCTAGGGGTTATGAGTTCGAGCCCCAAGTTGGATGTAGAGATTACTTAAAAAATAAAAATCTTAAAAAAAAAAAAAAAAGGAATTCCACTGGATAAATCCCAGCAATTCTATCACTTTCCTAGCTGGATCCCTCACAGAGGATTAGGATGCCCTCACAGCTGGTTTCATTGTTTCCACTGTCCCCCACTTCCTTTCGGTCTGTTCTTAAAGTAGGGAAATCTATGAAAACAAGCCAGATCACATCAGCCCTCTCCATGCACCTGCCATGGCCCCGTCTTGCTCAGGCTAGGACCCCAAGTCCTTATGATGGACTGCACAGGATCCGGTCGCCCGCACTCTCTGACCTCATCCACTCTGCTCCAAACACCACGAGTTCCTCATCTTACCAAGAACGCCCCAGGCGTGGTCCAGTCCCAGGCCTTTGAACATACTGGGACATCTGCTCCGACGTTCAGAGTGAGCATTTTAGGCATCGTGGACCACATGATGTCTTTGGCAATGCCTAACCCTGCCATCGTCACGCAGACGAACCTCAGGGACAATAAATAGCAAGTGGGGCTGTGTTCTAATAAAACTTTATTTATGGACACTGAAATGGAATTTCCTGTAATTTTCATGTGTCGCAAAATGTCGTTCTTTTAAAACATTTTTATTCCAACCATTAAAACATTTTTATTCCAACCAGTTGCAAATGGAAAAAGCATTCTTAGGCAGTGGGCTGGATTTGGCCGCCCTCGGTCCCTGTGTGTTGAACCCCGCTTTACAGAGTCCTTCCCTAGCCATCTGCCCCCAAATTATCGGTACGCACACACACACTCCCCATTTTTCATATCCTTTTTTTTTTTTTAAGATTTTATTTATTTATTTGACAGAGAAACAGCTAGAGAGGGAACACAAGCAGGGAGAGTGGGAGAGGGAGAAGCAGGCTTCCCGCTGCGCAGGGAGCCCGACGTGGGGCTTGATCCCAGGACCCTGGGACCAGGACCCGAGCTGAAGGCAGATGTTTAACGACTGAGTCACCCAGGCGCCCCTTCATATCCTTTCTAAATAGGGTCTCATGACCTGGCTTTCTCTGTATTTATTCTTTTTCTTTTTCTCTTTCTTTAAGTAGGCTCCATGCTGGGCCAACATGGGGCTTGAACTCAAGACCCTGAGATCGAGACCTGAACTGAGATCAAGGGTTGGTTGCTTAACTGACTGAGCCACCCAAGCTCCCCTTTCTCTATGCTTAACTTACTATCTCCATTTTTAAGCTCCACGAAGGCAGGACCTTTCGTCTTGGGGCTCACTCACGTGTCCTGATGTCCCCAATGTACCTGGCATATGGGCAGAGCCTAACACAATCTGCTGCATGAGAAAAGAGTGCCCATGGTGTCTGGGGGTCTCCCCTCCCAAGCACGGTCTCCAAAGAAGAAGGGCAAGAGAGGAAGACACATTTGCTGAGCACACGCTCTGTGCAAGCATCAGGCTTTACGCTCCGTACGTGCCAGATGTAGAATACTTTTCAGCTGAGAGCAAGGGTTAGCATGGGGAGACCACATGCTTGTGGATGATGATGCCGTGTGGTTGGCAGGGATGGGCTTCGGTTCCCAGACCTGGGTCTGCCTCAGAATAACCTGACAGAATTTTCCAGAAATGAAGTCTCCCAGGCTCCCCACCACACTTACTGACATCGTAATCCCTTGAGAGTCAGGCAGCTGAGAGATTACATCCAGACTCCACCAAATGCCGACTATAGGACCTTGGACAAGTTACTTAATCTTCCTGAGTGTTTACTGCAAAATGGAGATAGTAATTACCTCATAGAATTGTCACGAGGATTCCATGAGCTCATGTGAGCAAATCGCTCGGCACAACGCTTGGCACACTGTGGCACGTTATTGTGTGCAATAAATAATAGCTATTGTTTACTTTTCATTAGAAAGGCATGCTCGCTGTGGAATAAAAAATGAAATATAGATCAGCAAGAATAAGGCAGAAAAACAAGGTCATTCTAGTTCCCCAAAATAACTACTGATAATGTTTTGATGTACATCCTTCCAGATTTTGATCTCTCTGTGTGCTTTTTTTTTTCTTCCTCTGTGTGCTTTTTAACACACCAGCATTGGGTTGCTTGTCCTCTTAAACCACCCCAAGGAGTCCACCCTGAATTGGATCAAGGCAGCAGGGGGAACGGCTGGTGTAGACAGAATACAGAGAACAGAGAAACACATTAACTGACATGGGAGGGTTGCCATGGGCAGTTTCAGATGTATGCGTCTCGACAGGACAAGCACCCTCAGTTTCCTCAACAAATAAACTGCAAGGAAAAAAAGGGGTCGCACGTCCTCCAGGGCGGGGCTGTCCGATAGAACTTTCTGCAATGATGGAAGTATTCTGTATTTGCATTGTCCAGTGCGGAAGGGGCTATTCCACACCATAGGAGGCCACTGAACGCTTGAAATGGCTTGCGTGGCTGACTGAATTTTTTTTGCTATATTAAAATTCATTGATTTAAAAAGCCACGTGTGGCCAGCGGCTACTGTGTCGGACCTCGCAGCTAGATTAAAAGGGGCTTAGACACACGTCATCCAACCAAACCGTAAAGACCTTGTTTGGTTTCTCAAACAAATAAACAAAACAAAAGGAAACAAAACAAAAAACCATGAGACAAATGAGGGCAATTTGTTTCATTTAATTTATTCATTTCTGAGACAACGAGGGAAATTTAAAC
>CM052885.1:114962580-115002438 GCA_028534135.1 Potos flavus | reverse complement strand
TCATAAGTGAACACTGACATTTCTAAACGAAAAGGCATCAATTCTGAAAGTATTATTAGAGTTTTAAGAGGAAGATAAACCTGTACAAAAGTCACAGGCAGGCCTCATGTTACCCGCTTCCTTTAAGAGGGCTGAGATCATTCGCATTCTCTGTGGTATTCACATACCAAACTCAAACTGCCAGGACAGAGGCCACTAGTTGCCTCAATATCTGTCTCCCCTTCTCTATCAGCAATAAAATCCCGACTTTTAGCTGGCACGTGGCCACCCAGATAAAAGAGTGTTTCTCCAGCTTCCTTTGCTCTTGGAGGGGTAGCTATATGACTGCACTCTAACTAATGGTCTGTAAGGGGGAGTGGTATAGACAGCTTCCGGGAATTGTCTTTAAGGAAGCTGTTTCCTTTTCTGACCTTCCCACATTCTTTCTGTTTACTGGAATGTGGTCTGATGGCTGGAGCTTGAGCAGCAAGGTTGGATCATGAGGCCAAAGCCACATGAAAGGGCAGCTAAAATAGAAAGAGGCCAGTTGCTGACATGATGGAGCACCACACAGCCCTAGACAGACCCAAATCTATGTTTCATGAAGGAGAAATAACCTGTTACCTGACGTTTTTCTATTATTCACAACTGATTGTGATCCTAATTAATATGGTTGCTAAATTTTCTTTTTATCAATTCCCTTATATGTATTGAATATTTACTCTGTAGATTGTATCATGCTAATTGCTTTGAGAAAGGCAAAATAAAAGTTGTAGAATCAACACGTAAAGGATTTTTCGATTGCACTGAAAGATACACAAAAGACAATTAAGATGTGATTAAATAATAAACCTAGCTAGTATGTATAAATAATAAACCTAGCTAGTATGTATTGAGTACCTATTACATGCCAGACATTGTTCTAAGTCCTTTACACATATTAACTAATTTAGTCCTCACAGCAAGACTGAAAGTTATTTACAGGTGTATAAATAGAAGCACAGAGAGGTTGAGTAACTTGTCCAAGGTCGCACAGCTTACAAACTGAAGCTAGGACAGACAGGTGGTATTGATCAGGAAGGTTTCAGAAGGAGAGAAAGAGCTAGGACCCCAAATATTTTAGCCCTTGTGAATCCCTTCCTCCAAAAAAGGATATTAAAAATTACGTTTGGCCATTGCATTGGCCTAAAGATGAATATAATCCCGGCTGGACTATTTTTCTATATACATTATTACTACATTCATTTTTCTTCTAGCTTGGGGAGAAATTAAGACAAACATTTTTGTGGGCCCTGAAGAGTATCATAGGGCGGAAGTATCAGCCCTTATCCCTCAGGGAGAACCCGGCCCTCACTGCTCTGTCATTTTTCTACTGAGCACTTACTCCAACTGTGGTTAAATACTTCTGCACAGTGAGGCTAAGAACACCTGAATCTAACCCCCTGGGGTAACACTCAGAGCGAGAGTGACCTTTAGTCTCCCAGGGAAGGCCTGGCCGATCTGCATATTGTATCAAGCTGTTAGTAATCCTAATGATTACAAATAGTTGCGTTCCATGCCGATTAGCTGTCTAATGTCTGTTTACCAGGCTACAACTTTGCCTGCAGCTAGGACTATTTTTGTGTGTGCGATTCTGCATTTTTGCACCAACACAGAGGCTGGCACGTAGTAGGTGCTCAATAAATTTTCAACGACTAAGAAGAAGAAAAGGAAGGTGCCGGGCCCTATGTCGCGAGACTCCCGTTTTGTCACCGCGTAGGAAAGTAACTATATTTTCAAGGACCTGTGAGTCTTCGAGTCAATGTAGACCCGCCCCCTAAAATATTGCGCGGTAGAGTAGGTCTGCAACAGAAAAACGTTGTTGAATAGCCATCCATCCGTCCGAAGGTGTAAGATTTTCATACAGTGCACACTACCGTGATTTTACTCGGATTACAGATTAATCAGCTCACACGTATTTTTAGATTTATTTGAATTCAAAATCTGTAATGTCGAACACATAAGAAATCCACGGATTTGACATAGATGATTTGTTTGGCGACATTGGCTTACTATATTTTCCTTTAGTTAAGGTCTGGCTGAAAGGAAACCCTCCTACTTCTCTGTGAAGGGACTGGGACAGCATTTTGCATTCATGGTGTTTGGCTTATGGGCATAAATCCATTTTGCTCAATAAGAATTAAAAAGTTCACTGAACTCTTTCATTCAATGAAATCATTTCCACTTTTTCTTGTGGGAGTTACACTAAATTTAAGACAAGAGCCTTCAGGTCTTTTTATCAAACACAGAATGGAAAGCTTAATTAAATTATACTTGTCCTAGCATCTGCATGTGTCCCTGAGTGTTTAGCAACTTGATAATAAAGACAAGTTCTAATGACCCATATAAGTTCTGCATACTTCACTTGTGTTCCAGAGAGCTTTTCTTTCCCTTATTAAAACTGCACTGCAATATCCATAGAGTGCGTGCTGCATTTAAAAATGGGCAGGGGTAGGGGGGCATGCGCCTGAGTGACTCAGTGGGTTCAGCTTCTGCTTTCAGCTCAGGTCATGGTCCCAGGGGCCTGGGATCCAGCCCGGCGTTGGGCTCCCTACTCAGCGGGGAGCCTGCTTCTCCGTCTCTCTCTGCCACTCTCCCTTCTTGTGCTCTCTCTCTCTCTCTCTCTCAAATAAATAAAAATGTGTGTGTGTTTTAAAATTGAGTTCTTTTCTTTTCTCACTTTCTCTTTAGAAGGAAGAAGAGATAAATCATAAGAACAGAACTGATATTAGGAATTTGGCCCAAGAAAAGAAGTTTCCAGGGACAGTCATGGTGTCCGTGTAGGTACAATTTGACTTAATGTTCTTTCTATTTCATTGTGGAGGATTATTCAGTACAGGACGAGCGCACTGAAAAATTGTGAATTATCCAAGAAAAATATTTTTTTCTACTTGTGGTTTAGTTTATTGCCATCCAAACCTGCTTTATAAAAGATGACATATTTACCATATTACACATTTAAAGATTAAAGAGTATTTCTGGGGCGCCTTGCTGGCTCAGTCAGTGGAGCATGTTACTCTTGATCTTGGGGTTGTGGGTTCGAGGACCACGTTGGGTGGAGAGAATTCCTAAAAATAAAATCTTAAAAATAAATAAATAGTATTTCTTGTATATTTAAAAATGTGCAAGAAAGATTCATGTAGACATACAAATATACTTTAAAAATATATAATTATAATGTATAAAAGATGAGCCAGAACTTTTATTTATGGATATCTGAATAACTGGAAAATATAATTAAGCAAAATATATATTCTCTTAAGCATTACGGCTAGATCTAATTTGTTGTTTGTTTGCCTGGTTGTGCAGTAGTTCCCCCCTCCCCACCCCGCCCTTTTTTTTGTTTGTTTCTAGTTTGCTCACCGATCGCTGTTTTGAAAGATAGTAACTATGAGTCCTTCAGCTAGTGGATCAAACCCACCAAGTTTTCACATTTCATGATTTTAGTTTTACAAGAATTTAAAATGGATTGAAATGAGTCTACCTGTCCAAAGCTAAACCATCAAGGGCTTACTCTTAGACAGAAGCTATGTTTACCTAACTGGGGAAGAACTAGGTGTTAGGGTTGCAACAACTGACTTGGCTCGTGGACTTAAAGAAATATTAGTGGGTAGACATAAAGCGTTGTCCTAGATCAAGGTCACACGCCTTCTCGTCCTCAGTGGGTTCCGGCTCACCGTGCAGTACAAGTCTCTGCAGTGAGACACCGCGATTTTCACCCACACTCTGCGGCTAGTAGAAAAAATTCAGCCTCCGGGACAGAGGTCAGTGAGCTAGCTAACTCACTTCATTGAAGGTTTGCAGGCTGCTTTCATGCCTGGAGGCGGCAAAGGATAATGGATTGGAGCGTGTCGCTTAGCTGTGTGATCTTGGGTAGCTTGGTCAACATCTCTGTGCCTCTTCTACAGAACAGCATCTTCCCCATTCAGCTGTAGGAAGGATTCACTGAGCTGATCCATAGGAAAAGCACACAACAGCGCCCGAGACGTGGCAAACAGCCTGTAAAGAAGGCTCTGCCACCATGGATGGCAAGGTGAGCGGGGACAACTCCCCACCGGATGGCTACTGCTCCACAAATATGAGGGGGGTGGTCTCTGCTCACTGGGGGAAATCATTAACCGAAAGAACAGAGTTTTCTTTGACGTGTTTTGAAAATGGAATCATTCGCAGGAAAGGAGTGAAAATGCTGACTTCTCCCGGCCTCCCAGCCTCCCAGCCGGCAGCGCCCGGGAGGAGGGGCTTTGAGAGCCAAAGGGACTTTTGGCTGAGTAATAAAGCAATATTCCTGGTGAGCACCACCCTCTGTGAGCACCGTCTCTCTGTGATTGTAAAACTGTAACAGAATGTTCAAGGTCTCCAAGGTATTTTACAAAAATCCTTGAGAAAGACTGCCCTGGAATCATCAATTTTTAACCAGTGCTTACCGGATGGATATATTCGAAATAAGTGAGGCCTATGGAAGTGTCTAATAGTTTGTCATGAAAAACTCTGCAGTGTTTTTTCTCCGGGTGTTAGTAAAAACCACCCATCGTGTGAATTACACCATGTGAGTTACGCAAAAAGCCAGGATAGTTTTTAAAATATTTTTTCCTCCTGAATGACCAGAAAAAGAAAATCACTGCAAAAAAAAAAAAAAAAAAAAGTGAAAAAGAAACACACACGCAGGAAATTTTAAAATCAGTGGTGACTTAGTAACATCTTAGTGGATGAGAAAGAGTTTTTTAAAAAGTCCCTCGTGTGTGGTGCAGAATCTGGGATTTTTTTTAGGTGTCGGGATAAAATTGATACCGCAATAAACACAAGGAGAAAAAGAGGAAGTCATTTGACACTAATACCAGAATCTAGACCACTTCCTTTTCAAATAGGTGCATCGCCCATTGTGAAAAAGGACCGGAATCTTCATAGTAGGGCATAGAAACAAGAATTGAATATCCCTTGGGAATCCGAAGAATTGAAAATTATAGGCTGAATGTAAAAGCAAGCAGCATAGGAACATAGAGAGTCTGGATACAGAAGAGAACGGTCAGACCCTGGTTGTAAGGGACAGGCCCTGTAGGGGGAAGGCCAGTGTTTCCCCCAGGAGGCCTGGACAGAAGTTTGGGCTCTGCCGTTAAGTTTGTGACCTTGGAGAGGTCACTGTCTCTCTGAGCCCCGGTTTCCTAATCTGTAAAACGGGCGAGCATGCATGCTTCTCCTCTCCTCCTTGCAGAGCCGTCTGAAGATAATTTATCTGTAAAATCCTTTGAATAGTACAAGGCAAACATAAGGTGTCGTGTTAAGAAGGAGGCACAATTCCAAGCTTTTCCTGTCTTGTTTGGACCAAAACATCGTTTCTGTGTCTACATTATTTATCTACAAGGCCTTATAGTTGTTTGTAAAGATGAAATAGGCGGCTTCCACCGCGCCTGTTCAGAAAGTTTCGTGGCTTAACCTTAGTTAAAGGGCTCTTATCTAAAAGTCCTGTTTTTAAAAATGAGGACCCGGAAACCCTCTTCCGCAGCCAGAAAGAAGGATGACGCCCTCACTTCACTCGCAGTTTATTCCCGCCCCCACACATGTGTTGATTGTCTCGGGACACAAGTTAATGGCCTCAACATAAACAGGCTTGATAAACAGATCAAGAAGCCAGCGTTTCCTCGCCCAACGCGTTCTCCTCCGGATCCCGGGTCCGGCCACATTCTGTAGGTCTCCAGCCATAAATAAGTAATGCCTCCTTGGAACATGGGCCTGCCTATCTGTGGGCCCCCGCCCACTTGCTGTTGCACATGAAAGTTGGAGGCAGGCCAGGGGTATGGGCAAAGAGCTGCTGTGCTAGAACCGGTTAATCACAGCCCCCCCCCCCCCCGCACCCCCCACCCCAGGCGGGGCGGGGGACGGAGGCCCCTCGCTGCTCTGGCCTCGGGCAGCACGCAGGCACCTTCTCGCCTGCCTTTCTGGTGAGACGGTCACCCTTTGGGGCATCAGGAGGCTTTGTTAAATGAGTCCCTTCTTCAGCTCCTTTGGCCGGCTCCCTGGATTTAGGCCGCGGTTACTGGTTGGCTTTTCTGAGCCTGCTTTTGGCACAGGTAGGAAAGGAGGAGAGAAAAAAAGATGGTGTAAGCAAGTTTCGAAATCTTAGATCATTTCATGAATGACTCAGTGTTTCCTTTTGGAAAAGTGCAATAATTGGCTTTCATTAATAACTTGGCTTAAAACAAAAAAAAGGTTCTAAATATTGGGAAGCCTTTTGTGCTACCTGAATACAGCCGCTTTCCAATTTTCATTTTTATAGCTTCCAGAGGGATTTCATTCACTTGATAATGTGGGCTCGTTGAAAAATAAACTGTCACATACTTCCTCCTTCAGGCTTCCTGTTCTTTCTGAGAAAAGCATTGGGGTTGTCTCTGTCTTTCCTTTTTTTTTTTTTTTCCATTTGAGAAGTATTTCAAAATCTAATGTATCAAATGGACAGGTTGTACACCTACAACTTACACGTTATGTGTCAATGACGTCTCAGGAGGGGGCTAGATATTTAAAGTATAAAGTTATTCCTCTTCTTAGAGAGACGAGTCACAGTTACCCCAAGAAGAGGTCTTCCATTTCTCTCTTCACAGAATGAGATTTTCATTGGTACAGAATAATTCTGAATATAGAAAGTATGTAACTAAATGTATTCCTAATATTATCTTTAATGGACTCGAGCACATTTCCATCTTCAAATTAAAGGAAGGAGCATAAAAACAAAACAAAACAAAACAAAAAACCAAACGAAACCTCTCTTCCTCTCTGTCTCTGTCTGCACGTAAACAGTCCTGAGGTTTTAATACAGAAGGCTATCCATTCTTCCGGCATTCATGCTGTTGAATCCAGTTTCCGAGCTATAAACCCAGAAGATGTCTCAAATGACTCATTACTGGAATAAATGTTTCTAATGTTAAAGGTATGTAAATAGAGCATAATGTGAAGGAAGGCTCTGTGATATGATAAATAAAGCTGAGACTAGGACTCTGGTCACTGTGGACTCTATTTGCATACAGGCTTATCTTGTTTTTAAGGCAGGAGGGGAAAAAAAAAAGGAGGAAGAGAAAAATCCCGACTTTCACCACAAGGCTCTCAAATACAACTTCGTAATAAGGCACAACACTCCAAGCCATGTTAACAAGCAAAAAGTGCTTAGTGCGGAAGAATCCCAAACCCATTAAAAACGTTTTCTAGAACGTAGAAAGCAAACACGGGACTAGCCTCAGGTCATCTTACTGAGAAAATTGCACAATCACACTTTTTGTCGCTAGAGTCGGCTGTGTTAGGTCAGGACTGATTCTGTTCCCACTCGGGTTTCAGGAGTCTGCCCTGCTTGGGCTGTTGGGCTCATCCCTACCTGGGCCCCTGGCTGGTCCTCCAAGCCAGACAGGCTCTCCGATTAGAGGAGAGAAAGACAAAAAAGAGAGACGCCCCACAGTGGATTCTCTTGCTACATATCAAATTACAAATCTTGCAACGTTTATACGAGCCAGAAGCACCTGTCGTCATTTTGGAAGGGAAGCTCAAATTGTACATTTTTTTTTTAAAACATCTCTGTAAACACGTACTATCATCACCCACGGTGTGCTCTGGAGGAAATCGGGCTCCCGTACCATTGCTCACCCTTGCAAGGTGGAAATATTTCAAGGAATATGACGAGCAAAGTCCATACTGACTCAGGAGGAGAATAGGTTTAAATAAGTACTTCAGAAAACGTCTAAATTAATCCCATGAGGTGGAGAGGGAAGGAGTGGAGGAAGTGGAGGGGGTACATCAGCAGGCAGATGCCCTGAAGACCTCGCGCTCACCATCGCATCTCACCCGGGACTGCGGGAAATCGGACGTCAGGCCCCCTTGCACTAGCCGGTTCACGGTCTTCGGGGTCAGGCGTGTCGGACCGGGAATAGACAAAGTACGAATGTTGTGAAGACATCTCATAAATAACTTTAGATGTCTCTATTTTATATAGTTCGATAATCAAGGCTTCTCTGACGATTTACTCACGGGCAAAATGGAGCATGTGTCCTATTTGGAGTGAAGTTGGATTCTGGAGTGGAAAGCGAGAGGAGGAGGTCAGGAACCTCGGGTCCTGGGAGACAGAGAGGGAATGTTTCTCATTTAATGAGCTTGGTCCCTTAAGACTGCAATTCAGACTTATGTGCTCCTGTACTTACAATATCTACACGTGTGTTTTTTAAAGAAGTGAATTTTGCCTTCTGATATCAAATTCAGGAAGCGGAAAGGATACACAGAGAAACAGCAGTCTCCCTCCCACTGTGGTTATCCAACCTCCCAGGGCCCTCCCTCAAAGTCACCACGAGCAGAGCTAAGATTTTTTTTAAAGGAGATAAGTGCCTCTCAATTTGGTTTTCCTTTACAGTGTGAATATCCTTTTTGTGGTCTTTATACCTGGTTACCGTGCTCCGAGATAGCTCAGGATACAGAGGGAATAAGAGAGTTTCCTGGTATGAAAGTCTTTACCTGTTAGGGTTTGAATTCAACTGTCTGTGAAACTTTTTTTTTTTTTTTCTGTTTCACTTTTCAGAGATATTCTGTACCATCCTGTCTGCCCAGGAGGAGGAGTTGGGGGGGGGATTACCAAGAGGGGGGTACAGCATTCGTATTTTGTAGATTTTAAAAGAGAAAGAAAACAAGACATGATTTAAGAATCTGATATTATTTTAATACCTGAGAAAAATCATCACTCTGAGTGATCAAATGAAGAAAAGCAGGATACTACCAAGTACTGGGCCATTTTTAAAAAACTGCAGGGAAACACACCAACATAGGAATTATGGCTATTATGTGTTAGGTGAGTGTTATGGGTTAACTTTAGGGGTGTTTTCTGCAGTGTTTAAATTTTTCTACAAAGAACAGGGGTGGCTCAGTTGATTGGGCTTCTAACTCTTGATTTTAACTCGGGTCACAATCTTAGGGTCGTGAGATCAAGCCCCGAGTCACTTTCCACGCTCAGTGCCGAAAAGCTTAAGATTCTCTCTTTCAAAAAAAACCCCGAAAAACTACAATGAACAATAAGGCTTCTAATCATAAAAATAAAGAAGTATTTTTAAAGAATTGTCCACAACATACTAAGAGTGTACCCTGTAATCTTTCCTAAGTGATGTTGTAAAGTTTGAGTATGCTTGTATTATAAAATAAGGCAGGTAACTAGACCTAATGATATTCTTTTAATTCACTGTGGAGTTATCCTGAATAATTCTGATTCATCTACTGTGGCTTCTACTATATTCTATTTTCATGTGTTCAACACACATTTCTATATAGTTTAATCATAGAGCTCATTTTCGTATCTATCCCCACAGTCTGGAAGATGGTATTTTTAATACCTGCAGGACATTCTGTATCAGATCAATGAATATAAATTTGAATATTGAGGAGCTGATGAGTTTTTCTTAAAAAGCTGGTCCTGACCCCTCCAATAAGCCTGAGCATTGATGATAGACATTCTACCTAATATTCCACAAAGACCCCTGGCAATATCTTCCTGGCTTGATCAACTCAATGATTCATTTATACTTGTAATGTTATTTTTCAGTTGTGTGCCTCTGTGTGCTTAAAGTAAAAAGGACAAAAATAAGTCTGAGGGGGAAAAAAACATTTTAATTGCTTTCAAATGTTCCAATAAACTCAAACCCATATATTCTTGCTCAAGAATTTCCTTGCCAGATTATTACACACTTGCTTGCCAACTCTCTAGCTTTCTCTTATTTTCCTAATCTTTGGAACTACAGAAGATATTAAGTGTTTCTAGCTGGTCGGAAAATATAAATATTTTCAAAAGACTTAAACATTCAAATGTCATAGGAAAGATTTAAAAAAAAAAATCAGATCTCTGCTCTTAAAAAGAACTAAAAGTTTAAGAATCAGAAAGTCACAAAAACAATCTTAAGCCCCCAAGAAGAAAGAGGTGTTTTGTTTTTCACGTTCATGTTTTGTTTTTCCCGTTCATGTTTCAATAACCATTCTGTTATCTTCAACTGTGGTTCCTACTGAGAACGTCCCAACAAACGGCCAGTCTCTATGACTAAGGAAATACTCCAGCTAATGATCTACCGATAGGCCAAGAAATATCAGCAAGGCCAGGAGGCCTTGAAGGTCACTATCTAACAGACGGTGGTACCAGCAGCGGGCCCAGCTAGATGGGGAGGTAGCAGTGACTGTACCCAAACCATCCCACGGTTTGCTAAGATTATTTCGGGTGGCACATTCACCTGGCTTCTCTGTAAAGAATACAGTGGGAGATCCCGTGAGTGATCTCCAAAGTAGAAGCTTGGAATTGTTACCAGTTAAAATTCCAGCATTTCTCTGATAGATTTACAGTGTTTTGCTGCATACTCGGAAACTAAGAAAGGCATAAAATCTCTAATAACCTGGAAAAGTAAAGAGGAGGGCGGAATAATGGTTTCCTAATGTACAGAAATGGGAGGAGACAGAACGTTTTAGAGTGAGTGTAGATATCTTTTTTGCACGAGCAAAATTCTTATAGATATGAATACTAGCCTCCAAATAGTAATAAAAGCAATTTTATTTCAATCTTAATTTTTTTGGAAGTGAACGAAGACTCAGCTTCTTGAGTTTGTGATCCTGTTTTACAATGTACTGTATTTATAAACTTTCTTCCCTTTTTTTTTTTTAAGATTTTATTTGTAGGTAATCTCCACTTAGCATGGGGCTCGAACTCACGACCCCGAGATTGAGAGTCAATTTCTCCTTTGACTGAGTCAGCCAGGTGTCCCTATAAATTTTCTTTTCTTTTTCTTTTTTAATTTCTTAAAAAAAAGATTTTATTAATTTATTTTAGAGAGAGAGAGTGCACAAACAGGGGGAGGGAGGGGTCGTGATCCCATGACCCAGATATCATGACCTAGAGCCAAAATCAAGAGTAGGATGTTCAACTGACTGAGCTACCCAGGTGCCCCATAAACTTTCTTTTCAGGAAAGAATATATATGACATCTTCAGGTCTCCAAAAAGACAATATCATCGTCATGGGGGCACTTTTTATGTCCCTCATAATGTCTCGTGATATAAGGAGGGAGTAGAGAAATTGAGTCAGGGATAAGGTCCAACCGAGCTTTTACATAACCCAAGAATGCCGAAAGGCCATTAAGTCAATTTAATTTAAGCCAGTGCCCTTAGCTCTGGATTCTGCTTGACATATTTGTTAAAGTACATAAATTTTTAAATATATTTTTCATCATAATTATTATGTAAGTATTACAAGTACTCATTACTCTCTGGGGCCAGAAAGGAAAGGCTTTTGTTCTTGAAAGAACCCGTCAGTGGTTGATCTACTCCACTAAACAACATCAGATGTTCCCAAATGCCAGAAGATGTCTTCAGAAGAAACAGAATTCCTAAGTGGGGCTTCTTTGCTCCCTCTTAGACCCCCGAGAAGTCAGGTTTGCTGCTGAGGCAAACATTATGGGCTTATCTATTCCCTTACTTATAGTTAAGGTCCTTAATTAAAAAGCAAATATAAATCTCTCAACCTGGTGGCCAAAGAGGAGAAGCATTCTTTGAAAAGATATAGTTTAAGGAAGAGAAGACTGAAAGGAAAAAAATGGAATAATGCCTCATCGAACAGATTTTTAAGATCCCTCAAAGGGCAGAAACAGTGTTTTCCAAATAGTATTTTTTAACCACCTGTCAAATCTGTCATTCACCTGCTTCGGATTATTTTACATTTCTTCAAAAACCTCTGAAGTTCAAAGTAAATAATTGCTACAACAGTTAAATCCAATGTTCACAAGGAGAATGTTTCCCGGGAATTTGACATTTCAATTAAGATGGCAATAGTGTTTCGCCTGCCTTTTCAAAGATGATCAAATATATCACATTGGAAAACCGTGTAATCTTGTTTGGAAATCTTCCTCATGCTCTTGCATCCTGTATGAGTTCTGCCAGAGAACTTTAATACAAATCAGAAAGTTAATTTAAGTCATTAGTACTAAGAAAGAAACTTCTGGCCCAGTACTTTGAATCTCTTGACTATTAATAACCAAGAGAATTGTATTTTCGAGTTGGTGAAGTATTCATTTGTTCTGCTTCCAACTGTGATCTCCGTGTACACAGGGTGTCTGTGGAGTCTGAAGACAAAGAAGAATATGCATCGTGTTATCAAGGACATCATCGATCTGCAAAAATTAGAATACAATAGAATAGAGTCCGAGAGAATAAAATAGGACAGAGCGGAACAAAGGACATTGTTAAAGTGCATTAAATAAATAACATTGTCTCTATTTCCAGACTTGATGGAACTCCTCTGTGGGAACCTGTGGGGGTGTGTGGAGCCAATGAGTAGCTGGCTGAAATGGGAAACTCCACTGCAGGAAGAACAGCTTTTCTGATGCTGCTAATTAAGGAATGTGGAACCCTTCCTTCTGAGTCAGCTTGGAGGTATGTGGAACTCTGCTGCTTGCTGCTTACATGATTATTGCATGAAGCTTTGGAAGTAAAACCAGAGTATCTTGCCACTTAACATTTAAGAGGCAAGAGGTGATGTGTGTGTGTGTGTGTGTTTAAATGGTTCCTAATCTTTAAAATGGTCTGTGGCAGCTGGGCTTTTTATCAGCCGATCGTATTTACAGCATAGTCTCAGATGGCAGGGTGCTGTCCCAGAGAGAGGATTTGGACCATTTATGAGCTCACGTTAAGGTTCACGGGCTTATCACAGCATTCTGGGGATTCACTACTATTACACAGCAATAAAAACATCTCTGCGGACTGTCAGCTCTTCTTATTTTTAATGTCTTTTTGGCAAGATGAATATTAATTTGTTTTATTTCAAGGGTAATTCAAGCATGTTATAGAAAATAATCCGAGAAAAATAGGAGGTAGAAAAAGGTCATACATATGCCATTATCAAAAAGCAACCATTTAATTTTTTTAATTTAAAATTTTTTTAATAAGCACTTTGCAATGTACACAAAGGTAGAGAGAATAGTAAGATGACCCCCCCATACCCAACACCCAGTTTTGCAGTTTCCAGTTAATCACACTGCTTCAATTCTCCCGTTTTTAAAATTTGCTGAAGTATACATTCTAACATGTCATTCTCCTCCTATATGTTTCAGGATCTATCTCTAAAAAATACATACACTTTTTTTTTTCAAATATCCCGCAGTGCCTTTATCACAGCTAGGGAATTAACAGTAAGTTCCTGGTATCGTGTAATACCCAGTCCATACTAAAATGTCCCTTGATAAGAAAAGCCATTTAAACCATTTTACATATACCTATATCTTCCCTTTTTTGCTTTCTAATAAAAAGATTTCTAGTTTATTAAAACTGTGATTTTGCATCTTGATTTTTTTCCATTTGCTGTTATAACTATGTCCCAATGGTGTATTTTCAAAACTTTTCAAATTTCGAAACGGGCCGTGTGTGCAAGAGCAGGAGATCACTTGGAAGATTAACTATTTCTTTATTTGTGCGTTTCCCCACATACATGGAGAGAGCATGCGTGTGTTTTTTCTTCCCCTTTAGAGTAAGTCCCGTTGCCGTGAATATCTTTGTTCACAATACCTTTTCCTTTATTAGGGCTATTTCCTTAGGACCCATTTCAGGAACGTTACTGCTGCACCCAAATGTAGGAACATTTGTAAGGCCCTTGACTTGTCTCACTGAGCTGTTTACAAAAGGACTGTACCAATTTACACTTCCACTTACAAAGGATGAGAGAGCCTCTATTAAAATGCTTGAAGGCAGTGCTTTTCCCGAGCTCTTATAAATCACTGGCTAAGGCTGGCTTGTGTTTGTCATATGGTCACAGCCGTCACAAAATAAATAAATACACATTTTCTATAGCTGTAAAAACATGGCATGCGCGGACTGCCAAACAACCACAGGCTAACTTTGATTAAACGAGGAAACCGGTCTACTTGTTGAAAATGTGGTAATGAGATAGTTTCCACCCAGACAGGAAGCCCGGTGCTAGCGGGGGAGGGGCGCCTGCATTTCTTCTGGTCTCTGTCTGCCCACCGGGAAGGTACAAATGATCAGGTCAGCGTGCCCTTCCTTTACTTTGCCTTCTTCTTCTAATTCATTTTTTTTTTTTTTTAAGGCTGAGTATCTCATTTGTTTCTATACGGCTGGGCTGATGATGCAGAAATACTGTTGAAAACTAGCAGAAACTTCTGGTGGCAAGCGCTTCCTGTCAGGGCAGCCCCAAAGCACTGGGGAACCGGGGATTAGGGGCAGAGCCATTTTAGCCTGGTCCAAATTCTACTTTGTTTCCTTGGGGACACGTTGTTCCTATTTGTTGACTTCCAATAAAACGGCTTCAGAAAGGGTCCATTTCTGTTCATAGCATTCTTAGTTTCTTGAAAGAATAGAGTATGTCAGTGGCAAATCCTTGTAGAAAATTCAATTGTATTGGTTTGGAGACATTTATGTGACAGTTTTTTTTTTTTTTTTTTTGGAGGCAGGGAGAAAGAAAAACTATTTCATTCCTGTCGTGTTTATGGGAGGGGAGAATAAAACAAGAAGGAAACTTGATAAGAAGATACTTAGCAAGATGGTCCTTAAAAGCCCAGAATCTGAATCTTTAAGTCTCTCTCTCTCTTTCTCTCTCACTCTCTCTCTCTCTCTCTCTCGTTTTTTTTTTTTGTTGTTGTTGTTGAAAAAGTTCAGGGAAAAGGTTTTATTATCCTCGTTTGCTTCTCACTGTTTTCATCCCACTCAGTGGTGCAGAAGTAGTTCCTCAAAGCGAGCGGGAACAAAATAAAATCTCTTAAAATATTTTTAAGAGGACATGCAGGCTTGGTGTTGGTAAAAATATGTCAACAAAATGTGCTAACCACTTTTTTTTTTTTTTTAAGTTGTCAAAGAAGCCAAAGGGATTAGTTAGGCTGAAGGGCTGTTTTAGAGCAAGGGACATTCAGAGAGAATAATGACTCAGGTCATTTTGGCTGGTGTTTACTGGGGGATCGCCCTGGGCCAGGCACCGTTTTGAGGTTTGGTTGCGATCAGCTCCTGTGACCCTCCAAAGCGCCCGATGCGGTGGATGGCACTGTTATCCCCACTGTACAGGTGAGGCAGGCAGGTCAAGTCAGGAGGCTGAGGATTCCCAGCAGCTGAGCCATGGAGCCGGGGTCTGGGTCCACGCAGGCTCTAAAGACCGCGTTCGATTCGGTCCGGTTTCTGAGAAAACGTGCACGTTCGTTTGGGGAGCTGCTCCGCCGCAGCCCACCCGCTGACAGTACGTGGGGAGGTAGCTGGCTTTGGATCCACTGTGCCACCGGGCGCTAGGGGAGCATCTGACCTTCAGTCTAGACTCGGGATGTCTTGGTCACTCTACACCTCTCAGGAGTGTGACCTTACGTGTCCTCTCCAGCATTTTCCCCAAACGCCAGCATCCTGTGGGAGGCTGTGGCTGGAGAGGGTACCCCTAGAGCAGGAAGACAGGAGCTCATCCCCTCCACATCCTTCCCAGTGGCCACTCACCTCTGACTCTCTCCTTCAGGCGCCTCTCCGGGCTCGCTTGACCTCCAGGTTTGGAGAAGGTGCCCAAGGAATTCCGAAGGGCAGGTATCTGCCCGCTTCTGTGAGGACCGCTCGGATCCAGGTATCTTTCTTCCAAGAGTTCCACTTGCTTTGTCCACGTTGGGCGGTCTTGCTGATGATGGAGAGCAGCTCGGGTTCTGGAGCGGACAGACCTGGGTCCAGCTCTGCCGGGCTTGCTCACTTCACATAAACATTCTCGCTCTCTTCTCCAACCCGGAATACCTACCCGGCAGGGCCCTGCAGGGGTTGAGAACAGACCTGATTCTGAGGGCTGCAAGCTCCTCTGGCCACGGGCAGTGGTCTTTCTGAGACTAGCGTGTCCTGATTGAATGCTCACCATGTGTCGAATTCTCCCCACGGGATTTTACTAGTGAGGACTCATTTATTCCTCCAAATACACCTGTCAGCGAGTACTCCTACCTCCCTCTGTAAAAGGGAACCGGGGACAAGAGAGCTCCAGTAGGCGGCAAAGGCAATAGCTGGGTAGCCCAGGGTCTTGGTTTGAACCAGGAATCCAGTCTCAAGGGCTCAGCCCTTTACTCACGACCCATGTCACCACTCAGAGAGGCAGTTTCTAATCTGGGCGACAGGGCTTGGGGGTGGGGCGTGGGGTACCACTCTGCCTGGTATCCAGAAAAGGTGCAAACGATGTATTCGCCCGTCGTAAGTACTTAATCAATGATCACTACTATTATTTGCTATTCTCCTGAGGCCAGAGTCAACCACTTAGTACAAAAAAAAAAAAAAAAAAAAAAAAAAAGAATGGCATGAGTCAGCATGGGCTTTGGAATTCGTTCAGGCTAGAATTCCACTTCATTCTTGTTGTAGAATCTCAAGGAGTTAAAGAAGTAAGTCAGAGAGTGAGTTACTCTCTGGTGGCTACGGTGTCCTCATCTGCCCGATGAATTTAAGTATACAGGTTATCAGGACGAGATAACACCACGATTCGATAAGTCAGGTGTGGAATTAAGACTATGGCGCATAACAGGGGCTCAATAAATTGTTTTCTTTTTCCCTTTCTGTTCCTCTTTTTCTTTTCTTCTTACTGTTACTATAATCGTTGTCGTTGTTGTGTTGTTGTGCTGAAAATATGGACACATTTAAATATCTGAGTGATTTCAGCAAGGGAGACTATCTGGGTTATTATTTTAGGGGCACTCTTGGTTTTATCAATTTATCGGTTTGTTATGAAGACTCTCGATACCTCAGACAGGTCGGGATTCCTCTGCTCACACGCCACCAGCCCTCGGGTTCATTCCGGGTTATATCCAGTCTTTACAATGCCCCAAACTTGTGTGTAACTCCTCCACCCTAATTTTCTGACTTGTGTCCTCTGCTTACTCCATGCCACCCACAATGCTGCGCTGGCTTCCTTGCTGTTCCTTGAACCATGGGGCACAGGGCTTTGAGGTCTTTGTGTGCCAGTCCCTCAGCGGGGAATGCTCTCTCCCCAGAACTCCACATGGCTCCCACTGTCACCCCTTCAGATCTTTACCTGGATGTCTCCACCTAGGATTCTCCGCACCTAGCCTGCCCTTTGCCCCACCTCCCATTTTTTCTCCATAGCACTTAACATTTAATTTTTTTAAAAGATTTTATTTATTTATTTGACAGAGAGAGATCACAAGTAGGCAGAGAGGCAGGCAGAGAGGGAGTGGAAGCAGGCTCCTTGCGGAGCAGAGAGCCCGATGTGGAGCTCGATCCCAGGACCCTGAGATCATGACCTGAGCCGAAGGCAGAGGCTTTAACCCACTGAGCCACGCAAGTGTCCCTTAATATTTTTTTAAAGATTTTACTTATTGGGGGGCCTGGGTGGCTCAGTCGTTAGGCGTCTGTCTGCCTTCAGCTCAGGTCATGATCCCCGGGTCCTGGGATCAGGCCCACATCTGGCTCTCTGCTCAGCGGGAGGCCGCTTCTCCCTCTCCCACTCCCCCTGCTTGTGTTCCCTCTCTCGCTGTGTCTTTCTCTGTCAAATAATAAATAAAATCTTTAAAAAAAAAAGATTTTATTTATTCATTTGAGAGAGACCGAGTACAAGCAGGGGGAGAGGCAGAGGGAGAGAGAGAAGCAGACTCTCCACCTAGCAGGGAGCCTGACACAGGCCTCAGTCCCAGGACCCGGGGATCATGACTTGAGCTGAAGGCAGACTCTTAACCATCTGAGCCACCCAGGTGCCCCAACATTTAATTATTTTAAACAAGGTTTTATTTTTAAGTAATCTTTATACCCAATGTGGGGCTCGAACCTACAACTCAGAGATCAAGAGTCACATGCTCTACCTACTGAGCCAGCCGGGAGCCCCATAGCACTTATCATTTAATACACTATAGTATTAAGCGTCAACTCCACAAGGATGGGCATTTTGATGGTTTGCTTTCCTGTGGTATTCCCAGCACCTAGAACAGTGCCTGGTATACAGTAGGTGCTTAATAAATACTTGTGGCGTGCGAGAGTAAATGAATGAGCGAGTGGAGGAACCCAGGGAGCACATTTACTTAATTCGATAGAACAGCTAAATAATGAGATACTTTCCTGGGTGCCAGCCACTGCGGGGTGACATGGAGGAAACTGGCCTTACCTTTCTGTGAGGAGCCTGCTGGCCATTCAGACAAACACACACAGCCGGGGCTAGGCATAACCCAGCAAATGTCATAAAGGAGGCGTTGAACAAAGAGAGTGACTGAACAAAGAGCATGGTGGCATTTGAGTGGACCATGGGGGATGGGTAGGATGGCTATGGATTGATTGTTGGAAATATGTGGCATGTGGGTTTGGGGAGGTTCAAAATGAAGGTGGGACAGGCAGTGGGCACAGAGCAAGGAGATGGGTAAGTAGAGAATAGTACATAAAAAATAGTACATTAAAAATAGTACATTAATAGTACATTAAAAATAGTACAATATATGAAAATGCTAAGTTTTATTCCCCATTTTTTTATTTCTCAGAGTATTTAATATAGTTTGGAATTCTATGTTAATAGGCAGCTAATTTTTAGTAATACAGGTCAAATATGCTTGTGTTTTACATGTTAAAAGATTAAAATATTTAGCTACCAGTAAAGGGTCTTGGATCCTTACCCATATATTTGAGAATTAACCAACTTTTACTCATGCATTTGCATACATTTTTCATATTTATTTATTGAGATACGAATGACATATAACATATTAGTGTCAGTTGCACAATATAATCATTCAATATTTGTATATGTTGTGAAATGAACAGCCTCTGTCTTTCTTATGGTCTGTGTGTAAACATATGTGTGTGTATTACATATACATATATACACATACGCATAGGTTATATCCTTATACATATATTTCTTTTAGAAAGCATATTATTGTATATGTGTGTTTAAACAAAAATGGCATACCTTTTGTGGGTTTACTTATTTATTTGCTCCACAGCGTCTTGGTGGTGTAGCTACGTAAGCATGTGACACTATTCTGACATTTCGATCTCAGAGCTTACGTGGCCATTTTCCTCTTGATGAACATGTAGGCTGTGGCTTATTTTTCACTCTTATAAACAATGCTACAATGAATAGCCTTGTGTATGCTTCTTTGAGCCCCTGAATGATTATTTCTTTAAGGTGGTTACTATAATTATATGCTTATCTACTTTTTCTTATGTTTTAATTTGTTTAATGTCTGTTTCTCCGATGAAAAGGTAAACTCCACGAGGGCAGGAATCCCAATTTGTTTTGTACCTCACTCTTTAATTACTACCTAGCCAGTGCCTGAGACAAAGGAGTGGTCAATAAATATTTATGGAATAAATTTGGCTGAAAGGTTGGCTGGGGCCAACGTGTAGTTTTGCATCCTCAGAGAGGGAACTATGATTTATTTTGGTAAATTGGAGATTTTTGTACAGGGCAGGAGTAGCAGGACGATTATTTGTCGGGTTTAGGAAAAAGCCTTTTAGGCTGGGAAGAAGACAGGTACTGGGGCTCGGTTATGAGATTATTACACAGGTCAGAAGGGAGCGAGAAAGGGGATGGTAGGAATCGAAAGGAGAGGGTGCGTTTGAGAATTACTGGTTGATAGGTTCTGTAGGATTGACTCACTGATTAGCTCTGAGGGGCTGTGTAAAGAGAAGCATTGGACGCTGGAGACCCAGTCTAAGACGTATTCATTTCACAAACATTTATTACCTCCCGGCTCCGTGCAAAGAAAACAACTCTCTGCTAATTGCTGTTGGGACATAAATTTGCAGGACCTCTCTTCCCCACCTTTGAAGGAGGTCTGGAGTCCTCTGGGGATGATGGAGGACGAGTAAGCAGGTACACCAAGAATGCCAGGGAGTGACTGAGGGAGGGAGGGACTAGCCCCAGGGCAACCAAGTGAAATATTGTTCCAGAATGGGGGGCGGGGGAAGAGGAGAATGCTTGGGTGAAGGTGTTTCAACCCTGCCCCAGAGACACACAGGGCTGACTGGTAGGCATTCAGGAAATAGGATGTCGAGAAATGTGCATTGGTGGAGCTTTTTAGAAGTGAGGAAATTTAGATTGGTGACAGAGCGGGGCTGGGACGTGTAGGCCTCAAATGGCCCACCGGCCTCAGCGTAGTCTGGAAGGTGGGGAAACAGGCTGTTAGCTGTGTGACCTCGGGCAGGCTACTTAACCATCCTGAGCCTCAGTTTCTTCTTTTTAGAGAAAAGGCAGTAATAAGTAAAGGGGTGAAGATGGGTAAGGTTACGGCTAGTCCCGTGCCAGACGGGTTTATCAGTGACAACTCTCTCTGATCGTGCCCTCCACAGGGGAGAGGAAGTAGAGGATGGCAGTGGCCTCCGATTTGCCATGTCTCCTTTGTTTAACCAGGATGAGATCTTGTGGGAGATAACCTTTCGAGGAAGAAACACTTACTCGAAGTTCAGTGGGTCGGTTTTGCTCACATTTCTTTCCAGGGGCATCCCAGTGTTCCCGTGGGATAAAAAATCCAAAGGCGTCATGGCCCCCCCACCCCGCCCCGACCAAATTCTGCCTGCCACATTATGAGGGATTTTTGTTTTTATTCTAATAGACGTGGGGAGTCGTAGGCAGGGCCCTGATGTAATCAGATTTGACTTTTGAAAAGATCAGTGTGACTTTGGAGAAGATCAATGTGACAGAGATGGGATTGCCTGCGTTTCTGCTGGAATGGTGGCTCGGTAAACATAGAGTCCCCTCTCCTTCCAGTCGGGTCCCAGGCCTGTGGCAAACGAGGCCGGGCACACGCTGTTGGTTGGATGCATATTTGGCCTCTCCATATTGAAAGCAAGACTAAAAATAGCCACTGTGTTACTCGGAGGATATAATGAGATAATGGATGTAAAGTGCCTGGCACACAGTATCTATTTACTCATTTCTCATCCAGTCTTTAATGAGCATCTACTATATGCCAGGTATGGTTCAAGGTCCTGGGGTGCGCCGGTGAGGTGTGGGGGTGAGGCTTGGCCAGGTCTGCATGGTAAAAGAGGCTGCTGCTCATTGCTTGTGGGCCTTGGGAGAGCTACTTAATCCCTCTTTGCCTGGGTTCTTCCTCTACCAAATGGAAGAATATAAACCCCACCTCCCAGGGTCATTAGGGGGATCCAGTGAGCTATAAAGTGAAAAGCACACATTGAGAACTCAATAAAGGTTAGCGCTTATCAGCTAGCCTCTCGGCACGCTGGTCCTGCTCTGGGCATGGGATCTTTCTGAACGATCGGTGTTCTAGTCCACGTGACCCATCCCAAGGCAGAGAAATGCGGGAGGCATGGCTGGGTGTGGGTTTGGACAAGTCCCTGCTCTTCATGGAATGAACAGTCTGATTCAGACCAAAAAAATAAAATAAAATAAAATAAAGTGACATTTTTAACCAACTACACAGACAACTCACTGGACCCTTTCTCTCACCCGGGAGGGAGAGATGGAAGGAAAAGGAGGGAAGTGAGGACAGAGACCCTGTGTGCTCTTCCCAGCGAAATGCGGAACCTCGGGTTTCGGGACCCGTGTAAACTCTGTCAGGGGAACGGAGGCTAGAGGTACCAGGTAGACTTCCAAGACAGTCCTCCATGAAAGTAGAGCCCTTCGTGGAGTTGCTCCTCCGTATCCATGAGCAGCGGCATCATAAAAACCACCACAGGGCTCCCCTGCGTCGCGACATGGGCAACCCGACCATCTAATGAGGCAAGCCAAGCAGAGGTTCCAATCCCTATTTTACAGATGAGGAAACTGAGTCAAGAGCCCAGTGACTGGCCTCAAGACCCAACTCTCAGTTCCCTTCCTGCTGCACCTCTCTGTGGCCGAGCTCTGTATTTCACTGTTCACTTCTATACGCGTTTGTGGTGAGCACATCTACTGATCACGGCTGTGGCCGGCCATCTAAGAGGAGACGGCCTAGGCAGTTGGAAATATGTTTTAAGAGTTGAGGGGAGAGGTCAGGGTGGAAGATAGGTGTTTAGTCTCCTGCTCTGAGCCTCTCTCCCCTTCTGCCCCCTGTATTAGTGTGCTTCGCCATTAGTATGCTCTGCTCCTCAGGGAGACCTGATCTACAACCACAAGCCTCTTCCCCTCTCCAGGGACCCTTACGCTGCGGAGAGACTCTCTGTGTATTGTCTGTCTTCCTCTAAAGGGGCAAAGACTTCATTTGTTTTGCTCAGGGCAAGCTCTGTCTCCCATGCCTAGGGCAGTGCCAGGCCTCACCCCCCCCCCCCCCGGCCCCCGCGAAACTCTGGGTTTACAGCTCTGCAGTGTGCCTCATTTAATTCTTCAGAGCCTTACAGAGAAAATATTATTTACATAGATAATAATTATAGAAACTTCTTTTCCCAGTTTTATTTATTTATTTTTAAACGATTTTATTTATTTATTTGACAGCGAGAAAGAGATCACAAGTAGGCAGAGAGAGAAGGGGAAGCAGGCTCCCTCCCAGCCTGATACGGGGCTCGATCCCAAGACCCTGAGATCATGACCTGAGCCCAAGGCAGAGGCTTAACCCACTGAGCCACCCAGGCGCCCTTTTTTCCAGTTTTATTGAGATATAGTTGACATGTGACACCGTATAAGCGTAAGGCGTACGACATAATGATGTGATATATGTCTATATTGCAAAATGATTATGAGAAGTTTAGTTGACATCCATCACCCCGTATAGTTATAATTTTTTTCCTTGCGATGAGAAGTTTTAAGGTCTTCCTCCTCCTCCGCTTCATTATCACCACCCCATTTTGTGGATGAGAAAACTGAAACCCAGAGAGATTAAATCATATTCTAAGGCGAAGGCGGCTTTCAGAAGGTGGACTGGAGTACTTGAGGCAGGGCAGTTGGAGAGAAGACCTTACCGCACATTTTCAGAGGGAGCCCACCCTCTCTCCCCTCGGAGGCACAGAGTTTAAACCAATTTCAGAAGGAACAGAAGCTGACATCTTGAAAGAATGGGAAGGGGGAGCCAAGGAAAGGGAGCCATAGGTCTGAAGGCTCTAGGTCAGAGGGAAGGCCTAATGGCTGAGGCTCAGATCCCAGGGAAGGGCTTGCCAAAACTTGAGGCTGCACAGCTAGGCAGGGGCCAGATCTACAGAGCTGGGGGAGGCAAGCTCTGGAGTTTGTTCCTTTTCCCCCCTGGGGCCATAGGAAGCCATTAAGCTGGGCGGTGACAGGATCTGATTGACTCTGTAAAAAGATCTCCTGGACTTCGGGTGGAGCTTGTATTAAGGCAAACCTAGAAAGGAAGAAGTTGGAAGAAAACTTATACGCTCCATATATTTGGAGGCGAGAATGAGAGGTTATGGTGCTGTGTTAGAGATGGAGGTAAGTGGACAAAGTTGAGATACGTCAAGCTAGAAATTATAGGACTTGATGCATTAAAGGTGCAGGTGGGGGGGTGGAGATGAAATATTGTTTGACTTCTGGGTTTTGGCTTGAGTGAGTGGGCGGATGGTCGATGGATCCATTTATTGAGCTGAGAATGGGAATCAGATTTCAATAAACGTTAGTTACCTTCCCCTTCCACCACCTCCCCTTCTCCCAAAGCTCCCCATCTAGAATGCCAGATGAGTGCAAAAAGCTTTCCAGAGGTGCTCCAAAAGTTCTGTGACAACATGTGATTTTTAAAGAAAGGTTACATTTGCAACGTGAGTGAAGCCAACCTTGGAAAACCGGTCAGAATATTGGCCGAAGATAAAAGTTGCGATTGCAGAAGGGGGAGGACGCTCGGCAATGTCAAACTTGCCGATGGGACATATACAGTTAAAAATAAACTTACGCTCTTTGCGCATTAGCAAGGTTGATTAATTTAATCAAGTCGTGATTGTATCTAAACCTCGATTTAAACTGAGCCTTCTACTCGGCCCCTCCCTTTTCGGTTTGCTTGTAAAAACCAGGAATCTCATCTCTTCCAGTATTGTTCTGACCCAGGTGGACTGGCAAACTCCGAGGGAGAGTCTCCAGGCTCCCGACCCTGCCCCCGCTTCTGAAAGGTGACTTCTGCAATTTATTTTTATCATAGAGTATGATGATGTTTTACAGAGGGCTTAAAATTTCGAGATGACTCTAGTGGGATCAAGAAACTTAATAGAAAAGAGAGGAGTGGAGCGTTCCCTGAAGTTGTTGGTGATCCCTACTTAATTTAGTGCATTCAGTCGTGTTAAAAGGGCTGTCCCGGTTTCCTTCTCAAATGTCCTTTGTAGTTAGCAAGAGCTGGCAGGTCTGCCTAACTTTCTCATTTTCTTTTCCTGCTGACTCCTCACTGCAGTTTTTCGGGTTTTCCTGCTCTGAACACTGAATTCTTTTAAGTCGAGTATCTATGTTGGCTCCATTTCAGCTCCAGGAATTTATTTACGTGCAGTTTCCAAATTGTTTCTCTGTAATAGTTCCACAGCAAAATAAATACTTGTGAAATAGGAAGATCATATCGCATTGTTCTTCTAATTAAGGCTAAGTCTCCAAAGATGATTCCAATAAATGTTAAATGTAGCAAATTAGAAGGCTTTTTTTGTTTGTTTGTTTGTTTTATTATTAGAGCTGAGAAGGCTGTGGCAGGCAGCATCTGGAGAGAAAACCAGAAGTTAGCAAACCAAGAGGTCTCCTATCACGAGGATTAAATCAGAGATAATGGTGCGATTTTCGAAGCGTACACTGGGAAATACATCTTAAGGAGGGCCGGTCTGTTTGGATAATTGTGAAAAACGAGGTGTATAAAATGTTTGTCGCATGAAGGAGAGGCGAAGTGGGGCTTTTTCGCCTTTTCTCCGAGTAACATGTACAGAGCATCGGCTTCCATTTGAAGGGACATTTCTGGTTCTATTCTTTCTTTGTTGCCACTGTCTCTGCAGCACCTGACTCCTTTAGAGAGTCTAGCTGGGGGTGGGGTGGAGTGGTGGTGGTGGTGGTGGTGGTGGTGATGGCAAAACAGGATTATTCGTGGGTGGAGCTAAGTAGATGTAGACTATAATGCCTTGTTTTCAATTTTCATTTCATAGACTAATCATGAGTTCTGAGCTTTTACTACAAAACTACATGTTCCTCGTGTTCTCCTTTACTTTTGGAGTTTCCATTTTTAATTGTTTTAACTGTGCATGCTTCCCAAATAAGTCTTAAGTAGGAGACTTCACATTCGAAGGGGAGAGTGTGTGTCTCAGGGATGCCCTTAACAGCAAATTCAGATCACTGTATGTCCATTTAGAAACACAGTATGTGTTTGCAACCCAGCACTCAGTCACTGGCAGAATTTTTGCAACGATTTCCCAGTTTTATTGGCACGGCTCCAGGAATAAGGTTCTTTGTAATTCTTTGCTCAAACATAAGGATCACGTATAAAACTCTCAGCAGATAGATCAGTTAATACAATTATCTTTCAGTTTTAAAAGCTACAACATAATAAGGTTTTTGGGGAGATGGGAGGGGGGAGAGAGAAGCAGTAACTAACAAACTATAGGATGCTATTATGCTAACAAAGTGGTAGCTTTGTAAGAGCATGGAGAAAAGCACAACCGGTTTTTGCTCAGAAAATATTTCAGTGGCAACAAGGTCTGAGAGCCAGAAGCCTCATTGTTCTTAGTGAAACGATTATTTGTCAAAACATTTGATTGTTTCCCTATCCCTACTGAAAAGTTTGGACTTTTCTTTTTGCCCAATTTTGACACTAGAATTTTTAACTATCAGTGCTATTGTGTTTACAGCATTCAAGGTTTCAGAGTTCAAAGGTTATCCATTAACATGTAGAGCGAGGCTACACTTAATGTGTACGACTCAGCCTGGTTCCACTTGCTCATAGTTTGTTTTGTAGCAATGCCCCAAGTCATTTGTTTTGATAAGTTAAGTTTCTTGTTTATGAAGAGTGTCTTTGGATTGCGTTTTAGAATGTGACTATTTATAAGGGTTTAAAAAATATTTTAAAGAAAGATATTATCTTCCCTGAGAAAAGGAACCCTAATACTAGAAATAGAAATGATCAACATCAGTGTATTTGAGTGGGGGAAAAAAAAAAGAGTTCTGGCCAAAGAATTTACTTCTGGCACTGCTAATTAATTGTAAGTAATTGGTTCACTTCCTTTTTAAAAAAGACTAACCAGACCATATGTGGGGTTAGTAGTTATATATAAAATGACAGCAAAACATCACACTTGGCAAATTCTTCCCCTCTGCTAAGAAGCTGTCTCTCAAATTCTGTTTTCTATTAAGAACTGCACTGCTCACCCGAGAGCATTTTAAATAGCCCCATACCCGCCCCTTTTATTAAATATATACTTTAAGTGCCTTTCTTGATAGGTTTTAACTTTTTCCATTTTGGATACACCTATATCCCATAAAAAAAAAAAAACACCACTTGGGTGTTTTGTTTGTGGTGAGTCGCGTAGCTCTGTTTACATTTGCATTCGTTTGCATTTTAGGGCAGAAAACTTGGTGGTTGTGATTGTTGCTTCTATGGTCCTCCTGGGGCGTACCTAAAATGAGGGAACGCAGGCCTTCCGAATCAACCCCCCCCTTTCTTTTTGTGAGCAAGCAAGAGTGGGAAAGGCTCTAAATACGTTGGTTGTGGGAAGGGGAGGGGGCAAGGCTAGTTTGGTCCCCCCCGCAAGTTTTTAGCCCACTTTCATCCACGTGGATTTCTACCGAAGCCAGTGGATTCTCGCAACCTAGGCCAAGTTTAGAAATCTTAAGTTATAATAGTGGCGCAAGTCGGGCCCTTTCAGAAAAACAACAATTACACAGCTTTATGAAGATGCTCACTAAAGATTTTAATCATGTAATCTCCTCGACCCTGCTCACACTTGACGAAAATCTGAAAAACTGCACTGCCGCCTTCTAACCTACTCGAATGGGTGTAGAGGCTTTTTGCTGGTAATTTGGGATGACCCGCGAGTTCGGCTGCCGGCCCCTCCCTCGCCTGGGCACACCTTGCAAGGGAGGGGGAGGCGGCGAGGCCGAGGCGTGCATCTGCGTCTGCGCGCTGCCCCCGCGGCCCCCTCCCCGCGTACCTGTCACTGGAACCGCCGGAGCGCGCGCGGGCCACGTTTAGCCGGATGGCGGGAGGCGGGGGATGTGGGGGCGGTGAAAGGCGCGCGCGTGCGCGGGAATCGCGGGCGAGAACGGGAGGGCGCGCGCTCGTCCGCTCGCTCGCATCCCGGAGGCGGAGTCCGCGGCGGTGGGCGGGGCAGGGGCGCGCCTGCGCGGACCACGTGGCCTGGGGGCGGGGCCTGGGGCGGGGCCGCGCGGCCGGTGAAGGCAGGAGGCGGGGCGTCTCCGAGCGGCGGGGCCGAGGGAGGGCGCAACAGCTGCTCCCTGAGCACTTTCTGACCCAACAGTCCCCGAGCGCCGGACGCGCCGCGCCCCGGCGGCTCTAGGGACCCCCCGCGCCTGCACTGTCCCCGCGCGGACGAGTAGGGGGCGCCCGCGCCTTTGCCCCCCGTGCGCACCCCCGCCCCTCTCACCTTAGCCCCGCGCCCGAGGTGAGCCCGGCCCCCAAATCCCCCGGGCGGGGGTGGGGTGGGGGCGGGGGGCGCTCCCTGTGGGGGGGGTCTTCAAGGCGCGGGGTCCCGAGGCGCCCTGGGAGATGGCTTCGCCCCTCGCCCAGTGGCCCCCCGTCTCTTTTGGGGGGCCGGTGCGGGCGCGGAAGCCGGGAGGTGTCCGCACAAAAGGCCGAGAGAAACTCCCCGTCGCCTCCCCTCCCTCCTGCCTTCCCCGCCCCCTCCCCTCCTCGCCTGCTCCCTCCTCATTCAAACCTCGGCTCGCTCGTGTGGTGTCAGTTCAGTCCCGGCCGCCGCCGAGCGAGGAAATGGCCGAGGAGCCGGAGCCGCAGGTAAAGGGGGCGCGCCCCCCGCCCGCGCCGGGCCCAGGGGCGCCTCGCCTCGCCCTCCGGAGTCCCCCCGAGCCGCCCTCGAGTCTCCCGTGCTCGTTAGCTCGCCCCCCTCCCCGGATGACCCCCGCCCCGCCCGGCCCTCGCTCTTGCTCTCTGTTCCGCTCCTCTAGGGCGCCCCCTCCCCACCCGGCTTCGGAGCGATTCCAGCAGCGAGGAGGTGCCGGGCGAGCCCCCGGTGTGTACAGTGTTTTACCATCACACTCACTCTTGGGGATAGTCAGGATGGCTTGGGGGCGGGGGAGTCCCCCTACTCCGGCCGGGACCGAGGGGTCGACCGGAGGGAGCCGGGGGCTGCGTGCGTGCGTGCGTGGGTGGGTGGGGGGCTGTTCCGGAAAAGTTGGGTGGCTCCGCCGGGCGGCTCTCCGGGTTTGCCGGCTGGGCCGTGGGGGGCGGGCGGAGCGGAGGGGGCCGGCGCGGGGTCCCCCGCGATGGCCCGGGAGGGGCCGGGGCAACTTGGGAACAGCCAAAACAATGCGTCCTAACAGGCGTCCCCCGCAAACAATGGCCGGGACCGTCCACACGGGCCGGGCGGAGGGCGCGTCTACAGGGGCCGAGGGAGGGGCCTGGCGTCGCCACGGACCCCGACGCGCACCCAGCAAGCCCCCCCGGCGCCCCCAAATCCGTCCCCGGGAGTCCCTGTCTCCTGCCCATCCCTGAGCAGGCGGTGCACGGGCTGCGTTTCCTGGATGTGCGTGATAAGGTGTTTTTTTTTTTTTTTTTGCCCCTTTAATTTTAAAGATTTTTTGAAACTTTTTAAATAGCCCTTAAACGCTTAAAGAATATCTGTGTAACTCTCGCTTCTAGTTGGAGTCAACTGGAAGCAGAACTCGTAACTAAAGGGCAGGAAGGACTGAAATGTTCGCCTATAAGTTTCTTTCTTTCTTTCTTTTTTTTAAAAGGGAAGTTTCTGCCAGGAGGCGCTGAGTGGCGAAACCGCGCAGTTTCAGATGTAGAGCCCTCTTCTCTTGCTTTGGCCCCAAAATGCGAGCGGCACGGGATGGGGAGGGGAGAGGAGGACGCTGCTGGGGGCCGCTGGAGGCCGGATTTGGGGCGGCCAGGGCGGTTCTGCACCGGTGGGGGCAAGACCTGGCCTGTGGGGGTGCGCAGGCTGGTACCTGCGCCCAGGATCCGGACAGACGTTCAGGTCCTGGGTTGGAACCCACATTTTTGGGGATTCAGGGAAGGGCCACCGAGGACGGGAAGCCGCATTCTTGGGCGGGTGGGATGGGGGTGGGGTAGGGTGGGGTGGGCAGGCGGGGACTTTTCCTAAAGGTTTAGTTACAGGAACAGGAAAGAGCCACCAGTGGCCACTTCTGGGACCCCAGTGGCCTCCTTACACTTGGAATAGTAGAAACTTTATTTTCTCTCTCTCTCCTTTTTTTTCCCCCAAGAATAGTCACTTAAGAGTTTAAGTCTTTGGTGTGTTCCTCTTTGAAATTCCTTGAGCCTCAATTTATCTTTCTGAATCAGCCTATAGGGCTTGAAGCATTGGCATGAACATTCCTAAACGTGTATTAGATGCAGGTCTGTTGCAGGGGTCCTTTGGCCAGTTTGGGGTCGTGTAGTATTGGCCACTACATGCTACATACTAGCTGGTTTCCTAGCTTTCTAGATCTTTGGAACCATTAAGCTGTATGTTTTAAGAAGCCTAGGTCTGATTTAGTTCAGGTTGATTCAATTATGTCTTCATCGCTTTTGAGTTGGTTGAATGAGTTGACATGAGATTAAGCTCAACAAAAGAAAAGGCAGGGTAACAACAGCTGCTGGCCAGGCCTGGCGACTAGGTAGGGGTCTTGGGAGGCCTTGCACCTTCTCTTTTGTATGTGTTAAAGAAGTACATTTAAAAATGTTCTTTTACTGTACTCCCTCCCCCCCCCCCCGATGCCTTGATTGATATCAAATAAGAGTTAAAATGCTAAATTTTATAATACTTTGAGAATGAATAATCTAGAGTTTTAAAAAAGCCTTCAGTGTCTGCAGTGACAAGTGCAGAGTAATAATCTAATTGCTTTTTGTCTGAAAAATACAGCAGTCAAACCACTAGTTTGTGCTTGCTTAGTTAATGTGTGCTAAGAACTTTTAAGGTGTGTCTTTAATGGTAGATGACTTTTTCTGAGAAGTCATGTTTATTTTAGATACTGTTTTTGTTCAGTATCCCAAAGACTCTAGTAGTGTGTGTGTTTTTAATCCTGGTGTTTCAAGTGAAGTCAAACCCCTCCCACCCCAAATTGCTGCCATTTTTTTCATCAGTTATATAAGTATTAAATTCAAAGAGGCAGAGAGTGACTTATTTAAAAATCCTGTTGTCAGTAGCTATGACACGAATTTACAATTTATTTGGCTTGTTTGTCGGAATAGGGTTAATAATCTGGTTGTTTGGAATTTTAATTATTTGGTGTGAAGAGGAAGGCTGCTCCTTTAGACTCCACCTTGGTTTGCATGTTGGAGGAGGAAGTGGGGGAGGATTATGACTTTTCCAGGTGAAGGACACATACTTTTCTTTAGTGTCCAACTCCATTCAGTCCTTTTATCTTCACAGCACCTTCTAACACTTTGCAGTTTGACCTTTGCTGTTTTTAATAACTTGTAAGATCGAAGTTTAGCAGTTGTCTGGGGTTCATATTATTCCCTTTCACTTCCTAATCAGAAAAAGGAACTAATACACCACTTCGATAAAATTTGTAGAAAATATTTTCCCCCTTCACCCTGAAGAATCTATTTAGATAACAGCTTGATTTTTTTTTTTTTTTCCAGGTAGTAGAGGGGAAGAGGAGGGAGGCGGGAAGGGAGGAGGGTTTGACTTTGCCTTTACTTTGAAGGTGGAGGTAGATTTGCATTCTCTTTGTAAGCCTCCATTTTTGGCAGAGGAACTTCTGGGAGGAATAGCAGCCCCTGGTTCCCTTCCAGTGGACCTTTAAAGAGGAAATCAGAAAATAAGACTTAATCATCAAGTCACTTACAAACTGATGAAATCATTAAGGAATATAATGGCCTGGCAACGACGGAGTCCCTCTCTCCTCATTTCAGATAATCACTTTTCTCTCTTTTAACAACATTTATGATGAAATGGCATGTTTTTGCCACAGCAGGGCCGCCTTTTCCCAACCCTGGAGCACTCTTAATTCTGAGACGCTTGATTAGAGCCTCGGGGGTCCCAAAAGATGTGCTGTTTTCCCACTTTATAAAATTACATGCTTTTCTCACAGTTGTCACAAACATGATATTGGTGCATAAGAACTTTGGAGTCGTTTTAATGACTCTTGACTGTCTACTGTCTACTACTTGAAAAAAAAAGATACTTTTATCGGCCTCTTTGAGGACTGTAAATGATTGGGCCTTTTTTATGTTTCACGTGAAGCTTTGTTTCCATTGCTCAAAGACAAGTTCAGTTGAGAATGTTCCATCTCAATGTATGCCAAGTATGGCCTGTACGTTAGGGTCGTTGAGGTTGCTGGGGATGACTTGTTTTAAATGGCTCATTGCTAATTTCCTATTTGAGTTTAACCCCGTAGCAGTATGCTTAGGAAATGAATTGGAAAGTTGAAGCCAAAGTCCTGAACAATGGCTATATATTTTCAAGCTTCATAATTGTACAGTAGGAACGAGAAATCTGAGACCCGTCGTATAAGCTGAGGTGTATTCCACTAGAATAAAATCAGTGTAGTGAGATTTTAATCGAATCGGCTACATTGGGAACATACAGAACCGTTTTCAGGTTGCTGAGGTGTTACAGATAAAAACCTGGAACAGCGACTGAGCTGAAAGGGAAGAAATCCCAATCACATTAAACGGCTCTAAATAGTGAAAGGTTTAGTTACAGCCTGTAAAGTAAACTTGAGGCTGTGAAGGCAGCTCGATCTGTCCCCCCCCAATCTCCAGAGGCGGGGGGAGGGGCGTTTACCAGTTGAAATGCACGTGGAAGAAAGAAGGAATTACACAAAGACAGCAGGAAATTTCTGAAATTTGGGAGAGGGAAGCTTGATCCATTATAACCGAAAGGCCTCCTTTTGGGGGCAGTGTGAAAACTTCTCCAGTGTTGGCTTTTAGGGAAAAGGTGACCTGGATTATTTTTCTCCAGCCGACAGGAGAGTTAGGCAAATTTATAGTGGCCTCTGGGGCACGGGATTTTGAACTGCGACCACGAGGGCAGAGAGAAATCTGATTCTGAGGAAGTGGGACAGGGACCATCCTTTCCCAAAATCTGCCCTCCATGATGAGCAAGTTCAATTCTTGTATCAGGCTATCTTCCAGATAAATAGTGGGGCAGCCCCTGGCAGCCAGCTGCTGTCACAAACTGCCCTTTTATACTTAACATTGGAATGCTCATTAAGGACTTTACATTTGAACATTTGTTGGCTGACTGTTCTTAACATCCCCATTACTTCCTGCCCAGGGTAACTACATAACTGAGTTACTGGAAATTAGGGGCCAGTTTGGTAATTTTATGATAAAGTTGAGAAATAAAATTACTAAACCTGAAGAGACAGCTGGGTAAGTTAAATTGACAGAATTAGTTTAAATTCCTGAGCTTTTGTTCTTCAAGCCCTACCTAAGTTGTTTTTGACTTCCACATTCCTTCACTTGGTGCAGAGGAGCCACACGACCCCGGAGTCAGATGCCAGTTTTGTAATGGCTTCGTTAGGGGTTTGTGTATTGTCGTTCATTAGTTTTCTAGTGTGTCAGGAAACCTCTTGGATTTAAAATGCAGTTCTCTTGGACTGGAGATTGAGAGTCTAGATCTCTTTTGTTCTTGTATCAGCATTAGGAGAACTACGTGTTTTTATTTTTCCTACCCGTGTCAAATCAGGATAACCTCAAAACAGGTCAGTTAAACCAGAAGAACTGTTTTGGGTTTTGTTTTTGTTTTTTTTTAAATCTGCGGATAAGCTCTGTTTTCAGTTGAGTATTAACAGTGATTATTTGGGTGAATTGGAAGGAGAGTTTTTTCCCTTAATTTTGAAAGCAAACAGGTGACTTCCAGACGTACTGCTTGAGTATTTACTCAACAGAGATAGGGAGGGGAATATTTAAATGTTGCTAAAGAAAGAGCTCAGGCCTTAAAAGGCAGTGCCCATGTTTATATTTAATCTGGTTAGTTAAATGGGGGTGTAATTAAGAACACTCACCATTGGGCCGTGTGGAAAAAGAGCTGTAGGCATGTAGGGTAGTGGGGTGGCAGGCTGGTTCAAGTTATTTATCTGTATATACAGTTATCTGTTGTGTGTGCGCGTGCATCCACACGATGTTTTCCTTGTGGAGAGCGAAAGAATACAGGAAAAGACAGAAGAGTTTACTGTTTCAGTTTGTGAAATCCCTCCTTTTGAAATCTTTTCAAAGCTTTCAAGGTAGTACTGGTTAAGCAGGAGTCATGGAACCTCCCAGATAGCCAGGCTTCATTTTGCTTAATGAAAAGTCTTTTTTTTTTTTTATTCATTTCCCTTAGAGTTCTCTTTTTCCGATCAGGATGGAATTTTTAAAAGCCAGTTTACAGACCACAGTATCTGTTAATATTGATAATACCGAAACTAAAACTAATATGTGGTGCTTCAAGTTCACATTAAGATCCTTTAACTGACCTTAATTGATTTGGAATGAATTAGGCAGCGTTTTTAATCATGACACTCAAATACACTAATGTGATTACATTTTTTTACAGTGCTTTGGTCTCTAATTGTATTTAGGACTGAGCTCTTTCTAAGTTTCAAGAAAATGAGACTGTTCTGTAGGATCTCCCCCCAAGCTTTGCCTTTGAACAGTCATTTGCTTTAGGGTAGTTTAGATGGTGATGTTGAATGTAAACGTCTGAATATTTTAATCTCTTTCTTTCACTGAACTTTTAGCATCTTTCCACAGCTATATTAGGAAAGTTGGGTTGACCATTTAGCTCGTGGGTGTGACCTTGGTGATTTCCTTGAAATAGGATTGAAGGATTTAAAGTTACAGGTTTGGATTGCACTGTGGCTTTGTATGTGCAGTTCTCTTCACTTGTTGGATTAAGACCAAAAACAGTATGTGTGACCGACAGAAGGAGCATTTATAGAAGAACTGGAAGTTTCCCGACCAGATCTTGGAGATAATTTTGCTGCTTAAAGGGTACAAAGGAATTGGCCAGAGACCAGCGGTTCCGTTTGGGTTAAATATTTTAATGATCATTTATTTGGACACTTAAGTGACTCGGAGGGAAAAAGTACATTTGCAGGAATACAGCAAATGACTTGCTTGTAAATGGAATTTTTATGTGTTTTTGACAGTTTTTGAGGCCTTTGAATTCCTGTTGCTCCATGATAGGGGAATAAATGTTCCATATCAAAAAGATGTGAGGTAACCTGTCCAGCCGAAGGAGGGCCTGTTCAGCCTTGAAAGGTTGACAGCGTGAGCACGCGTGACGTAAAGAGCTCTCAAGTCACAGTTGTCAGCAAGGTGGCGTTTACTTCTAATTAGTTGTGCTTAAGCACAGATTATTGTGTTTTTCAGTAAGCATTGTATGTGTACTATTTGTTAATTACATGTGTATGTGTAATATTTGCTAATTTCAAAATCTAGAGGTAGTGCAGAACTCGCAGGAGCTTTTACTGAAAAACGAATATCTGCTTTAAAAAAAAAAACCCGCCACCACCAGGAGACATGGCCTAGAGAGCGTTAGACTTCTGTTTCAGGCAGTGATAACAATATGGGTCCTACCTTTTTTTTCCCAAAGATTATGTTGTTCTAATTTTTCTTTAAAAAGTCTCTATTTGAGTGATCACAATAACAAGCCCTAGTCTTCTTTCAGAATATGAGGTTATACTGGATATTGTCTCAGGTGCCTTGGGGCGTGTGGCTGAAGGTTAAGTGCTATCAGTTACCTGAGTAAAGGTTTAAGAGTATTTTTTTTAAACACTGAAAAACATTTCTGCCAACTGCCTTTCAGTTAGCCTAGTGTGTTTCCGCACGCTCACTTTTCTGCAGACTAAACGCATTTAGATTGTAGGGGTTGGGTTAGGCTCCCCCCCTCCTCCCTCCAGTTCTTCGTGAAGACAGACAGCTTCCCTGCCAGCAGCGTCTTGCTGTGCGGCTTCTGTGTGCTCCCCCTGGAGATGCCGAAGGTTCGGGAAGGCTGTGTGGGTGCTCCCTTGACTCGCCTGGCATGGTTGTTATTAACAGTAATTAGATTAGAATGTCTATTTTTTGGTAAGTTTTGTTAGTATTAAAGTCTTTGTTATTGCAATCACTCTAAAAGATTTTAGATTTTGTTAGCAGATTGGTTTTAAGTGATGTAGATAATTGGTTTATAGGTTAAGGAAGTGTTTGGTCTGCATTCAGTTTCTAAGTCAAGAGTTGAAGGTATTTGCTCTCAGAGATTTCCCCAGCTCGTCCTGCAATTCTGTTCGGTGGGTCAGTAAGGAGAGTAGTTTTAAATCCAAATGATACAGTTTTGCTTGTGCCGGTCCACTTCGTGGTGTGATTAAATATGATTATTTTTTATTACACCCTTGAAACTGCAGAGAATGGTATATTAGATGGCAGCCATAGAGAGCCGTGTGGTAGAAGGTCTGATGAACCTTCGAGTTAATTTTAAGATCAGATGATTATGGTTGATGACTGTGGCCAGAGATGTGCAGTATTGACTCTTCACCTGTGCTGACGACGTAGTGTTTGTTTATTTAGTCACTAGGTTTATTGAGGGCCCGACCCCATGCCAGAGACCCCTTCCAGGAGTGAGGGGAGAGCAGGGAACAAGGTCTCTCCTCGGATCTTAACTTCAAAGGAATGGTGCAGGGTTTTCCTGTCTTGAGTGAGTAGTAAGGATGGCGATGACCCAACGCAGTCTAGTGCCCAGGACAGTTGGGCGCAGTTAATGACCATCAGAATCTGTGCCAGAAGCTTCCCTTGAGGGAGAAGTGCTTCAGTTTTGCCTGGGAGGATCTTCCCCATCTGACCATACTAGGAGACTCGCTGGCGCAGGGTCCCTTCCCCTCTTCTCCGGGCCTCTGTCCTTCACCCACAAAACTGCAGGGCAAACCGAAGCTCTTCTATGATTTTTTTTTTTTTTTTTTTTTTTTTTTTTTTACACTGTGCCTCCTTTACTAATCCTTCAGGTCTTGTGTTAGAAGCTGATGATGACTTCCTCAACCCAGATATTTGAACACTTCAGAAGTAAAAATTGAAACTGAACAGTTTCTCGAAGTCAGGCATTTCCAGTTACATGCCATTACCCTGGGTGGGAAATAAATAACAGGGATGTACCCACATCATGTTCTCATTCAGAGACTGAGTTTAGGATTGGTGTCTTTTTGGGAAAGATTATCTGTAGAAAACTGGAGTTCCCCCCAATTTAAAATATCTTGGAGTAGTAGAATTTCTTAAAAAAAAAAAAAAGGAAAAAAAAAGATTATGTTGAGGTCTGACATGGAGGACTAACTTTGATTTTGACAAATTAGGGCATTAAAAAAAGAAAAAAACTTTACTGCTCCCTATTGCCATTCTTTCGTTTTTTTAAAAAGCTATTTTGCAACCAAAAAATAGAAAGGGCCTCAAATAAAGGACAGCCTTTATTCAAACTGAAATTTATCTGTGTACTTGGTGGAGAACTCATTGAGCTGTTTCTGCTTTTCATATAGCTGTCAGGCGGTGAAAACAGTGTTGTCTGAGGTTGAGAGCTGCTTTTCTAGAATATGTACTGTTAATTTCTGCAGGTAAAATATTATCCGGAATGCTGGCAATCAGTAAATATTTGTCCAATGAGTAAATGACTGCATAGAACCCTAAATTAGCAGTTACATTTTCAAATATCATTTAATATCTTGATTTAGGATGGCATTAAATAATTCTTTTGTGTAGGTCTATCCATAAATGTAGATCTACCCCCCAGAACGACAGAAATTTGGAACTCTGGAGGATAATCCTGTCATTTAACTATCTCCATCAAGGAGATCAAGATGGTAGGTATGTGGTGGTGACAGCTTGAAGGTTGTGACTTAGCCAGAACTAGAACTCAGGTCTCTGGAGTGTTCTGTCTGATATTTCCCACCAAGCCGGTAGCCAGCCCCAGTGTTTTATCCTCCATTGTGATTACAACAAAAGACCCAGAAGTTAAGATAAAACACTTCAGTATGTTCTTTCTTTACCCTAATCTTTGATCTGCAGTCTTATTTAGAAAGGCTTCATGTTAAAGATCTGGTTTATTCAAAACTAAAGATAGCAAAGCGCATGAGAATTTTCTTGTATTATGAGCGTAAAGAAGGGGAAGAAATGTTTCCTTGTCTTCTCTGAGCCTAGAGGCCCTTGCTCTTTGAGGAAGTGGAGAGAAGAAAGTAAAGCTGAAGGTGGTGGGAGTAGTTTGCAAGTCTTTTTGTTTTGCTGGGGAGAATTAACAGACCTCAGTTAAAGCAGTTGAGACTATTTAAAAACCAATTCTGTGCTTGCCAGAAAGGTGGGGGGGGTATTGAGTTTTTGGAGGTTAATTCTTCTTCAAGAATGAAAATTAGCTTCTAAATCTGAGCCTGCAGAGCTAAATAGAGTAATAGGCCATTTTTCAGCTGGCCAGTGCACAATGTGGAAGGTGGGTTAAAAATGGGAGGACCCGTTTTCTGATTGAAGACTGAGCCATGTTGAGCTAGCGGCATGGAGGATTTTATTTTAAAGTGTATATTCACAAAGTAGCTTTGTGTATGCACTTCCTTATTTATCGTGTGGCCAGGGAAGCCCAACCCTGAGGCTCGTTGAAGGCAGAAAGGTGTTACAAGCCAACTGGGAATTTGGGCAGCGGGTTGAGGGTTAGGATAGCCTGTGAGCCAAAATGTTGGAAGGTTTCTCTTGGTCAAGATGAGCATCATTCCGAGGTGTGCTGTAGTTGTTGAATGTGGGTTTTAGGAAAGGTTCCTGGTTTTTGTGCGTGTGTTATGTTGGCTGGTGCGTGTGTAAGGTTCGAGGGTGCATTTAGGCATTTGTGTTTCTCGACTGTATACAAGACAGTTGGAAGTTCTGGCTTTTACATTTGTACTTAAAGTGCTGTAATTGTCATTTTTCATGGTCGGTGTAGTCTGGATTGGTGGAGGAAACGCGTGTGCCTGGTAGTGTTGGCATTTATGGTGTATTCTGCTGAATTTAACAGTTTCTGCTCTGCATCTTTACATTTTAGATCGAAATCATCAGAGGACCACGTGTTAAGTTTCTTAACTGGATGAAAATCTAGTGATTTGCTAAGTGTACTGATGGGATAAAATGCTAATGATTTAATTAACGAGCGTGTTAGTTAACAGAGCGGCAGATGACCTAGGCACCTTCCCTGCTATGGGCAGACCAGCTGTGAATCCCCACACCAGGCTTCTCTTTTCCCTGGCTGCTGCTAACCATTTCTGTATCTTTCCCCCCCCCGCCCTAGGTTTTGGAAATCCCTTGTCTCCAGGTTGCTGGGATTGACTTCTTGCTCAATTGAATCACTCACTCAGTGGAGACAGAGAGAATTAATGCTTTGTGCTGACTCATATTTGAATCAAAGCGTTGGGGAGTCTGTCTGCCTTGTCTGTGGAAAGAACCAGTGAGAGGCTCTGTCACCGAGCTTCCTACGACTTCTGAAGATAAGAAGCTACAGGAATATATACTTTCTTTTGAACTTTTATAACAAATATTTGTTCTAGTTCTAAGTGCAGGGCTGCTGGGGGTGCGAGTGACAAGTCTTACAAGTGGCCTTATCCCAATTCCAGAAACTCCTCCACCGGATTCTTATTTTATATACAATCCTAAAGTGCCAGGAAACATGCCAACTCAATCCCTGTTGGTGTATATGGATGGACCGGAAGTGATCGGCAATCCCCTGGGCACCCAGGTGGAGCTGGATGATGCCGTGTCCATAAGAGGGACCACCGCTGTTCCTTTCAGAGCGACGCAGGAGAAAAACATAATCCAAATAGAAGGATATATGCCCTTGGACTGCATGTTTTGCAATCAGACCTTCACACATTCAGAAGACCTTAACAAACACGTCTTAATGCAACATCGGCCGATCCTCTGTGAGCCGGCGGTTTTGCGCGTGGAAGCGGAGTATCTTAGTCCTCTTGATAAAAGTCAAGTGAGAACAGAGCCTCCCAAGGACAAGAATTGCAAAGAAAACGAAGAATTTAGCTGTGAAGTATGTGGGCAGACATTCAGAGTGGCTTTCGACGTCGAGATCCACATGAAGAAACACAAGGACTCTTTCACTTATGGGTGTAACGTGTGCGGCAGGAGGTTCAAGGAGCCCTGGTTTCTTAAAAATCACATGCGGACGCACACCGGCAAGGCAGGGGCCAAGAGCAGACTGCAGCAAGGCTCCGAGTGCCCGGCGACCATCAACGAGGTAGTGCAGGAGCCCGCGGCGGAGAGCATCGCCTCTCCTTACAAAATCTGCATGGTTTGTGGCTTCCTCTTTCCGAATAAGGAAAGTCTCATCGATCACAGGAAGATGCACACCAAAGAAACTGCTTCCGGGGCCGGCAGTACACAAACAGACTCGCAGCAGGGGGGAATGCCACCTCCGGGGGAAGAGTTCCTGCAGTTTTTAAACTTGAGACCCACCTCTCACCCCGAGAGCGGCAAGCAGCCCACAAAATGGATACCTCAGCTCGATCCGTTCACCACCTACCAGGCTTGGCAGCTGGCTACCAAAGGGAAAGTGGCCGTGTGCCGAGAAGTGAAGGAGCAGCCAGGCCAAGAAGGAAGTACCGACAATGATGACTCGTGTTCGGAGAAGGAGGAGCTGCTGGAAATCTGGAACGCGAGCAAGAGCCATCCCGAAGGTTCGGGAAAGGCCAAGGCGAACAAAAGCGGTTGTGCGGGCCTCGCGCAAGACAAAGAGAAGCCCAGGGCCTCCAGTGGTGAAGTGCCTTCCGTGGACGCCGACCCAAAGTTGTCCGGCAACAAAGAGAAGCCGACGCACTGCTCGGAATGTGGCAAAGCCTTCCGAACCTACCACCAGCTGGTGCTGCACTCACGCGTGCACAAGAAGGACCGGAGGGCCGACGCCGAGTCGCCCACCA
>CM052885.1:114942979-114962480 GCA_028534135.1 Potos flavus | reverse complement strand
CCAGTTCTGAACATCCCGGTTCTGAACATCCCGTTGCTTTGTCTTTTGCTCACGGAGGCCGCACGTCATCCTCACATCGTCCTCACTCGCGCGTCGGTCCGAGGCGGTGGTTCTGACCTGGGGCGGTGTCGCCTGCCCCCAGTGGAATCTGGCAGCGTCTGGAGATGGTTTCGGACGTCCCAGCCGTGTTAGTGTGTGTGCGGCTGACACTCGGTGGGGGGGGGGAGGCCAGGGCTGCCGGACATCCGACCGGGCGCAGGGCGGCCCCCCAGCCGGCGCGTGTGTGGCCCCGGTGCCCGTGGCGTCGGGGGGGGGCAGAGACACTGGGCTTGCCTTCTTCGGGGTTTGTCCTTCTATGCAGCCGACGTGCCCGTCCTCCGAGACCCGGCTCTCGTGCACTTACTCCAGGTGGCGCTCTAGTGGCCACAAAAGGTACCGGGAATGACTCTCCTCCGCCCAGCGAGGGTATCTTTAGAGAAACTGGTGCTGCCTGGTACCCCGTTCTGTGTGTCCGGTGGGCTGGTGCTTGTTAGCAGCTCAGGAGCTAAGAGCATTTGTGTGAAAAATAAAGGGACTGTGAACACACCAAAGAGGCGTTTAAAGGAATCTCAAGTGCTCAGTCAGATTTGCCTCGTACTAATGGCTTTTAGAGGAAACAGGAGCCATGGCTGGAGGCTCAGGGACCTCTTCTTTTCTTTTCAAGATTTTATTTATTTATTTGGCAGAGGGAGACAGAGAGGGAACACAAGCAGGGGGAGTGGGAGAAGGAGAAGCAGGCTTCCCGCCGAGCAGGGGCTGGATCCCAGGACCCTGGGATCGGGACCTGAGCCGAAGGCAGCCGCTTAAGGACTGAGCCACCCAGGCGCCCCGGGACCTCTTATTTCTTGGAGCCCGGTGGACTTACCCAGGGCAGAGGATCCCACCTGTGTGGTTTGGGTCTTGCCTGTCTGCGCTTGAACCAGAGCTGCTTCTATCCATTTAATAATATTGTTTGAATAAAGGACTTGACTGCCCGAAGGCAGTTCAAAGAACCGCTCCGTCTTCAACAACTGAATGGTGGGAATGCGAATTAGCCTTAGAGGGACGTTATCATTGACAAAAGTGGTCTTTGGTTTAAGCAGACACTGCTGCCTTCTTTGACTGTAACTTGCTGGTATGTGGCTGGGCTTGTGCGAACTCGGGTGTGAGACCCAAGAGGAATTTGACTGGATGCTCTACTAGACTCTTCATGCTCCCGGCGAGTGTCAGGTTCTTTTTGCCATCACACGACGGATGTGAGAACAGTGGTGTTCATGCAGAGGATTTAGGATGTCTTGAGTTTCACGAACACAGGAAACCTTAGCAATTAGGATACTACAGTCTTCAGAAATCTAGAAAACCCCATTATGGTGTCTTCATGACATCATAAAAAAAAAAGGCCTTGAACACAGACCTGTCATCTGCACAGTGGTTCCTAGTGGTGTCATTCCTGTTCAGGGACATGCGGTCATGGGGAGATGATTGGGTCTGCGAGCTGCCCCGTTGCCCTGAAAGAAATGAGATGGCCGGTCGCCTTCTGCAGCCGGTGGTGTGGGCAGGAGAATCTGGTGGCAATCTCGGTCGTCGGGCGGATAGAATGCCCGTAGCTGGGAGCGCCACGACTTGCCCTTAGTCTGGTTCTGCCACTGCATTGTTCTGTGGCCAATTACATGTTGCTTAACGTTTCTTTGCCCTCATTTCTCTCTGTTTGCAAAATTGGCTCATCGACCCTTGTCTTCCACCTCCCAAGGATAATTTCAACAGCCTCTTGATAAAAAGTTTGCAGTCCTTGCAGGAACTATAAAATCAGAGGGGATGCCAAAGGAGCAGGAACCAGATGTATGTGGACATTTCATGTCCTTTATGTTAAAACAGATGCATTTCATAACTTTTTGGGTATGATGCAACATACCATAAATCCTGACACATACTTGGGAGTAGGAAATTGCAGTAAGGTTCAAACTCAGCTTGTTGGGTGTGATTGTAAGACAAAGTTGGGCCTTCTGTATTTAGAGAATTGATTTTCCCCAAGTTTATATTATGATGTGGTGGTCTAGATTTATCTTCCTGTTATTTACTAGCAACCTGGCTTTCTTGAGATTGACTTTTAGGATCAAAAGGCAAAGTAAATATTTTGTTTTTATGTTTGTTCAGCTTCATAGTAGGTTTAATAGTGGTTGTTCATGTGATTGTTTTTTTAAGTCTTCACCATTGGTGGTTGTCTCTGCTGGTTTCCAGTGTTCAGAGGTGTTTAGCGTTGGATACCTTTTCCTTGGGAGAGTCTGAGGGACGAGGGGATCATGCAGTCCTATCTTTGTTGTATTGGAGGCTGCCCACGGTTGGCTCCTAAGCTGCTTTTTAAAATCTGTAAACTAGATCTATATAATCTAAAATGCAGACTGAGGAAGGAGCAGGGAAAAGAGGCCTTTTTAGTTGGAGTTAACAGTTTCCAAGGCAAAAGAGCCACTTTAGTTTTGCTCAATTTGAAGAGAAGACTCCACTTCCTTGTCCTCATTGTAGTGTACATAATACAGTCTTCGGTAAGAGGAGGTTTCCCTAGAACTTTAACAGTTGTTTTTATGGGAGTGGGTGTCTTAATGGTAGCAAATGTAATTGTCTTTTGGAGGGCTGCTGTTTGGGTATAATCATCCTTTAATTAGTGTCCCCACTGGGCCTTCACTCCGTTGCAGCTCGGATACACCGCCCTGGTCGTTGCAGAGATGGAATTGTATGGTTTAGCCCGTTGGGGACAGATTTTGATTGATCTCACATATATTTTTGGCCACGTGAGTGCTCGTGAATGATACAATTTGCTTTCCAAAGCATGCTAAATTTCGACAAACTTTCTGAGGCGTTTGACCCGGTGCCCAAACCTTTTATTTTCTTTAAAGATTAAGTTGTGCTTGCTGCCCTCTAGTGGTAGCTGGCCCAATCGTAAGATAGACTTCTTTCCCCTGGTGGTCGGGGAAACTGGCAATTTCTGCGGGCTCAGTTTTCTAAAGCAGTTATTTGGAAGAAGCTGGCTATTCCAGCCAGTGTCTGTAGGCCCAACTTCATTCTGCCAGATCCTGCTTGTTGCAGACATGTTGGGAGAACCGAAAGTTGCCCGTGCATGTCAGTCTGTTAAATGATCTGTCCTGTGATTGGGGCAAAGGAACAACTGAATCCCTGACACCAAATTCTGCTGTGCTCGGAAAACAAAAACAAAACCAAGAAACAGGGCACGCATGTTATAAAAAGCTTCCAAAACTTCAGACAGTCTCAAAATAGCATTTGGTGTGTTGTGTCCTTTCTGGGTTACCCCAACACTGATGTAAAAATTATTTTATGCTTTCAAAAAAAAAAAAAAGTTTCCATCAAGATACTTAACGTCAGCTTGTCTTACTTGTGTACTTGAGCTGTCTTCTTACAGAAATATTTTTTGTTTCTGCTTTAAGATAAAAATGATGATGGAGGAAAAATAAAGCATCTTACGTCCTCAAGAGAATGTAGTTATTGTGGGAAGTTTTTCCGTTCAAATTATTACCTCAATATTCATCTCAGAACGCATACAGGTAAGGAACTGCCTAGGTTTTTCCTAATCCTTATTAGCTCAAAGAATGATGATGTAGCTTTGTGTCTTGACTTCTTTTCTGTTGTTGTTCCAGATATTCTGTTAGGCCCTTGCAGTAGTCTATGAGTAAGTGTGTAGTGTGTTGATGGCAGCTGTCAGCGTCCATGTAACTTGAACTGTTCCTGTTTCAAAGTTAGTTTCTTATTTAGTTTCTGACTACTGTATCCTCTCATCTTATTAAAACCTCTTTAATGCTTTTTAACAGCACAGCCTTTTTTGGTATTAACTGTTATGATTTGGAAGGCAACGAGAATATATTTAGTATTTTCTTTAGGTTGTAGAAGCGGCTGTAACATAATGGTTCAGGAGGCTGGGGGGACTTGGAGCTGCGTCTCTTCCACTCACTAGCTGTGCAACCTTGGGCAAGTCGTTAAACCTTTCTGGGCCCCAGTGTTCCTAGCTGTAAAAGCAGGATAATGATATTCTGTTCCATAGGGCTATTATGAAGGCTAAATAAGTTTAAAATGTGCTATTTTTAAAAAAGTTAAAGACCTGTATTCACATTTTCAAGTATTCAGTATAGTAAGGGTGATAAAGCGAGCAACTTGTGAAAAATCCTGGATCTGCAGATTCGTAGAGAGAGAAGGGAAGAGTTAAGGCCCTATATTGTATTCTCTCTTGGCAGTTAATATTAGTTTCCAAAGATCGATTTTGTTGTTTTTCATGAACTTGTGTAACATGGCAGCATTTCTTGTTTTAGGTGAAAAACCATACAAATGTGAATTCTGTGACTATGCTGCAGCACAGAAGACGTCTCTGCGGTATCACCTGGAGAGACATCACAAGGACAAGCAGATCGATATTGCCGCGGAAGTCAAGACCGATGGGAAAAACCAGGAGACCGAAGATGCACTACTAGCCGCCGACGGTGCGCAAACCAAAAATTTGAAAAGATTTTTTGATGGTGCCAAAGATGTTAAAGGCAGCCCACCTTCAAAGCAACTTAAGGGGATGGCCTCTACCTTTCAGAATGTTCTGGGCAGCGCTGTCCTCTCACCAGTACACCGAGATACTCAGGATTTCAATAAAAATGCAACTGATGAGAGTACTGAGAAAATGGGCAAGGCGCCTGCCCCCGCGTACTTGGACGTGTTGCAGAGGAGGGCGCCAGGTGACCCTCAGCCCCGCGAGCCGGCGTGTAGGGCGGCGGCGGGGGTCCCTGCGCGCGCGGACGGCAGCGCGGCCCACGGTGCTGACGGCGGCCCCAGGGAGAAGCCTACGGGGACGGCGGCCGACGGCAAGCACAAGCCCGGCGCGGACTGTCAGGAGAAACCTCTGAACCTGTCCCTCGGGGCGCTTCACGGCTGCCCGGCCATTTCTCTGAGCAAGAGTTTAATCCCAGGGATCACCTGCCCGTTTTGTACCTTCAAGACCTTTTATCCGGAGGTTTTGATGATGCACCAGAGGCTGGAGCATAAATACAACCCCGACATCCACAAAAACTGCCGAAGCAAGTCCCTGCTGCGCAGCCGGCGCACCGGCTGCCCGCCCGCGCTGCTGGGGAAGGACGTGCCCCCGCTGGCGCACTTCCCCAAGCCTCGGGCCAGGCCCGCGCCCGCGCCGCCCGCCAAGGCCGCGCCCGCCGACCGCGACCGTGACCGTGACCGCGACCGCGGGAAGCCGGGCCCCGCCGCGCCCGCCAGGCCCCCGCCGCCCCCGGGGCTCGACCCCAGCACTTTAGCGCCCAGCAACCTGAAGGCGCCGCGGCCGCCGCACCAGCAGCCGCAGCCGGGCGGGGCGCAGGGGGCCGCCCGGCAGGCCGAGCCCGCCCACCCGGAGAGGGGCAGGAGGCCCGAGGCCAAGCCCCGGGCGCCCGCCGCCGCCACCGCCTCCGCCCCCGCCCCGCCCGGCCCCGGCGCCGCCAACGGCTGTGCGGAGCGCCCCTGGGCGCCGCGGGCCCGCGACCCCCCGAGCGGCCGCCCCGCCGAGCCCGGAGAGCCGCTGCCCAAGCGCCCGCGGCCCGACGCCGAGCCGCCGGCGCCCGCCTTCCGCCGCGCCTTCGAGCTGCCCAAGTACCACGTGGTGCGCGGCCTGCCGTCGCTGCTGCCCGCTGAGTGCGTGTGCCCGCCGCCCGCCGCGCTGCCGCCCAAGCCCCGCGCCACGCCCGCGCCGCTCTTCGCCTGCGGGCCCGCCGCCGAAGGTGAGCCCTGGGGGGGAGGCATGCACCGACCCGGGCCCGCGGGCTGCCCTTCCCGTGTCCCCTGAGCCCCCGGCCTCGCTGATTGTCCGGGGCCAGCGTCCCGGGCGCATCCAGTCTGGGCTCCATGTCCAGTCTGGGGTGGGCCAGTCTGGGGTCGGGCTGGGGCGAGGGCTCCGCTCCCCACGCTGAAGTCCTTTACAGCCGGACCTCGGCTTCTGGCCCTTTGTCATGTACGCGGCGGGCAGTGTCCCCGCTAGCAGGTGGCACCTCACCGTGCGCGTCCCCCCACCCCCCTCCAAGGGAGCCCGGGCCCTCCACCCACCAGGAACAGAAAGTGTAAGAACCCCAGCGAGCGGTCTTTTGAACAGTCTAAAGCCTAGATCTTGACTTTTTAGTTCTTACTGATGACAGCATCATACTTAGATCTATTTTAGCTTTAGTGACTTGAAATTTTGTATTAGCAAATATCCTCAGGGCACTTAAAAACGTTTCAGTTGTAACTTTGCAACATGCACGCAACTGGTGTATTCTGATCCCATTACCAGTCAGGAATTGTGAAAATTGACCTCTGACAACCCACAAACACCTTCTCAATTATTGAACTTTTTATTCTAAACACTTTTTCACATTTTTTTCCAAACAGGAAAAAGGCCTGTGTCGTACCAACACTTGTCTAGCAGCATGCTACAAAAGAGAAACTATGAGAATTTTATTGGGAATGCACATTTTCGACCAAATGACAAAAAAACTTGATTTCCTATTTTGGGTAAGAAAGGTGAGCATATATAATACACTGATTTTACTTAATTGAAAATAAACCATCTAGCTTATCCTGTAGAGTATAAAGGAAAATTACTTTTATTTATTTACTTACAAGATTTATTTATCTTAGAACATGAGAGCGTAGCGGGGACGGGGAGGAAGAGGGAGAGAGAATCTCAGCGGAGCCCCGCCGCAGGGCTCGATCTCAGGACTCTGAGGTCACAACTTGATCTGAAACCAGGAGTCAGGATGCTTAATGGGCTGTGCCACTCAGGCACCCCTAATTTTAATTTTAAAGTGTTTTAAAACTTTTGAGTGCTCAGGGTCTGTGGATATCAGTGATGATGATACTAGTAATAATAGCAATAGCAACTGGTATTTAGTAAGCATTTATTTTGTGCTCTGCCTTGAAGTGTCTTCTAATCCTGACCTCACTCAGCCTTCCCACAGCAGGGGACATCAGGCCAGGGATTAGCCCACGGCCCTCCATCTGTTTTTGTCTATAAAGTCTTACTGGCACACTGCCTCATCCATTGCTTTATGTACTGTTGACGGTTTCTTTTGTGCCACATTAGCAGAGCTGGGTAGTTGTGACAGGGAGCTCAGGGCCTGCAAAGCTGAAAATATTTACGCTCTGGCCCTTTACAGAAATGTTTGCTGACCGCTGGGCTAGGAGGCCCTGGGCGCACTTTACAGATGAGGGTACCGAGACTTGGAGGTGTAACTTGCCCGGTGCCTACTCTGTTTGGTTCTGTCCTAGGTCTGCATGAACCAACGCCTGCCCCCCCCCCACCCCCCCAGCCCTCCTGTTGAAGAGCTTGTTCAGAGCCTCTGTACATCCTTCTCTGTGGGGAAGGGAGTGGGCCAGGAGCAAGTAGTTGCGTTTTGACTTGGTGATTCCCGTAGCAAATATATGTAAGTGTAGATACGCAGAAAACTCAAGTAGTAGCATCATCGTTGTGCGCATGGTTTAGTTAATTCCCGTCGTAGTCGTGCGCATAGTAGTTTAGTTAATTCAAGTTTGGCCAGAGTTACACAGGAGTTACTCATGGCCTCATTTACCTGTACGGTGATTGAAAAGATTGGGGCTTATGGACGATCTGAGTTCTCTTTCGCAGAAACCCTTGTCCTGTCACGTGACTGCCATCCAGCCTCCCGGGCCAGGGCAGGATTTCTCCCTCCTGTTTTCAGGGGGACACGCGTGGGGCCCATCAGCCTCACGTGGGTCTACACTGCTCTTTCCCCTCAGTAGAATGAGAGTAAAGTGTGGTCACAGGAATGGGGGGTTAAGTCCGCTCTCCATTAAAACAAAAACGAATGATGTCTGGATTACAAGGGCCAGATCCTTTGTCACTGGATTTCCTGCACTTGACGGCACTGTCCGTCGGTAGCAGCAAACTTGAGCTGTCCCGTTGGCCAGGCCCCCCTTACCTGCGAGTTCAACTTCACTGCCCACTAAGCTTGACAGGAGACTCCCGTGTTCGCTGTCTAGCCCCCTGCTCGGAACGGACATCACTGATCAAACTCGTGAGATGTTGGCTGAACAGATAATGTGAGAAACTTCCAGTTTCTCGTCAGTGACCGTTGCCTCTGCCAGACTCCGTGTAACTGCTAGGAACTCCGATTCTTGGTAAAATCATCTTCGTTAGGTCACGAGATCAGGAATCACGTGCCCCACCCACGGAGCCAGCCAGGCGCCCCTTCGTTGCAACATTTGAGCTCAAGGGGAACTCCTCTTGCAGCCCTCGATCCCCTTAGTTGCTGATGGCACTTGTTTGTTTGTTAGAGATTTTCTAAGCTGTTTTCAGTTTTATCTTAATCGCTCGTTGAACCTTTGTTTCCGTAGCTCTCGATGACTGTGCATACTGTCCGTGAATTGAGTTCGTCCCTCCTTTGGGAAAGCAGATGCTGGAAGCCCATGAAATAAGCTTGACCGTGCCCTGCATGTAACAAACCAGGAACACTACGGTTGTGTAAAGTTGTCCTGTTAACTTTTGTACCAAATAGCAATAAAAACTATAGTTGGAACAGTTGGGTTGTACACAAATGGAGACTGGAAATCTCTATTTTGCCCCCGAATCATATTTTTTTTAGAACCGACCAAATAAGAAGAGGAGTCTTTGGCCTACTTGAGCGCTGCTGGAAAGAAACCGTCTGGGTTGGGGGGTGGGGTGGGGAGAAAGTCTATGATGCTCGCACCTCAGGTAACTCTGTACATAATGTAAGTTCTAAGCCTGCTTGTTGGGATCCTGTGCGTTTACTCTTTTCCTCTCACGTAGCTCATCCCTTTGAGCGGCTCCTGCTACTTGTGCTCTTTTCGTTTAAAATGTATGTTTTTAAAAAAAAAATCCTCAATGATTTGTATTATGTTAAATCCTCCTCAGTCTCTTGTCTTAACAAAATCGTTAATGGAAGTATTGATGCTCTATGACTATGTGCTGCTTAGACTGAGGCCGGCCGTTCTGCGTTCGGTGCCCTTTGATGACGAATTTCATTTTGTCAACCAAGGGAGAGTCCGGAGCCACGATCCTTTCCCGAAAAAAGTGGTGTGGTTTGTGGGGTTTTTAAGTGTGTGTGTTTACAGAGAAGCATGTCCTCTGCCGAGCGGCCACATATCCAGTGAACGTACCAAATTGTATGTGCACTGACTTCCATTTATTTTCTATCAAATTAATCATTTCTGTTGGAAAATTCAGGTTGTTTGGCTTTCATTTAAATTAGTATGTAAAAAAACAGAAGCGCTGAATGATACATGTGAATGACATATAGGAAGCAATTTTAAAGGACATGAACGTTTTGGGGTGAATTTTAGGTTTGTATCTGGAAGTCTGGGTGTGCCTGGCGTTTGGGTGAACCGTGGACATATTCGAGTCAATTACAGACACGTCGATTCTGAATAAGGAACTGCCGGCTGAGCCTTCTGGTAATGGGGAAGATGTGATCTTTTCTCGACCTCAGTTGTCTTCCCAATTTTGGTTGTTTTGAGCAGCAGCGTTTTTCTCCGTGCATCTGCAGTTTGGGTTTTAAAGAGAGGATAGCCACCAGCTGGCTTACTAGGTGTTTTAAACTTTTGTTCCCTTAATACGCAGTCCGTGGCTGAGTTTATTCAGCAGTACATTGGTTTAGCAACCGCAAAATATTTTTATTAAGAAAACTGTTTCAAAAATAAATTTGCACTGTTAAGTTTTCTTGCCCTGCCCTTCTGCGTTAGAGCGAGAGTAAAGTCCTAAAAGAATCCTGACTTTTTTTGTTTGTTTGTTTTGTTTTCATTATGCAACATGAAGCGTACTTGACGGAGAAGTCTTAACTCCCGCGTTGAAGGGAGACCTGATGAGAGATCGCTGTGCTGGCATTGCAATGAAGTGCTTTGTATCAGGAAAGTGTACACTATTTACCTTTTTTCCTGTTCACAAGCTGAGCCATATGTACATAACCTAGATTTTTGTTTTCATAGTTTTGCACTTTTATAGCCTATTTTTGAAGATTAACACATTTGCAGGATGATTGACTTGATCTTTGCCTAATCCAATGAGTGTTGCAGAAAGCTTGCTGTGACTTTAAATGTAAATCTTAAAAGGGGATACAAGATAATAGAGGGCTGAAATTTAAACCTGTCTTAAAAAAAAAAATCACCAAATCTATTTGAAAACAAGTCAATTCATGGCATGCTGAAATTTTCGGGGCTTTCAGATTTCTCCTTTCTTAACCACATTTCTTAATTTCTGAATGCATAAAAATGTCCTTTTTTTCACAGCCCTTGTACTCCAAATTTTTTGTTTGGTTTTGTTTTTGGTCCATCAGTATTAACTATTGGGATACTACTGGTTTTGTATTTTTTTTTTTTTTCTTTTGCGACAACAGTACATATAATAGAGGTACAATCTGTTGGATTTTTGTTTATGTATTTATTTCATTCCAGTTTGATTTATTTTAATTGTTGATACTTGTCAAACAGTAGACATTACTTGTTTTATTTATGATATATTTCAGCTTAAAGTTATGTTATTATATGTGGATGTAAATATAGATTTGGTGTTTTGCAGTCTTGCGTTTTGGTCTTTATTGTGTCCCTGGTTTCTGTTTTGTTTTTTTTAGTTTTTTATAAGTACAATGTTAAGCCCACAGGGTGTAGAGAGGTTAGCGATGCTCGCCAGCAGGGTCTTACATCTCCTCCCTCTTCGCCCCCTGGGTGTTTGAGAGCAAATCTCACACGTGATTTAGTTTTATCCCTACAACACTTGAGTATGTATCCCTCATGGACAAGGGCTTTCATGATCACGTGTGGCTAAATGGACAGGGATTCCTCCTGACCAACCTCCATGACTACATTGCCTTGTTGTCTTAAAAGTGGCTTCTCAGAGTTGGTAAGTTGCAATCAGGACCCAAACAAGATCCACGTAATTGATTTAGAAGATTATGTTTTTGTTTTTTTGTTTTTTTTAAGATTTATTTACTTTAGAGAGAGAGAGCCAGTGAGGGCAGGGGCAGAGGGAGAGAGAATTTTAAGCAGACTCCACACTAAGCGCACATCCCTATGCGGGGCTCGATCCCAAGACCCCGAGATCAGGACCTGAGCTGAAACCAAGAGTCAGACACTTAGCTGGGTTGGCCACCCAGGTGCTCCTAGAGGATTGTTTTGTTTTGTTTTTTTAATTAAAGATTTTATTTATTTATTTGACAGAGAAAGAGATCACAAGTAGGCAGAGAGGCAGGCAGAGAGAGAGAGGGGGAGGCAGGCAGAGAGAGAGAGGGGGAAGCAGGCTCCCCGCTGAGCAGAGAGCCTGATGTGGCGCTCGATCCCAGGACCCTGAGATCATGACGTGAGCCGAAGGCAGAGGCTTAACCCACTGAGCCACCCAGGCACGCCGAGGATTAGTTTTTTAAGTCGATTTTGATCTACTTCCCTCTCCATACACACTTTAACAACATTTTACTTATTGAAAAGGCTGGGTCATTCGTCCTGTAGAAGTTCACACATTCTTCTTTGGGTTTATTGCATATTTGTGGTTTCATCTAACCCGTTTTCTCCAGTCTGTGTGTCCTATGAGTTGGTGACTTCAGTTGAGAGGTTCGAAGTAGATTGGAGCTCAGGTCTGGGGAGGAGGGGTCTCCGTGCTCCCCACTGCATCATCTCTGGACACCTGCCATACTGGGTTTTCCAACCTGTACTCATGTTAAGTTTCCTCCGTGGGTTGAGATGTCAGACCGTCCAGCCATCATGAAGTTCTCCATCAGCCTCTCTGCTTTGGGCCTTAGCAGCCACTGATGAGCATTAGGAATATTGCAAAAGGTGATTTTTTTTTAAAGTGCTGTCATTTTCTCTGCATTTATTATTGGACAGAAGGCCTCACTCGTGATTATTGTTTGTCCTTAGGACAGCTTGAATACAGCTTGAATAAGAAAGGATAAATAAAACTTGATTCTCCCCCTTGATTAACCAGCTTTGAGAATAAAGTCTGGTGCCCAGTATCCTGTCTGGTCCTAGACATGGCTGGTGAGTGAACTTGGAGAGTTTTTCGTGAGGAACTCTGTACATTTGATGAGTTTTAAGCAATTGCAGGCATCGTGTTGTAGAGGTTCCTGTCTTTGGCCAACAGGGGCTCCTTCAAGTTGGCTCAGTGTGTTTCAGACAACAGTCTGAAGGCTTCTTAGCTTTTTGCCGTGATAAGATGTTCTGAGCTCATCTTGACCATTTCCTGACCAAGACTTGGAGAGTTAACTTCTCTGAGGATCCTGGGTTCCTTTTACGGGAAATGGTAATTAGAACTGGTGGGATAGGGATGCCCGTTACTCCCAGCTTGCTTCAACCCCCAGGGCTTCTTAACCTAGAGAACAAAGATATATATGCTTTTTTGAGGAGAAAAAAAAAAAAAAACAAAACACTTGAATGAATTATATTGCTGTGTTTTTTTTTTTTGTTTTTTTTTAGCATTCTATTTTTAAGTAATCTCTGTCCTCAACTTGGGCAACTTGATCTCTCACAACCCTGAGATCAAGAGTCACATGCACTACTGACCGAGCCAGCCAGGTGTCCCTATATTGCTGTTTCTAAGTCAAATTTAAAATAAGGTCTTTATTTCTTTGATTTTATACTTGATTCTCTGAAAACTTGGGTTCCTGATAGCAACATAACCTGCTTTATCCTACTGCGTGTAGCAATTAAGTCATGATGCCAATATTAACAACATTCTAGGTGGAGATTTCAAATTTTTAAATAGTTCCACTTGTTTATAACTGGTTTTCAACTTGTGGTGCTGGACTAGCAAGATCATCATCATTGGGAAATTGCTAGAAATGCAAACCATCAGGTTCACCTTAAAGTTGCTGAGTCAGAAACTTTGGCGGGGGCCGGTCGGGGGTGGGGGACATCTAGAAGTCTCTACTGGAGACTCTCTACTGAGTAAATTCCACTCAAGGGAGTACAGCATGGGTTAGGGAGCCTGAAATTACTTATCTGTAGATTGCCAACAGCTTCATATACTGTTAGTTTCATTGTTTTCCATCTTTAGTTACTGCCTTGCCTTTTTCCCCCCTTTTTTAAATATAGTTTTGTTATATAAAACAGTTTCTTAGTTAAAACTATAAAATCAGATATATTCAGAGAAATGTAACTTCTCATCTCTTTCACACTATTCCCTCCTGTCTCTAAAGTAACCATTTAAAAAAATTAGGTTTTTGTTTATCTTTCCTTTGTTTCTCCCTGCAAAGATAGGTGTTTAAGCAGGTGTATTTTTTTTTTTTTTTAAGATTTTATTTATTTATTTGACAGAGAGAGATCACAAGTAGGCAGAGAGGCAGGCAGAGAGAGAGGGGGAAGCAGGCTCCCCGCTGAGCAGAGAGCCCGATGCGGGGCTCGATCCCAGGACCCTGAGATCATGACCTGAGCCGAAGGCAGAGGCTTTAACCCACTGAGCCACGCAGGCACCCCTAAGCAGGTGTATTTGTATGCCCTTATATAAAAAGGAGCAAGTAATACACACTAGTGCAGGCTGACCTGAGTGTTTTTACTCACTTTTTCTTAAGACAGCACACTTTTCTCCTGAAAACCAAACAATTCAAAGAAAAAAAATCAAATTCGGAGAGGTGAAAGTTGGTGGCCTCTCTGCCTGTTTTTATTCATTCAGCACGTCTTTGTTGATGGAGAGCTGGATGCTGGGGATCTGCGGCCCACGAGCCAAAGTTCATGGAACTTCATGGAACCAACATTTTCCATGAGGGTGCGGAAGATGGGCTGAAAACTGGTAAACAGACCCAATGATGACAAGGTACAACAGTGGAAGGAAACCAGGAGACAGACGAATGTGAACAGAACAAGCTGAGTGGCGAGGATAAAGGATAAATGGCCACCGGCCTTTCCTAATGTGTGCGATAATGCAAGTCACATGATGCAATTCACGTAGAAATGTGCCTGGAGCCTTCGGTAAAATGTCCTTTCCTAAGGCCTGGCTCTGAGGACAGGAAGAGCTCGTTGTGTTTAAAGCCTTGAATGGTTACAGAGCAGAGTTAGTCTTAACCTCATCGGTATGGACATTTGGGGACCAGATCAATCTTCGTTGTGGGGGCGATTCCCTGCAGCAGAGGGCATTCAGCAACCTCTCTGGCCTCCGCCCACTGAATGCCAGGGGCACCCCTCCTCCCCCACTGGGAATAACCAAAAATGTCTTCAGGCAATCCCACATGTCCCTAGGGGGCAAAATGTCCCCGCGGGAGAACCATGGCTCCTGGGACAAATTTGGAGTTTGGGCAAGAGTCCGATGTATTAAATCTCAAGGATTCGGGGCCTCTGTCTAAGTGCAGGGGGAGTCATTGAAGGTGTTTGGTAGATGGTGGCATGAGATTTATGCCGAAGGATAAGGATGGATAAAATAGACCAGAGAGGCAGGATGACAAGATTTCCAGCCTGTGAGTTTTGTAGCAAGTCGTATCGAAGAAGAAAAAAAAAAAAATCACGTTTTTTTATTACCCTTTACCCTTACGCACCCAGTGAGATTTCATCATCACTTTTGCACACACATCAAACGCCCGAATTTCAGAATCACATTGCTGAGCTTCCCTCCCTTCATTCCCCCCCCCCCCCCGCCCCGCCCCGATTCTGGCTGGTGGGTCTGGAGGAGGGCTGAGAGCCTGCATGCCTCATGGCACTCAGAAATTCTTATTTACTCCAGAATAAGAAATTACCTTAAACTTCCCTAGATTTTCGATTTGGAATTCTAAGTGACCTCGAATAGCTTCACACTGGCCACTGTAATCTCGTCACAATAACGAAAATGTCCTTGAGCTAAGTGCCCGACAGGCATCCTCTTGGTCCAAACCTATTCATTGCCACCCTCGGCCCCCAGAGATTTTCCCTTTAACCCCCCAGCAGCCCCGGGTAGGGATTTTAGGAACAGACGGATCCTTTCCTTCCACGCCTCAGGGCCCTAGGGTTCAGGGCTCCGTGCGCAGATTTGTCCCACATCAGGACTGCCCCCAGCCCTGCCCCCTGCCAGCTGTGTCACACGCTGCCACCAACACCCGTGCGTCGCATAAAACCCCAAATCCTCACCCTGGCCTGCTTTCAAGGCCTGACCCCTGGCCTCGCATATCCTTGTTCCCTAATTTTTTGTGGCAACCACAGAGGCCTGGTTCTCCTTCTAGAAACTTCTGGGCGCCTTTCTTTTTCTGCAGTGGCACCCTTGCTGTTTCAAGGCCTGGTAACACTTTTATCCCAGGTTAGTCCCCCCGCCCCCCATCAAGTGCTCGCAGGTCACCTGCCCCCAAAGCCTTTCCAGTCTCCCTACATCTGTAACTGGCATTACTTTTCCTCATACTCAGGATCACCTGCCATTATAGTTTGCTAGCGTGTTTGTTCGCTGGTCTTGCCCACTTGAAGGTGAGCTCCCCAGGGGAAGAAATTTATTTTATTGATGTTTCCCGTGGGCATGGGCCTCTGTTGGTAGGATGGATGGATGGATGGATAGATGAATATCCAGCCCAGCAATTACTTAATGACAGAGAGATGGTCTCTTAGAATTATCTCAATAACCTCCTACCTATGGGATTATCTACTGAGTCACTGCACGTAAGTGTTTCCCGTGGCAATAAAGGTACTGCACCCTCAACTCTTGTTCGTTTATTATCCCTTATTCATCCCTATACCAATGAATGGCGTTTCCCGGGCTGGTGCGTGGGTGGGGCAAGTATCTTAGAAGAAGAAAAGGTAATTAGGATCAAGAGAGTTTTGGTCTGGAGTCTTTGAATGGTTTCCTGGGCGTGTGTGGGTAGAGTGGTGAGGGTGGGCAGAGTAGGTAATCAGATTATAGGAGGTCGGAAGCCTGGAGACAAGTGTTATTCACCTTTGACACATTTACAGATGAGGAAAAACTGCCCGTGATCCACGATTTTATTTATTTATTTGACAAAAACAGATCACAAGTAGACAGAGAGGCAGGCAGAGGGAGAGGGGGAAGCAGGTTCCCCGCCAAGCAGAGAGCCCGACGCGGGGCTCAATCCCAGGACCCTGAGATCATGACCTGAGCCGAAAGCAGAGGCTCTAACCCACTGAGCCACCCAGGCGCCCCAATGTGGTCGTTCTTAAAACTCAGGGTCCTCAAAATTATTCAGGGTCCTCAAAAGTTTTTGCTTGTGTGGGTCATGCTTATCAATATTTACCATAGTAGAGTTTAAAACAATGAAAACACTTATTAATTCAAGAGGAAAAATAATAAACCGACTACATGTTAATATGAAGAACGTATTTTTTTCATCGTAAATGATTTTAAAATTTTACGATTTTTCATTGTAAAAGATTCCCAAAGCAAAAGAAATTTTATGAGAAGACTCGCAGCGTTTTGCCTTCTTGTAATTGTCTTTAGTGTGTTCCTAAAAGAGAGCAGGACGGTCATGGCTGCCGTTCGTTCAGTCTTGTGTGACGTTACACATCATGTGACCCGTGGAAAGCAGGTAACTTCATAGTATATTGGGTCTTTTTGACCCTGTGGCCCCCCTGAGGGGGCTTGGGACCCTCAGAGGTCCCTGGACTCTTCCGCTAGAGCTTCTGGTATAGTATGGTGATGGATGGCTTTATGCGGGACAGAGAGATGCTCTAATACCTCTATTTTCCTCCACTAAAAACCCAAATTCTGCACAAAAGGACAGATAGCATGATTCCTTCTATGTGAGGTTCCTGGAACAGTCTAATCCACAGACACCGAAAGCAGGATGGCTGTTGCCTGGGATGAGGGGTAGGGAGAGGCGATGGAGGGTTTCATGGGGACAGAGTTTCAGTTTGGGAAGATAAAAAAGTTCTGGAGGTGGATGGTGGTGATGGCGGCATAACAGTGTGAAGGTACTTATCGCCACTGAATTGTACACTTGAAAATGGTTAAAATGGTAAATTTTAGGTTATGCATATTTTACCACAATACAAAAAAAACCCCTCTTAATTTTAAAATTTTAAGCACAATATGTCTTTATAAAAAAGCAAGCCTCAGGTAAATCTATAGTAAAGAGAGTGAAACTTCCTGCTCTAAAGAGAAACAACTTTAATAATTCAGAATCTATGTCTTCTGATTTTTCTCTATGCCCATGCTGATACTTATTATGGTTACTAAATACGGGATTATTCTACAGCCTTTCGAAAATTGCTCCTACCCTCCTCCCTCGATTCAACATATAAGAATGGAGCATTTCCTATGTGCCAGAGGCAGTGCTAAGAGATTTTACGTGCATTGTTTAAGGTGGCGATTTATCCTCACCATTTGACAGATAAGGAAACTGAGGCCCAAGCAGGTTAAGTTCCCATGGCCGATAAAGAGGTTGAGCTATGTCTGCTTTTAACATGTAGATAAGCAGCTGGCTAGTTAATACTTGCGTTTTGTAAAAGGTGGGCATTTCTGTGCCTAGCTGAGGCAGTAACTTGGATTTGATTATATTTGGAACCCAGCTGTTCTCCTATTAGGATGAAGGTGGTGAGCACAGTATTCTTCTGCCAAATTGCATGGGAGACTGTCCTTTTTTTTTTTTTTTAAGATTTTATTTATTTATTTGGCAGAGAGAGATCACAAGTAGGCAGAGAGGCAGGCAGAGAGAGAGGGGGAAGCAGGCTCCCTGCTGAGCAGAGAGCCCGATGCGGGGCTCGATTCAGGGACCCTGAGATCATGACCTGAGCCAGAGGCAGAGGCTTTAACCCACTGAGCCACCCAGGCGCCCCAGGGAGACTGTCCATAAAGACAGTCAACAATGGAACACTTTGAATGATTCAAGACTATTTTTCCCATAGAACCAACCCACCCACGGAAGGACCCCAGACATTTTATTTCACAAGTGAACGTGTTCAATTAACCACACCACCAGGTGGCGCTGTTGCAAACAAACTTCATTTACCGGTCCCACCAGCTTTGACATGGAACTATTTGCGACAGTTTTTCAAAGACAGATTATTTGTGTTATTTTACATCCTGCAGGAAATATGAGACCCTATTAATGTGGTTTTATGGAAATACCTAAAATTTTTATAGTTCAACATTTCACGAGCTGGCCTTTATGTTCATTACCCAGTTTAGTCCTTGCAGTTAGTGATCGTAACACTGAAGCAAAACACTCTTATTTTGGTATTCATTCCCAGGAATGCTCAAAACTCAGTTTAATTTTTTTTTTTAAAGAAAGGAACTCTGATTTTCACTGTCCTCTCCACCACGTCCTCAGATGCTGGCTTCTCAGGGAGAGCCTGGGCAGGACGGAGGTGTCTCTGGCTTGTGCTCTGCAGGGGGCTATGAGGCAGGTAGGTACGGGTTAAATCAATTATCCCGACAAGGGGTACGTCAGAGCTTATAAGAACTAGCAGAAAATAACTGGAAAGGAGGGATCAGGACAGGTTGGGGGTGAGGGTGCAACTTCAGATATGATAGTGGAAAAATCCTCACCCAGGAGATGAGATCTGGACAAAGACTTGAAGGAGAAGAGGGTGTGAGCCATGCAGTTATTGGGAGAGAAACATTGCAGACAAAGGAGACAGCATGTGCAAAGGTCCTGCATGACTCAAGGACGGTGAGAAGGTGCAGGTGGCCAAGGAGAGGAAAGGGATGGAGTCTTTTTGGCCTGTTGGAAGGATTTTGGTTCTTGCTCTGAGCGTGATGGGAGCCACTCCATGGGAGTGGGATTGAGCAGAGGATTGACATGATTGGACTTAGTTACAGCTGAATTCCCAGCAACTAGCCCAATGTCTGACCATGATGGGACACTGTCATTGAATCACAGATGTCATCTCCAGATGGGGTTTAACGTTCATACAGCAGAGACATTTGACAGGCTGAGCAACACACCACGTTGAACTTGACTTCCATTTCTGGAAGACCCCCATCTGCTGGTGCCTCTGACCTCCGTGGGGAGGGTCTGGAGGACTTCCTGGTGGAAGTGTCATCTAATCTGAGCCTTGCACTTGCTGCTCCCTCTGAACTTCCCCTCTGGGAGGCAGAAGGCAGCAAGCCCACTTCGGGGATCATTGGCAGGTGGGAACCACTCGAATAGAGTTTTCCGCCAGGGAAGGATTTGAAGAGGCAGAAAAGCTGCCTACTAGCTGGCGGGGGAGGTTCACATCATCTCGTGGCCAACAGAAAGGCGACACAGGCCGCAACACTGCAGAACCAGATCCATGGTTTTATCGACCAGAGGCGGAAAGGCGACGTCAAAAATCAACGGCAAGACTTGAACTTTTGGTTGAACTTCTATTAAGTCTCCCTCATTATTATCGATTAGATTTTGAAGGTGAGCAGGCAAGTGCAGCGAATTGGAAAATGGAATCCTCTAATGACTCCTTTTATGGCTTTTTGTTGATCCTGAATATAAAACAAATAATCATAGATCACAGCCAGCTCGGTGGCCTCCTTTCATCTGCAAATACGAACGACAGGTACAGTTAAGAAGCTCAAGGATTTTCAGAAGTAGCATCAGCCTGACAACGGGACACTGGCTGGCGCCGTGAGGTCCAA
>CM052885.1:114618256-114942479 GCA_028534135.1 Potos flavus | reverse complement strand
GCCGGGTGCAGGGGTCAGCTGTATATCCCGTCTGGGAGTTTTGGGGAAGATGCATGGCTTTTCTCAGCTCATATTTCCTCTTCTCCCTTCTTGCCATTTGCTGTCAGCCTCTGCCCCTCGATGAGGGGATGAAGCATTCCGAATTTGCAGACACGTTTTAAAGACAGGGGAGTTCCGCTCTGTGTGTCGCTCGCTGGGCCTCAGCCCTTCATCACGCAGACCACCCTCTCCTTGATCTCCTGCAGGACGTCTCGGCCCGGGCGTTGCAAGGACAGGATTTAGCAGGTCCGAGAACTTGCCTAGGACAAAGTTACAAACATTTACTTTCGCCACGTTTACTTCTAATAGAGCAATTTCTTGATTATGGAAGTTGGTGCCAAACCACGTCCTGGGGGCGCCCCCCACAGCTCTGCCACCTACCGGAGCCACAGACACCTTCCTCTTCCATTTCAGTGGTTGTGGCTCTCCGGGAATATTATTTGCTCATCTTTACGTTGGAATTAAGGGAGTTATTAAAGTCCTCTCTGGATCTTGTTACTCATTCATTCATCAAGAAGCACCTGTTATAACATCTCAGATTGGCTTTTGTAAAAGCGTCAGAGACTTTATTTCAAAATCAGTGATTTTGCGTGGGATCCTGTGGATTTTATGTGCTTTTCGATGTTCTTCCGAGCATGGTCTTGTGGGCTTCCCGGGAGGCCTGGGCTCCAGTTCCAGTCCCACGACAACAACGCGCTGGGTGGCCCCGGGTTTGCCACAGGACCTCTGTGGGCATCAGCTCCTCCCGCCCTCCCCCCCGGGGACCTGAGGGGCTGGGGCCGGAGCAGGGTGGCAAGCTGCAAAGCCATCAGGGCCCGTGGGCCACAGGGGGGCTCAGGAGTGTGAGTGGATAGGTGCGCCTGTGTGCCGGGGAGGGGGCCTGGGGACCTCCACCCATTTCAAGGGAGCGCAAGTCCAATGTTGCCAAGTCTCCAGATTTTTTATTTTCTTAGAACAGCCAGAAATCTGGATTTTTATGTGAACTCTCCTTCATAAAAATATTGGTTCAAGGAGTGCCTGGGTGGCTCAGTCAGTTAAGCGTCTGCTTTCAGCTCAGGTCATGATCTCAAGGTCGTGGCATCGAGTCCCGCGTCGGGCTCTCTGCTCAGCAGGCAGCCTGCTTCTCCTTCTGCCTCTGCTGCTCCCCCTGCTTGTGCTCTCTCTCTCTCTCAGACAAATAAATAATAAAATCTTTAAAAAAATATTCGTTCGAAATTTAAAAGAGACATGTGGGGTAAATGAAACACCTTTGCAAGCCTCCAACTGATGTGCTCTGGTCTACGCGGCTCGGCTAATGACGAAGATGAAGATGAAGATGACAGGCACACGCACGGGCACCTGCTCTGGGCCCGGCATACAGCCGTGTGCTCAATGCTTGTGAAACTTCTATGAAGTAGCTACTACTGTTATTCCTATTTTTCAGTGAGGACCCTGCGCACAGAGAGGTTAAGGAAGGACCCAAAGTGGCACAGCGAGAAAGTGCATGAGTGGGGACTTGAACCTAAGCCACCGGCCCTCAGAGGCGGCGCCTGACCAGGGGGCCGGTGCCCCTGACGGCGTGTGACGTGGCGGGCCAGGAAGCATAGCCCCGCTGGCATGGTGACTCTGGGGGCCCTGGACAGACAAGGGCCATTTTCTGGGTGGACTGAGGACTGAGGAGCAGCTGCTCCCTCGTGTCCCCACGCCCGAGCCTCGGGCCCCACACCGTGCGAGCGCTGAGAGGAGCTGGAGACCCAGGGGGGCTGAGGTGGCGCATTCCGGGGGACCGGTGGCCTGCAGGATCGAGGTCTGAGGCTAGAGGGGGTATGGGTTGAATTGTATCCCCCGAAAAGATGTGTCCAGCTGGAACCCCAGCATGCGACCTTCTCCGGAATGAGAGTCTTTGCAGATGTGATTCAGGTAAGGACCCCAGATGAGGTCATCCGGGACCAGGTGGACCCCGAGTCCGGGGAGAAGGAAAGAGGACCACACCGGACACAGAGCGAAGGCCGTGTGCACGCGGAGGCAAAGACTGGAGGGACAAGGCCACGAGCCAAGGGCCCCCGAGCGGCCGGCCGGGAGCTGGGAGAGGCAGCCAGAGTCCTCCCCGGAAGCCCCAGGAGCGAGCTCGGCCGGGCGGAGGTCTGCCTTTCGGACTGGCAGCCCCCAAGGCGGGGAGAGGGCGGGTTTGCTATTTGAAGCCACTTAGTTTGTGGTTATTTGTTGCCGCGGCCCCAGGACACTCCTACAGAGAGAGTCTCAAACAAATAAATAAGTAAAAATAAAAAGAAGCAGAAACAACGCTGCTCTTTCTTCCCTTAGTCTTCCGACCGAGAGCAGGGCTGCTGGGTCTGTTTGTGGGAGGAACACGCAGGGCCTCCCCTGCAGGCGAACGTGTCTCTGAGCTCTAAGCCTCTTTAATGCAGGTGTGCTTGCACACGCGTGTGCACAAACACACATGCAAACACACACACAAACACCCACGAACACACACAAACACCCACACACGCACATGCGCGCGCCTGCGCTATGCAGACTTGTCCCCTGGTCGTGACCGTGGCCTTGCACCCGCCCTTCCCTGCACACGGCAGCCCAGCAGGCCGGAACCCCGGCCTCCACGCTGACAAGGGCGCCGTGAGTGACCTCCGTCTGCCCGAGTGCAGGGTGAGGGCTGTGCTTTTCCATCGAAGAAGGAGTTTCGGGCTTTGATAAATGTCTGTTTAATGCTGGCAGCCGAGCCGGCTAATCACTGGGCAACACCAATCATCATAATTAGTGCCGGACTAGCGGGGTGAGGTCCCAGCCCCCCGTCCTTCTCAGCCGGCGGGACCTGATACGGCGCGCCAACCCTTCCTGGGCCCTGGAGGGAGCAGAGGGGATCGTCAGAAAGAGGAATGTTCTCTGCGAAGCTGGGCAAGGCCTGCTGGGGAGCTGAAAACCCGAGTTGTGGCGTGGGGCCCGGAGGACTTGCCAGATCTTCCAACTTTTTCTTTCTCCTTTTTTGGAAAATATTTATTTATTCTGAGAGAGAGAGAGAGAGAGAGAGCAGGGGGAGAGGCAGAGGGAGAGGGAGAGAATCTCGAGCGGACTCTGAGCTGAGTGGGGAGCCGGACATGGGACTCGATCTCATGACCTTGAGATCAAGACCCTGAGACCATGACCCTGAGATCATGATCTGAACTGAAATCAAGAGTCGGATGGCTTAACCGACTGAGCCAGCCAGGTGCCCGTCCAGCTTTTCAAGAGAATCCAAAACTCCAGTTTATTTTGTTTTTATTGTGATTAAATATACATAATGTAAAATTGACCCTTTTAGCCATTTAAATTCTGGGATATGAAGTTCATTCGCACTGTTCTGCCACCCTTCACCGCCCTCCCTCTCTAGAATGTCTATTTTTCCAAATTGAAACTCTGAGGTCATTAAACCAACTCCCCCCAGCCCCCAGAAACCACTGTTTTACGTTCTGTCTCTATGAATTTGAGCAGAATATTTTTAAAGAGTGAAATCTTATCCTTTGAACAAGCGGGCTCCTTCCCCACAGGCCGCCAGAATGTAGCTGGGTATTTCCCATGTTTCAAATGAACACGACCCACTCCAAACCCTTGATTTTCCCACCAGGTCTCACTCTGTATTTGAGTGACCTCTATCCTCTCTTACCCCAAATGCAACCATCAGCCAGCCCTGCCCAGTTGACTTTCCTCATCCATCTCGAACCTGTTTGCTTCTTACCATCTCTACCATTTCAGTTCTCATGCGACACACCTTGATCTGGACCCAAGTGGTCCCCACAATCTGGTCTTCCCCCCGACATCTCTGGCGGCTTTGGAACCAGACAGCTTGGGTTCAACGTTGAACTCTCTTCCTTCTTATTTGCATGATTTGGGATGCATCTCGAAATGTCTGTGTGCTTCAGTTTCTTCATTCGACAAATGGAAATAACAGTGAGACCCATCTTAGGGAATGAGATGAGTTCATCCAAATACAGCCAATTAATGCAAAGGATTTTATTATTATCATCATAAAACAATCATGGTTGCTCCATCTAGGATTTCACAATATAATTTTTAATTTACACGTCTATCCATCGCGTACTGGGAATCCCTGGAGAATAGGCATCATAGCTAACCCGTCTGTGTTTCCCCAGAATCTGGAGCACGATTTGTACTTATTCAGTAGGTGCTCAATTAATGTTTGGGAAAGGAAGGGTAAAAGGGATGGAGGAAAGAAGGAAGGAGGGAAGGAGAGGAGTGCATCCCTTTTTTGTTTCAATTATTGCTAAGTAACAAACTACCCCAAAACTTAGTGGCGTAAAATCACAACCAGTAAATTATATCTCTTGATTTTGTGGGTTAGGAGTTTAGGCAGAGCTCCCCTGGGCAGTTTTTCTGCTGCTCATGGTGTCGATGGAGATCCACGGAAGGCTGGTGGATGGGCCGGTCTGGAAGGTACAATGTGGCTTCACTCAGGGTCTGTTACTTGGCAAGGATGGCCGCTCCGCTGGGCTCAGCTGGGAGACTCCACAGTCACGTGACGTCGGGGAGTCAGAGTCCTTACGTGGAGGGGGCTGGATTCCCCCAGAGGAGGGTCCCAAGGGGCTGGGGTAGAGCTGCGGGCCGAGCCTCTTAGGCCTAGCCCAGAAAGTCCCAGAACACCCCTTCCACTGCATTCTACTGCCCAAGCAAACCACTAAGGCCACTCGGATTCAAATGGAGTAGAATCAGATCCTCCCTCTCCATGGGAGGACCAGCAAAGAATCTGTGGCACTGTTTATCTACTTCTCTCCTTCTCTCCCTTGCAAGTATTTTATTTATTTTTTAAAAAAGATTTATTTATTTATTTTGAGAGAGGGAGAGAGAGAGAGAGCGCGACAGGTGGGACAGAGGGAGAGAAGCTCAAGCAGACCCCCTGCTGAGCGAGGGGCTGGACCCAGGGCTCGATCCCACAGTCCATGAGATCATGACCTGAGCCAAAACTAAGAGTCGGACACTCAACTGGCTGAGCCACCCAGGTGCCTCTCCCTTGCAAGTGTTTTAAACTAGGGGTCACGGGGTTCGCACAGTTTTCAGTGAATCTGGGAACACCCTGAATGTCGTTGGGTACAGATGTGCAAAGTGTGCATTTTTTTCCAGGGAGATGAGCTGTCAGGAAGATTAAGAATCACTCCTGCACCGTGGTCTTCGTTCTTTACTGAGCCGCATCTCATCTCATGGCTTACAAAATTTTCCCAAGAACCACACGAACAGGGTCGTGGGAGCTACTCAAATAACGCAGAAAGGCAGGCGGCACTTTAATCCCCCGCCCTCCTCCATCCATTCCTCCCCCTTAGAGAGAATCCCTTCAGTCAGTTTGGTGTGACTCTTTCGTGATGTTTTCCCACGCAACACAAAGATGTGGGAAGTTTTTGAAAATGTAAATAGCCTCATTCTCTACATATGTTTTTAAAATTCTGTGTATTTTCACTTTTTTTGAAGACTTTATTTATTCATTTGAGAGAGTGTGTGAAAGCGCACAGAGGGAGAGGGAGAAGCAGACTCCCCACTGAGCAGGGAGCCCGAGGAGGGGCTCGATCCCAGGATCCCAGGACGATGGCCTGAGCCGAAGGCAGATGCTCAACCGACTGAGCCACCCAGGCGCCCTCAGCTGCCTTCTCTTTAAACAGACCCTGTAACGGCACCCCCTTAAAGCTATAATGGCGTTTCCATCAGATTGCGTGGAAGGTACTCTTAGCGATATCTGGAATATACTAAGTTCGCAATTATTGGCAACAGTTTGTATTATTATGTCCAAAGTATTTCCATTGTAGTAGCTGTATCGGGACAGATGCTGATTACGTCGGTCTTGTCAATCCAAGCCTCTCCTCCACCCTTCAGACCCTTCCTGTAGAGGCTCAACTATCTAAGGTTTAATTCTACCCTTCAGTAGAATAATCTTAAATAATCTTAAAAGGATCACAGCCATAAAAACCAATCTCACTGAATCTGCCATGTGGCCAATACCCCCATTTTATCCTCCCGGTCCTATGAAGAGGCATTTGGCAGATGGGGAAACTGAGGCAGTGAGCAGTGGAGTAACTGTCCTGAGATCCCCCCCTTTGGTAATCGGGCGGAGCTGGGCACGGGGTCTGTCAGGCCCACAACTCATGTTCCTCCCCACAGTTTATAGAATTTTCTGGACTGAAGTTGATGCAGCTGGTGTGGGTGAGTGGACAGTAATGTGGAAGAGACGCAGAAGGTGAGTTCTCTAAGGAGACAGCTGCCAAAGGCTCTACCTTTCAGCGAGGCTGGGCCCCTGCTGGTGTTCATTCTGCCAGCTAATGACCCATGAAAACAGGGGCTACCCCAGAGTCTGGCCTGGCCCCATCCCTTCGTGGCTTCTCCTCCATGTGGAGCCCAGCAGAGCGGGGTAGGGGGCTGGGGGGTGGGGGAGGGGAGAGAAGGAACTCGCCTCCCGCTCAGCAGCGGTCACAGGCTTGGCGGCCCTGTCTCTCGGGTGGTGTCCTTCCTACAGATGTGACTTCAAGGCGGTCACTTCACTTCTCCTGCCTCAGTTTTCTGTGATGTGAAGACAACATTGTTCGCCTTGCACGACAGGGGGATCCCTGGTGATGATGTATGTGGTAAAGCGTGGGGCCTGCACACGGCAGGTTTTCGGGAAAATCTAGTTCCTCTGCAGGGTCCTTCTGTTCCTTGCCAAGAAGGAAGAGTTGTGCAGGAGAAGGTGTGTTTTGATTGTCGGGCTATCATGTTTCTTTTTGGGAATAATCTCTCAATTATTTCCTTCTGAATGCTTCCCTCAGTCTATCTCCATGGGCTTTGGGTGGAATTCACTCCCCCTCCCTGAATCTGGGAATGGGCCTGGAATTCCGGGCTTGACAGCTGGAACCTTCTATCCCTCTGGCCTTCTGGTTTGGGGATAAGCATGTGACACCATGGGAACAATGGCCAGGGAAATAGCACTGAAGAGCTGGGATTAGTCGCCAGGTCTTTCCTGGGTCAGCTAGGCCGTGAAGGAGAGAAATGAACATGGAAACAAAGTTGTTCCTGGGGAAGAAAGGAGCATGGGTGCCGGGCAGATAACCCACAGTGCCTAACACAACAATTCTCTCACTTTTAGAGCCCAGGCAGCAGAGAGATGCAGAAATTTCAAGAATAGCCATGTGATTCCAGACCCCAAGATCTTAATCATAAACCAATAATTTGCATTTTGGCTTGAACCAGCTTAGGTTGGTTTTTTGTATAACCTTCAACAGATAGTCATGTCCTTGAGGGCATGAGCCATCTATGGCCCCTTCTCCGATTCATCCACACGACCCAGCCTGGTGTTTGGCAGAGTTGGGGGCCAACAAATTTTGGTGAATGAATGAGAACGAAGACGAACGCCATGGTGGGGGAGGAGGGGGGTCATGCGTCTTTAGGTCTCCAAGGATTACCAGACCCACTTTTTAGACTCAGATGTGCATACAAACCACCTGGGACCTCCTTCAAATGCAGCTCAGAGAGGGCCTGAGATTCTGGGTTTCTGGTAAGTTTCTAGGCAATGCTGATGCTGTTGTTTCAAAACCACACTTCGAGACATAAAGTCAGGGTGGCTATGTGTCCCTGTGACGATCACTAGCCACATAAGGCTGTCGAACATTTGAAATGTGGCTAATCCAAACTGAGATGTACTGTAAGAAGAAAATACACACTGGATTTGGAAGCTTTATTAAAAAAAAAGACCCTGTAGACTATATTTTATAACGTTTATATTATAGGTTGAAATTATATTTTGGACATATTGACTAAAACAATATATATATTATTAAAACCGGGTTCTTCTTGCTTCTTTCAATGTGGCTACTAGAAATTTGAATGTATGTATGTGGCTCACATTATATTTCTTTTGGATAATGCTGGTTAGAGTGTTGGCTGCCCATCAGTAAGAAAAAGTGTCTTCGATTGCTGAGTTTTTATCCCTACTGGACCCCCCAGTCAAAAGGGTCAAACACCGCAGAGAAATCAAGAGAGAGGAAGACTGAGGAGAAATACGGATGCCAGAATTTTCTAGAAAGAGTAGCATGTCAATGGTGCGCAGAAAGGGATAGCATTACTCACTGGGGGAGACGATGGGGAGACTGTGGGGATCAGGCTTCTCTGCTCAAAACTTTGATGAGATTTTGTTCCATGGACGAAACAAAACTCAGGCAAAAATTTCAATTTTTTTAGCGAGACCTGTTAAGGCTGGGGGTAAAGGTGATTTTCAGGGGCACACCCCATGACCGCAAGTTTCCTCCCAGGCGGATTCCTAGAAAAACTCACACACATGGACAAGGAGTCAACTGCAAGACAGTCCGTGTTACCAAACAGGGTAACAAACAGAAGGTCTGACATTGGGGAGGACTCAATGAGTCAATCTTGTTGTGCGGGTAGAACATGCGGTCCCAGGAAGCTGGGGCCCGGCTTTGCAGCATGGACACAGCTCGAAAATTAATGTTGAGTGGAAAGCAAGTTGCACAGAGATAAGCACGGAGTGGTACTGTTGGTATGAAGTTTAAAAAAACATGTAAAACAACACTATATATCATTTAGGGATAAAAGTATAAAAAAACATAAAGATATGCATAGGAATGAATGACATCAAATTCAGGGTAGTGGTTCTCCTAGGAAAGATGGAGCAAAATATGATGGGGGGGGTGCTTACAGGGGTCTACTGTAAACACATTTTGGATGCATTTATTTACTCATTAAAGAAAAACAGGTGCTCAAAGCCATAGTCTGTTATGAGCACGTAAGATATTGCCACTGTAATTTTATTGTTAAATATCCTTCTATTGCTCTGTCTGCAGTTAGTTTTAGTTTTTAATCCCTTGCTTTCATTTTTTCTGTGTTTATCACAGCCATGCACACCCATGGCTAAAAGAACGAAATCGCTCTTCAAGGCTTGTTAACTAAATCATTTTTCCCTTTTTTTTAAATTTATTTTATTATTTTATTATTTTATTTTTTATTTTTTAAAAAGATTTTATTTATTTATTTGACAGAAAGAGACACAGTGAGAGAGGGAACACAAGCAGGGGGAGTGGGAGAGGGAGAAGCAGGCTTCCGGCCGAGCAGGGAGCCTGATGCGGGGCTTGATACCAGGACCCTGGGACCATGCCCGAGCTGGAGGCAGACGTTTAACGACTGAGTCACCCAGGCACCCCCGGTTTTTTTTTTTTTAAACAGGGCAGTAGGAAAACAGGTGTTGGCTTTGTTATTCACCAGTACCTTTTCGTAAATCTGAAACATTTCATTAAAAATGCTCAGACGGGGAGCCTGGGGGGCTCAGTTAGTTGAGCGCCTGACTCTTTTTTTTTTTTTTTTTAATATTTTATTTATTTGAGAGAGAATGAGAGAGAGAGAGCATGAGGGGGGAAGGGTCAGAGGGGAAGCAGACTCCCTGCTGAGCAGGGAGCCCGATGTGGGACTCTAAGCTGGACTCGATCCCAGGACTCCAGGATCGTGACCTGAGCCGGAAGCAGTTGCTTAACCAACTGAGCCACGCAGGCACCCACACCTGACTCTCGATTTCAGTTCAATTCATGATTTCAAGGTCGTGGGATCGAGCCCCACACTGAGCTCCAGCCCCACATTAGGCTCCACACTCATCTCCTAGTCTGCTTGTCCCTCCCCGTCTGCTCCTCCCCTGACTTGTGCGTGCATGCTCTCTCTCTTTCAAATAAATAAGTAAATACATAAAATATTTAAAAAAATGCTCAGACATTCATAAAATCATTATAAAAAATGAACAATCTTCCTTCAGGATAGCTCTCTGTCTACAAATTTAGTGATCTTAAGCTTCTTTACGACCGGGGTTCATCTGCCTCCCATTCCACTAGATTCTGTGTTTCCTTGAAATCGATGATCATTCTCACTGCCTTTTCCCTGTCATGCTTACCACATCCAAGTACTGTCGTTCGGAGGTTTGGCTGAGAGTTTATAATTTCAGTGAATTTTCCTAAGCTGTATTGGGCATGGTGGTGAACATAGTTTAAAAAGAATGATAACAAAAATCATAAAAAGTGTGATCAATATTATAACTGCAACTTGGATGATGGCTAGAAACTTCCTGCCCCTTGATATCTAGGTAAAAATGCCTTGAAGTCCTCATTCCAGAAGCTTGTGCTGTTCCGAAGCCTTCCCAAAGGTTTCTTCTAATTCTTGTGGGGACTTGGGGAAGTTAGGGTATACTTTCTCTTGGGCTCTGGTTTCTGAGTGTGCTATCTCTTTCTCCTCCCTGCCTCCCTAAAAATGTCTCACCTTCATTTTAAGCTATGGAAATCCACTCAGACCAATCATTTCATAGGTATCGAGGACCTTATTGACTATTTCTTGGGACAAACAGAGAAGGGTTTTACATACCAACATGTGAACAGATTTCATGGGGATTGCTTGGCATTGTTCTTCCTAAAATGTCTGGAGGACATGTCTGTTGTTGGTTTTGCTTGCCGAGTTTCCTTCCTCTTTATCCTGGTACCACAATGCGTATTTTCTTTGGGAAACTGACCTACCTTGCTTTCAGGCTTTTGGGTGGACCAAGTCTCCCTGGGGACAAGACTAGGTAGTTATTACCCCCACATTATAAAGAAAAAATGGTGGAATGTCAGGAGGTTTGTCTGTGTTAATGAAGACCAAAGAGTTAGTGAGTGCCTGCTTTGGAATTTGAACTCACATCTAACACTAAAGCTTATGCTCATACCCGGTGTGGAATAAGAATATCATCATACAACCATATAACATCAACTCCCAGGCTCTATCTCCCTTCCAGACTCTCCATTGAGCTCTCAATTGCATATTCAATTGATATGTAATAACTTCACTTGAATGTCTTATAGGTACATGTGAGGGTTTAAAAAAAGTTCACAGATTCTTTGACACAACATCCTCCAAAGACCAAAACTTAATTTCACTCTCCTCGAGTGTGGATTGAATTAATGACTTGCTTCTAATAGAATCTTATGGGGATTTCAGTGTGTGATTTCCAAGACTAGGTCATAAAAGGCATTGTGACTTCTGTCTTACTCTTTTGGATCTCTCACTGTGTGGAAAGTCAGCTGTCATGATGGGAGGATACGCAACAAGTCCCATGGGTATATCCATGTGGGGAGGAAATGAGGCCTCTGGCCAACGGTAGTCTAAGGGCGCCATCTTGGAAAGTGGGCCTTCCAGCCCCAGGCGAGCCTTCGCATAAGACTGTAGCCCCAGCTGATATCTTGATGGCCACCTCATGAGAGACCCAGAGCCAGAACCATCCAGCTATGCTGTTCCCAAGTTCTTGACTCACAGAAACAGCAAGATAATAAATATTTGCTGTTTTAAGATATAAAATTTTGGGGAAGTTGACTATATGGTAATAGATTAATACAGCACCTCAAACATGACATATCAAGAGCTGAACTCTTAATCTTTTTCTGCACACGTAATTTTCCCTCTATTGTCTCTATCAGAAAACGAGAGTGTCATGATTCTTGTACCTCATGGTAAAACCTTGAAGACATCCTTAAAGTCTGTCTTAATTTCACAGCCCAAGTCAAAAGTAAGAGCAGTCTCATCGTTCGAACTTTAAAATGTATAAAAAATCCAATCATGTCTTCCCACGTCCTCAGTTACTGCGCTGGTCCACCCCCATTACCTCTTACTATGTTGGCTGCAATTGCCATCTACCTAATATCCCCTTTTCCGTGGAACTCCTACCATCGATTCCGAATATAGTAGCCAGAAGGATCCTTTAAAAATATGAGACAGATGGTAAATTCCTCTGCTCTGAATGCCTCATGGTTATTCTTTCTCCAGATCTATGAGCTACTCCCTTCTTTCACGTCCTTCAGATCTTTGCCCAGCTATCACCTTCTTAGCGAGGATGTTCTGACTACCAAGCATTCTCCATAGTGTATATTTTGCATATTTATTTTCTCTTTTCCTTCTAGAATGACGTCTCCTCAAAGAGAGGGACTTTGTTGTTTGTTGTGTCCCCAGAACCCAGAATGATTCCTGCACATAGTAGGTACCCTATAAATATTTACTGAACAAACACATTGCTATTTCCTAAGAGCTGTAGTCCTTGGAGAACTACCTGGGAAACCAGTTACAAATAAGAATGCCCAAACACAATCTTAGGTACCCAGTGAGAGTCTGATGAAAACTGGAGGGTTGTAAGATGCATCCCTAGGAATCTTTACTGCATTTGTCTCCTAATCTTTCAGCAAAATTTGTTATTTCTGCTTTAACAGAGGCAAGGAAAATAGTAAAATATATTGAAATTGGTTTGTATTAAAAGAACTCTTTTGTAGTTAGGGCAGTAAATTATAGACATAGGATTCAATATAGGCCATAAATTGAATATTTTAGTGTGAGTAGAGTTGTATCGACTGTTCCTTTGGGGATTAGAGTTTATTTCCTAAGCTTTTGTTCACTACATCATGAGTCTTTTCAATAAAATGATCTCATTGCCTGACAGCCAGACAAGACTTTCAGTGATGCAAGGGGATTTTATCAGGTGTGGTTAACTCAGAAAATGGTTCTCTGAAGATACTTTATGACCAAATATTTACTAATGTCCCTTAGCAGGCCTGGTTAATTTCAGAATATCTAAGAAAGCCAATAAATGTGAATGAGGGCACACACATATGCTCTCACAAATACACATCCACTGTTTTTGCTACTTCACTTTAAATAGAGAAAAACCAAGAAATATTGCTAAAATAGAAAGCTTGATGTTATCATGACCTTGATATCAAAAGTTCTTGGGTAGATGAAAGAGATTAGGACTGGCGAGCACGTCACACAGAGATTTTAATCCATCAGTTCGTCCGTCCGTCCGTCCGTCCATCCATCCATCCATCCATCCATCTTTTTGAACAGGTGGGCATTTGCTTTATAATACTTGGAATCAAGCTTTATAATTTATTGCTTTTCTAACTAGGCAAATTTGTCCTACCCTTTATCAGAGTTCGATGGAAAGCAAGAAACAAAATAAACTCTTCAATTTTGAAATATAGAGGGTAGCTGACAAACGACCAGCTGAAGGACTGGGCTGGGGGAGGACAGGAAACAGGTCGAGCTCTGGGATCTCAGGGAGTAGGAGTAAATTGAGTCTCACTTGGATGAGAAAGAGTGTGAGAAGCCTGCCCCCATGCTTGTCCCTTGGCATAGTCTGGAAGGGTGTGGTCGGTAACTTCTGAGATGGCCCCACTGAACCCTACATCCCAGCGTTCAGGTCTTTTTGTGATCCCCTCCCCTCGAGTGTGGCAGGACTTAATGGCTTGCTTCTAAAGAAGAGAATGAGGCAAAAGTGAGGGGACATCACTTTCGTATTTGTTATAGACGCCTGGCTTCTGTCTCGTTGCAATCTCTTGTTTCCTCGATGCTTGCTGCAATGAAGCAGCTGTCATGTGTGAGCCACCCTAAAGACAATCCCACATGGCAATGAACTGATAGAGACCTCCAGCTAATAGCCAATGAGGAGCCGAGGCCCTCAGTGCCATAGCCTATGAGGAATTAATCCCGCCCCCACCACTAATTTGACCTGGAAGAGGATCCTGCCCCATCTCAACTTTGAGATGAGACCAGGGCTCTGGCTGACATCTTGGTGGCAGTCTGTGATGGCCCCTGAGCGGGAGGACCCAGCTAAGTCATGGTTGGATTCCTGCGCCACCGAACCTGCGAGATCATATATGTTTGTTGTTTTAAGTTGCTAAATTTTGAGACAATTTTTTATGTGGGATATGAGTTTCCTAGGGCGGCCATAGCAAAGTACTACGGACTGAGTGGTTCTGAGCATCAGGAAGTATTTTCTCCCAGTGCCAGAGGCCAGAAGTCCAAAATCAAGGTGTCAGCACATCTATGCTCCCTTGGAAGGCTCTCGGGAAAGATCTGGTCCTGGCCTGTGTCCTAGCTTCTGGTCGCCTCAGGCATTCCTTGGCTTATAGATGGCCATCTCCCCGTGTCTCTTCACATTATCTTTCCTTTGTCCATCCATGTCTGTGTCCAAATTGCCCTTTCTTTATAAGGGTACAAGTCAGACGGGATTAGGGCCCCCTCTCATCTTAAATTGATTACATCTGCAAAGACCCTATTTCTAAGTGAGATTGCATTTGCAAGTACTGGGGGTCAGGACTTCAACATATCTTTATTGGGGACAGTAATTCAACCTAAAAACCAGCAATAGGTCACTAATTTGGAGAGTTAACCCCCCCAAATTCGGGCACAATTATTAGAGTAAGGGGCAAATGGATGCTACACCATAAAAACAAAGACTCCAAAGTCTCTTAAAAGTTCCTATCCAATAAAACTGAGTTGCCCGGTATAGTAGTCACCAGCCACAGGTGGCCACTGACAATTTGAAATGCGGCTGGTCCAAACCGAGATGTGCTGTGAGTGTACAATACATACCGGATACCGTAGACTTACAATGAAAAAAAACATGTAAAATATGTATTAATACATTTTGTATACTGATTCCATGTTGAAATAGTATTTTGGGTATACTGGGTTACATGAAACATATTATTAAATTTATTTTTGCCTGTTCGTTTATGAAATGTGGCTACTAGAAAATTTAACTTTACACCTGTGTGGCTTGCATGATATTTCTGTTGGATGTTGTTAGCTTTACAGTTTGGGATGTTTCTACTCTATCTTACTTGGAGGGAATTTTTTCCCCTTCCTAGAGTTAAGCAAAGCTTCAAGGCTCTAGAAAACCATGGAAATGGGCCTCTGCTCTTGACTGCATTGTGACCAAAACTGAGATACTTGCTGTCCAAAGTATTTTTACTTCTTCAAAGCCAGGTGGCTCACCCATTCCAAGTTAGAACACAGGATTTCTTCCCTAAAGTGGTCAAGCCGTGGCACCTTTCAGCCAGCTATCGAAGAGTGTAAATTTCCATATTGGCATCTCTACTAGGTCAGCTCCCTTTGGGAGTGTTGGGGGGGAAATGATGGATTGATGCAGTCCTCCATCTGCCTTCCAACCCTTGATTCCTAGGACTGGGCCACTGATGCCTCGCTTTCCACCACAACCCTTGAAGATCCTCTCTTTGGACAGTCAAGATCCTACTAGCATTTGGTATTTGGAAACAAGGGCCTATTCATTCTTCCCTGGGGAAAAGAGACGCTGAGACCCAGGCTGCTTTCAGAGGATATGGGCAATGGAAATATCTTCTACTATTTCTATATCTCGGGCTGAACAAGACAAATTAAGATTTCAATAAATAATCCACAAATTCATTTGTTGAATAGATATATTTATTGCCATATTTCAAAGCTCTCTTCCCTAAATTATCTTCATTTATTCAATAAGTGTAGGGAGTGGTTACTCTGCCAGGCACTTTGGGGATTAATTGGTGGACAGGCAGACACAACTCTCTTATTGAATTTATAGTTGAGTGGGGGAGGTGGCATGGAGCAGACAACCAAAGAAATAATTATGACCTTCTGGATCAGTGCTGCTAGGGAAAGTAGATGCGCTGTCCGGGGCACATCCAGGAGAACCTTACCATATGTGTGTATGTGTGTGTGTGTGTGAGTGAATCAAAGAAGGCTCATAAAAGCTGAGATCTGAAGGATAGATAGAAGCTGGAGGTGAGGAGGTGAGAGATGAGTAATAACTTTTCTGAGCTCTTAGACTGAACTACTGTTCTTTTGTCCGTCCATCCATCCATTCATCCATCCATCCACCCTACCCATCCATCCATCTACCTATCTTTCCATCCATCTACCCATCCATCCATCCATCTACTTATCCATCCATCCATCCATCCATCCATCCATCCATCCATCCATCTATCCACCTATCCATCCATCTATCCATCCATCCATCCATCCATCCATCCATCCATCCATCCACCCACTTGCCTACCCATCCATACAACAAATACTTCCTGAGCATCCACAATGTGGCAAGCACTGTCCCCAACCACATGTAGACAATCAACATGTAAACAATGGTTATCAACCTCAGCACTATTGACATTTGAGGCTGGGTCATCTTCTGCTGTAAGGCTCTCCTGTGCACTGTAGGATGTTTAGCGGCACCCCTGGCCTCTATGCATCAGATGCTAGTAGGAACACCCCCCAGTCCTGATCATAAAAACATCTTGCTATGTCTCCTTGGGGTCAAAATTGCCCAGTTATAAACCACTGATGTAAACAAATAACTGTATAATATATTAGGTGTCCTATGAAGAAAAATTTCAGGTGGGTTAAGAGGATAGTGGGAGAAGGCATCACGGACAAGGTAGCAGTTAAGCAGAGACGTAAGTGAAGTGTTGGAATAAGTCACACCCTGGGGAAAGAGTGTTCTGGGCAGAAGGAACAACCAGTGCAAAGGCCCTGGGGTGGGATGACTTGTGTGAGAGAAGGGAGGGGCAAGGAGCTTTGAGTGGTTAGAGAATAGAGGTGCAGGGTGGGTGGGAGGTGATGCAGACACTGAGGGTGGGCTCAAGTAGCCTGTGCTGAGGCCTTGGGATTTTACTTTGGGTGAGATGGAGCCACGGGAGGGTTTTGAGTAGGGGTGACGTGATCTGATCCTCTGTTTTGAAAGGATCCCCCCAGCTGCTTTGTCACGACAGACTGGAAGGTGATAAGAGGAGAAATGAAGCAACCGTTGGGAGTTAAAGTGAGAGAAGGAGGTGGCAGGAAGGAGAGAGAAAGTAGAGGGGTGCACACAAAGCTTGAAATTGCCCCTCCTCTCTGCTTAGCCTACTCTGCATACCTGGGTCGCAGTACTTAGAACATGATAAGTGATGATAACGAAACGATCTATTTATATGCAGATGAAATTTGCAAGGGCACAGATCAAGTCTCAGTTATCTTTGTGTCCCTAAAGGTTGTCACAGGACCGGGTATTTAGTAGGTGCTAAAGGGAGCCCCTCAGCTCCCAGACTGATTGGAATCATCTGAGTTTGGACCTTCATCTTGGAAGGGCCCTGGCATTGACCCCCCCTGTATATGGAAACCCCGGGCTGCGAGCACTGTGGTTAAGTGCCCCACCAACCCAGTCAGACATAGGCTGTAACACAGACGCAGCAACCTGCAAGTCTCGTCACTGTGGGCAGCTGTCTTCCCTCTCCGGACCTCAGCTTTCTCATCTGTAAAATGGGAGAATCATCACAACTGCTGTTGTGAAGATAAATGAGGGGGTTTAAGCCAAGTGATGGGCAGAGTCTCCCAAGAAACTCAACTGTTGCTCCCAATGGTCTCCAATGAGGGGTGAGCAAGAGCTCTGTGGCAGAGGGGAAGAAACATACTGATATTATATATGCGTGCATATACATATGTATATGTATATATACCATGCTTCACGTGTTCTGGGGTGTTTTGTAAGGTACAGAATAAATTAGTATAATAGGATGTGTATATTGGTTCTACATAGCTAAACGAAGACCTATTTTAGTTTAGAGAGTATAGTTTAGTCCAGTAGTGCTGACTTTATGAGCTTTCTCCTGGGTTCTTTCTTTCTTTCTTTTTTTTAAGATTTATTTATTTATTTATTTATTAATTTGAGAGAGAGTGAGGGAGCACATGAGTCGGAGGGGCAGAGGGAGAGGGAGAGAGAGAATCCCAAGCAGACTTCATGCTGAGCATAGAGCCCAACTCAGGGCTCGATCTTACGACCCTGAGATTACAACCTGAGCTGAAACCAAGAGTCGGACACTTAACTAACTATGCCTCTCAGGTGCCCCTTGGGTACTTTCTTAAAAATGCTATTTTCTTGCCCCATGCCTCAAGTATTCTGATTCTTTAAACTCAGAGCTGGCCCCAGGAATCTGCATTTAATGGCTGTTCCAGATGATTCTGATATGTAATTAGGTAGATCAGTGCCTCCTAAAAGTGAATGTGCTTTGTTACCCCCGTGGATCTGGCTGAAATGTGGATTCTGTTCAGTAGCTGGGGTACGTTCCAAGATTCCACATTTTGAACAAGCCTCTGGGTGAGGCCAAAGCTGCTAGTCCGAGGCGCACACCTGAGGGAGCAGAAGTGCAGACCTGATTCTCCAAGTGTGGTCCTGAGAACAGCAGCGTCACCTGGGAGTTGGGAAGACATGCACATTCTCAGGCCCCCCTGGAAAGGACTGAATGCCAGGGCATGGCCACCTGTGTTTTGTCAAGACCTGCAGGTGGTTCTTTTATTTATTTATTTTTCAAGATTTTATTTATTTATTTGAGAGAGAGAGTGAGAGAGAACACGAACAGGGGGCAGAGGCAGAGGGAGAGGGAGAAGCGAACTTCCTGCTGAGCAGGGAGCCTGACGTGGGTTTCGATCCCAGGACCCCGGGATCAAGACCTGAGCAGAAGGCAGATGCTTAACCAACTGAGCCACCCAGGTGTCCGTGCAGGTGTTTCTGATGCATGCCTGGGTTTTTGAACCTTGGTTGAGGGAGTGCTAGTCTTCTCCACACTGAAGGCCTCTCTCCCCCTTCGGTCAGTGGCTTCACTGAAGGGCCAACCTCAAGCTGCCCCCTCCCACCAGGGTGGGTCCTATGCAACCCCGGAGCCCTGCCTTCCCCGGGCCTGCCTTCGGAATTCTCTCCTTACGTCCCCGGCATGGCAGGCGCACACAGCTCAGCCGCCATGACAGGTGGCTTCCACTGAGAGCGCTGACAGGCCCTCTCATTGGGGTGTGATTGACAGTGCCCTAATCAGCAGGCAGAGAATGGAACGCCTCTAGAATCATGTTTGCTCTGTAAATATTTGACATTATCTACCCTGAAAACCTGAAAGAGAACTTCATTTCTCTTTCTTTTTCAGGGATCCAGCAAGTCACAGAACACCCTTAAGTATAATTAGTCTGACAAGGAGTTTTGGATTGGGCCCGGGGACCTCAGCGCTGGGAGAACTGAAAGTTCCTTTGCCTCTACTGTTCGAGGTAGATGAAGGTCATTTACCCGTGACCTTGGGAAGCCCAGCGCCCTTAACAGATGAGTGTGCAGACTGTCCTCTGGGCGCGAGGCAGATGCTCGGGCCACAGGATGGGACAGGGCCTGAGCTGACAAGCTCCCAGGGGCTGCTTTTGCCACCAATTTGAGGACCGCACTTTATAGAACCTTCCTACCACTAACTCCGGCCTAATGGCTGGAAATGGCTTTCGGGGGTCAGCCTGGGGCGCAGCTTCTGGCATTACACAGACCCGGCGTGGCATTTTCACTCTACAGACGATTAGCTGTGTGACTCTGGACAAGCGAGCTCACCTCTCTGAGCCCGCACTGCGGGGTGAACGAGAACATTTACATTTTAGGGCAGCGTTACTCAAACTTTTTTGAAAACTTGCCCCCTTGAAGAAATTTTTTAGACATTTTCTCCCCCCTAATTGTCTCCCTCCCCATGACATTTTAGTACCACAGATGTACAGTATATCTATTTATATACTGTGGCCCCTTGGAGGACCAGAAAGCATTGTAATAACTAAAACTTTTCACTTCCCCGAGAATCAGTGCTCGCTCACTTGAGAGTGGTATCCCTCTGTTGAGAATCCTTATTTTAGGACAGATGTAAAATTAAGAATGGTAATTTCCATCAACTACCTGATGCAGAGTAAGTGCTTGATAATAGTTAAGTATTAATGTATATCACAGGGATGAGATGTTCAAGACAATATAGGATTATTAATACAGTATATACTATATATTTTTATGTCATATATCATATATCATATCATATCATGTCATATCATATTCTCTCACCCCCCATACCTGGATACTGGGTATGACTAGGGGAACAAAGGTGCAGAAGAAGGCACAGACCTGGAAGCAAGCTGAGATGACCACGTGATCTAACACAGTAGTTTGGGATCGGAGATCAGGCTGGGGTCTCTGGTTCACTTCATACCACCATGTGATCTCGAAGGTGTCATTCAACCCTTCTGGGTCCCTGTGTCTTCATCTCTATGCTGGGCACGACACAGTTCTCCTGTCTATAATGCAGTGAAGAGTAAATCCAAGAACACGCAGAAGGAGACCATCCCAGGGCCTTTGTTACTGGTGCGAAACACACCTTCCGCGAGCGCCCACTGTGCCATGGCCATGGGCCATGATGTTGAGGTCGCAGCAGGGGAAAGACTGCCCCCTGGAGCCCTCCCCTCTGGTGTGGGTGGTCGACGAGCAGGCAGCGCAAGTCACCGCAAGTACAAGAGGGTAGTCTGGGTGCGACCAGAGAGCAGGACCCTTCCTAGACTGAAGGTAGAGAACAAGGTAGGGTGACCTCACGTGCAAAGATGCTGAGGCCAGAGAGCGCCTGGAGGGTGCTGAAATGGAGTGGACTCCAGTTTGGCTGCAACGTAGAATGTGCTAGAGGAGACAAGTGTCCCGGAATGGGAGGAGCCAGCCCAGGCAGCCTCTCGGGCTAGCTGAGGCTGATGGACTGATCCCAGGAATGTAGAGAGCCTTTGAAAGCCATCAGTCAAGGGATGGGGGTGGGCAGGCATGGCTGGGGGGTGCAGGAAACGTGCTCTTACATCTTAGAACATCTTGTGTTTTCCCAAATTCTTTCCATCTCCCTCGGGGCAGGAGGAGCTTAGTTCTGGAGCCTGGGAAGCAGACCAAAGGGGAACTGGATAACTTAGGGGGAAAACGAGACACCAGTTCATATTTCAAAGATCTTCGCCTGTCATATTTGCTTTGGTGGAGAAGTCTCTCATTTATTGCCCAACCCGCAGCTCTCCAGACCTCACCACTGGCTCTTGGAAGTCCTGGGACACTTTCTGCTCATACCACAGATCTTAGGCCCGGTGATTATTTTATGGTGAATAAACCATTATTTTTAAAGGGCCTGCCATTTGCCAAACCCTGTTCTAGGAGCTTACAAGAGTGTGGTTTCCCCCATCCCAAACTTAGATCTCAATTCTAGGTCCACCATGTCAAGTGGTCTGTGATTTGGGGCAACTTGGGTCTCCTGAACCGTAGAGTGGGGTATGAGTGGGTACCTCCTGGGATCCTTCTGAGGACTGGCACACTTCTCAGCTTCATGTCCTACTCACTAGGTAAGCATCAGTACCTAGTACACATGAAGGTATTAGCTAGGACTCATTCACACGTTCATGGATTCTCTTCAACAAGTATTATCTTGAGCATCTGTGATGTGTAAGCCATGACATGTGGTCTTAGAAATTGGGGATAAATGGTGAATCTGCTGTCAGGAGTCCACGATCTCTTGATAGTATAACAGGAGTCAGCAAACGTTTTTGGTAAAAGGCCAGATAGTAAATATTCTTGGTTTGGGGGCTCCAAGAGACAAAATGGAGTTATATCATGTCACTGACTTGAAGGGTGCCTACAGCCTTTTCAGAGGAGCTTCTTTCACTTAGTCATACGCATTTAAGATTCCTCCACGCCTTTTCATGGCTTGATAGCTTGTTTCTTTCTAGTGCTGAATAATATTCCATTGTCTGGAGGAACCACAGTTTCCATTCGCCTACTGAAGGACATCTTGATTGCTTCCAAGTTTTGGCAATCATGTAGACGTTTATAAACATCCATATAGACGTTTTTGTGTGGATGAAAGTTTTCAGTTCCTTTGGGTAAATACCAAGAAGTGTGATTCTTGGATCATATGGTATAGAGTATGTTTAGTTTTGTAAGAACCTGCCAAACTGTCTTCCAAAATGGCTGTACTGTTTTGCATTCCCACCAGCAACGTAGGAGAGTTTCTTTTGCTCCATATCCTCGCCAGAATTGGTGTTGTCAGTCTTCCAGATCCTGGCTATTCTAATAGATGTGTAGTGGTATCTTATTGTTTTAATTTGTGATGATGACAGATGATGTCAGCATCTTTCCATATGCTTACTTGCCATCTGTATATTTTCTTTAGTGAAGTGTATGTTAAGGTCTTTGGCCCATTTTTTTTTTTTTTTTTAATGGGGTTGTTTTCTTATTGCTGAGTTTTAAGAGTTCTTTGTATATTTTGGCAACAGTCCTTTGTCAGATGTGTCTTTTGCAAATATTTTTCACAGACTGTGACTTGTCTTCTAATTCTCTTGATACTGTCTTTTGTAGAGCAGTTTTCAATTGTAGTGAGGTCCAGCTTATCAAAGATTTCTTTCATGGATCATGTCTTAGGTGTTGTCTCTAAAAAGTACCACCATACCCAAGGTCATTTAGATTTTCCCCTGTGTTATCTTCTGGGAATTTTATAATTTTGCATTTTACATTTAGATATATGATCCATCTTGAGCTAATTTTCAGGAAGAGTGTAGTCTGTCTAGATTGACTTTTTTGCATGTGTGTGTTTAGTTTTTCCAGTGTCACTTTTTTTTTAAAAAGATTTTATTTATTTATTTGACAGAGAGAGACATAGCAAGAGAGGGAACGAAAGCAGGGGGAGTGGGAGAGGGAGAAGAAGGCTTCCCGCTGAGCAGGGAGCTTGATGCTGGGCTCAATCCCAGGACTGGGATCATGACCTGAACGGAAGGCAGACGCTTAACGACTGAGCCACTCAGGTACCCCTCCAGTGTCATTTGTTGATGAGACCGTCTTTGTTCATTGTATTGGCTCTGCTTCATTGTTGAATGTCAGTTCATGTTTTGTGGGTATGATTATGTTTATGTTTATAGGGCTTATATGTTTATGGGGGTATATTTCTGGGCTCTCTATTCTGTTCTCTTGACATATTTATCTGTTCTTTCACCAATGCCGCACTGTCTGGATTACTGTAAGTCTTAAAATAGTAAGTCTTAAAATTGTGTAGCATCAATCCTCCAACTTTGTTTTCCTTCAGTATTGTGTTGGTTGTTCTAGGTCTTTTGCTCTCAACGGAAACTCTAGAATCAGTTTGTCAATATCTACAAAATAACTTGGTGGGATTTTGATCGGGATTGCATTGATTTAAGTTGGGAAGAACTGATATCTTAAAATATTGAGTCTTCCCATTCATGAACATGGACTATCTCACTATTTTTTAGGTTTTTCTTCGATGTCATTAGTGAGAGTTTTAGAGTTTTCTTGAAGTAGATCTTGTACGTATTTTGTTAGATTTATACCTAAGTATTCCATTTTTGGGGGTGCTAATGTAAATGGTATGGTGTTTTTAATTTCAAATTCCCCCTGTTTGTTGTTAATATACAGGAAAGTCATTAACTTTTCTTTATTAGCCTTGGATCCTTCAACCTGGCTACAATCACTTCTTAGTCCAGGAGGTTTTTGTTTTTTATTTTATTTTATTTTTTTTTATTCTTTCGGATTTTCTACAATCATGTCATCTGTAAAACAATTAGAGTTTTTTGTCTTCCTTCACAATCTGTAAACATTTTATTTCCATTTCTTGCCTTATAAGGACTTTCAGAATGATGTTGAAAAGGAGTTTTGAGAAGGGACATTCTTGCCTTGTACCTGATCTGAATGAGAAAGCTTCAAGTTTGTCACCATTAAGTATGATGTCAGTTGTAAGTTTTTTGTAGATGGCCTTTATCTAGCTGGGAACATTCCCTTCTATTCCTAGTTTACTGAGAGTATTTATCATGAATTTTATCAAAAGCTTTCTCCGAATCTGTGGTATGAACATGTGATTTTTATTTTTTAGCTCATTGACTTAATTAATTTTCAAATGTTGATCCAGTCTCCCATACCTAGGATAAATCCCACTTGGTCATGATGTATAATCCATTTTACATATTTTTGGATTTGATTTCCTAAGATTTTGTTGAGGATTTTTGCATATATATTTATGAGAGATATTGATCTATAGTTTTCTTTTCTTAAAATATCTGTTTAGTTTCGGTGTCAGGGTAATGCTGGCCTCGTAGAATGAGTTAGGAAGTATTTCCTCTGCTTCTATTCTTTCAAAGAGATTGTAGAGAATTGGTAAAATTTTTTTCCTTAAATTCCTTAAATATTCACCAGTCAATCCATCTGGGCCCTGTTCTTTCTGTTTTGGTGTGTTATTAATTATTAATGCAATTTCTCTAGTAGGTAGAGGTCTACTTAGATAATCTGTTTCTTCTTGTGCAAATTTGGCAGATTGTGTCTTTCAAAGAATTGGTGCATTTCATCTAGGTATCAAATTTGTGATATACAGTTGTTAATTGTATTCTTTTATTATCCTTTTTATGTCCCTGGGAACTGCAATGATGTTTTCTCTCATATTTCTAATATTAGTAATTTGTATCTCTTATTTTTTTTCTTGGTAAACTGGAGGCATATCAAATTTATTGCTCTTTTCAGCTTTTGGTTTTATTGATTTTTCTCTATTGATTTTTCTGTTTTTAATTTCACTCATTTCTGCTTTAATTCTTACTATTTCTTTTCTTTTGCTTACTTCAGATTTAATTACTCTTTTTCTAGTTAATTGTTAACTTAGATTATTGATTTTGGGTGTTTCTTCTTTTCTACTACATCCATTCAATGCTATAAATTTCCCTCTAAGCACTGCTTTCACTGCCTCTCATAAATTTTGATGAGTTATGTTTTCATTTTCATTTAGTTCAAAATGTTTTAAAATTTCTCTTGAGATTTGTTTTTTGACCTATGTGGTATTTGGAAGTGTGTTGTTCAATCTGCACATATTTTGGGACTTTTTAGTGATCTTTCTGTTAGCAGTTTCTTGTTTAATTCTATTTACGTTCTAGAGTAGGCATTGCATGATTTCTATTCTTATAAACTTGATGAGATATGTTTTATGTCCCAGAATGTGGTCTATCTTGGCTAATGTTCCATGTGAGTTTGAAAAAAATATAGATTCCGCTGTTATTGGATGAAGTAGTCTATAGAGGTCAACTGTGTTCAGTTGACTGATGGTGTTGTTGAGTTTGACTGTATTCTTACTAATTTTCGGTCTGCCTGATCTGTCCATTTCTGAGACAGAGAGGTGTGGAAGTTTCCAGCTCTAATAGGGGATTCATCGATTCATCTATTTCTCCTTGCATTTCTATCAGTTTTAGCTCATGAAATTTGATCCTCTGTTGTTTGGTGCATACATGTTAAGAATTGTTGTCTTCTTGGAGAATCAATCCTTTTATCATTGATTAATGCCCTTCTTTCTCCCTTATAACTCTCTTTACTTTGAAGTCTGCTCTGTTCGTAATTAATATAACCACTCTTGGTTTCTTTTGGTTAATGTTAGCATGGTGTATTTTTCTTCATTTTGCTTTTTAATCTATAGATGTCTTTATATTTAAGGTGGGTTTCTTACAGACAAACACAGAGTTGGGTCATGTTTTTGGATTCATCCTGACAATGTCTTTTAATTGGTATATTTAGACCACTGACATGCAAAGTGATTATTGATAATTTTGGATTAATAGTCACCATATTTGTTACTGTTTTCTATTTGCTGCCCTGTTCTTTACTCCAATTTTTGTCTTTTACTCTTTTTCTTACTTTTGTGGTCTTATTTGAGTATTTTATATGATTCCATTTTCTCAACTTTCTTAGTATATCAGTTATTATTCTTTAGTATATCAGTTATTATTCTTTACTTTTTAAAATGATTGCCCCAGAGTTTGCAATATCCATTTACAAATAATCCAAGTCCACTTTCAAGTAACACTATATACTTCATGAGTGGTGTGTTTTCTAATAACAAGATAACCATGATTCCTCCCTCCCATTCCTTGATCGTTGCCGTCATTCATTTCTCTTATATACAAACACATACGTGTGTGTGTGATATGTACATGAGCATACAGAATCAAATACATTTTGAGTATTATTATTTTGAGTAAGCCTATCTGCTAAATCATTAAGAAGAAGGAAGATCAAAGTTTTAATTTTACCTTCACTTATTCTTTCTCTGATGTTCTTCCTTTCTTTTTGTGGATCTGAGTTTCTGACCTATATTATTTTCCCTCTCTCTAAAGAGCTTCTTTTAGCATTTCTGCAAGGCAGTTCCACGGGCAATGAATTCCCTCAGTTTTTGTTCGTCTGAGGAAATCTTTATTTCTCTTCCACTCTGAAGGATAATTTATCATTGTACAGAATTCTAGGTTGGTGGATTTTTCCTCTCAACACTTTAAATATTTCACTCTTCTTGCATAGTTTTTGAAGGGAAGTTAGAAGCAATTTGTTCACTTTGGGGGAAAATGTTCTTTTCTTCTGGCTTCCTTCATTATTTTTTTTTTCTTTATCTTTGATTTTTTTCGTAGTTTAAAGATAATATGCCTAGTTTTCGTCTTGTTTTGGATTTTGGCATTTATCCTTTTTCTTAGACTTCCTCGATCTGTAATTTGAGAAAATTCTCAGTCATTATGGTTTCAAATATTTCCTCTGTTCCTTTCTCTCTTTCTTCTTCTTCTTGTATTCCCATCACATGTATGTTATGCCTTTTGTAGTTATCTCACAGTCCTGAGATATTCTGTTTTTTCTTTCTTCAACCTTTGTTTCTTTGCTTTTCAGTTTTCGAGGATTCTATTGCTGTATTCTCCAGCTCAGAGATTCTGTCCTCAGCCGTGTCCCGTCTACTAATAAGCCCATCAAAGACACTCTTCATTTGTGTTACAGTATTTGCTTTTTTTTAATCTCTAGCATTTTTAGTGGGTGTTCTTTCTTAGGATTTCTATCTCTCTGCTTACATCGCCCATGTGCTCCTGCATGCTGTCCACTTTATCCATTAGAGCCCTTAGCATATTAATTATAGTTGTTTTAAAGTCTCAGTCTGATAATTTTGACATTCCTGCTATATCTGTTTTGAAGCTCGCTCTGTCCCTTCAAATTGCGTGTTTGCCTTTTGAGATGCCTTATAATTTTTCCTTAATGGCCAGACATGATGTACTATGTAAAAGAACCACTGTAAATAGGGCGTTAGTAATGTGGCGGTGAGGTGTGGGGAGGGGGAACTATGCTATAGTCCCATGTCAGGTCTCAGTCTTTTGCTGAGCCTGTGCGTCTGGGCTGTGAACTTCGTAAGAATTTCTCAGAGTTCCGCCATCCCCTTAGGTGGGATAGGAAAGCTTGGGCAGCCTGGGGATGTGAGTGTTTCTCTCGGTCAGGTCCCTTAGGTTCTGAGAATACCCCAGTGGGTTAGGATCTGGTTAACCAGTTTCTTCTGAGGGCAGGCCTTGTTAAGAAGAACAGAATGTTCTGGTGTATTTTTAAATGGTTCTTTTCTCCCCTCCCTCTGTAGAAAGTCAAAGACTTTTCTCTGATATTTACTGTGGGAATCTGATCAAGCTCCTGGAGGTGAATCTCACAGTATTGTGAGGTCCCCCCCATGGCTGGGTGCCCCTAGAGTTGTTAAATCTCAGACTTGTCTGCACTGAACCTCCAGAAAGTTGTCCATTCCAGTTCAGTTTTCTTAACCTGACACTGGTTCCCACGGTGGTCTCTGACCTGAGTATCCTCTATTCCCTGTATTTGTGTCTGTCCCTCCAATCTTGGGGGTAGAGATTTGCCCTGTGTCCTCTCCTCTGGATCCAAGCAGAGTTGTTGATTTTTCAGTCTGTTCATCTTTTTGCTTGTTGGTGGGACAGAGTGGTGACTTCTAAGCTTACATACTGAACCAGACTGTGGCTGTTTTTTAAGCATACAGATTTTTGTGATTGTGTATTTTTCTACCATAGAGATGTACCGTAATTCATTTAATTCCATCTCCTATTTTGGGAACACTTCTTTCCAATTTTTCACAATTATAACCAATGCTATGATTGGGCATTCTTATTAAATAATTCTCAGTGTACATCTTCACTTATTTTCAGAGGAAAATTCTCTAGAAGTATAATTAATCAAAGGGCATGTGCATTTTAGAGAAATTGACAATATTTAGAGATATTGACAAATACTGCTTAATCATTTTCTGGAAAGTTCCTATCTGTTTTGCTCCCAGCAGCTATGTGTGTGGATGTCTCTTCTTTGAACTCTCTCCAATAATGGAGACATTATGTTTTATTTTTGTCAACTGAGGAAGTGCAAATGATTTCTCCTTGTTTTAATGTATGTCTCTTTAGTTATTACTTTTACTTGGTATTGTCTTAAGTGTTCATTGAGAATTTATATTTTTTTATTTGCATGCTGTTGGTTCATGAATTTTGCCAAAATTTTCCTATTTGTATATTTATTTGTTTTCTTAGAGACATACAAACACTCTTTATATCATTAATTATGCCAGTGACTATTAACCATATATTAACACAAATAATTTCCCCCTCATTTGTGACTTTTCATTATATATATGGTGGGGTTTTTTCTTATTCCTGGAATTTTAGTTTCTATAATTTCTTCCTTAGCATTTGTACCGGGAAATAACTTCTCTGCCTGATATCAGTTAAGTATTGACTTGTATTTTCCTCTAGTTTTGTGATTTCATTTCTTGATTTAATTCTTTGATTCATCTGAAATATAATTTAATACATAGTGTGAGATAGATGTTTAACTTGCTTGTTTTTCTGAAAAGCTCACTAATTATCTGTGTACCATTTTATTCGTTATTAGTGTACTTTTTTCCTTACAAATTAAAAATTAAAAATTCTGCTTTTGTAATATGCTGAATTCTTATCTAAACATTTAACATATTCCTGGGCATTATTTTGTTTTTCATTGAGTTGTTTGTTCACCCTTGTGCCAGCCAGCATTTGAAAATTATTCTGGCTTTATACTGTATTTTCATACCCAATAGGTATATTCCTTCATCTTTTTTTTTTTTCCTAATCTGTCATCTTTATTCTTTAATTTTGAAAAGGCAATAATGTACTTAGTAAAATGGATGGGACTATAGTGTTTTTATTTTTTAAAATTTTATTATTATTATTTTTAAGATTTTATTTTTAAGTAATCTCTACACCCAACATGGGGTTTGAACTCACAACCCCGAGATCAAGAGTCACATGCTCTACTGACAGAGCCAGCCAGGTGCCCTGGGATTATGGTGTTTTTAAATGCCCAGTTTGTTGAATATGCATTCAGATGTGCAATGTGCAAGATGTATGGCAAATTAGATGCATTTGGGACAGTCGAAGGACCTCAGCTCATCCAGCCTGAGCTTTTTACCTTGGGAGCTGTGCCTTACCCTCCTCAGGCCTTGCCTGTGTCGGGCTTCTGCACTTGGACTTGTGAGGTTCTGCCTTGGGTCCATCGCCTTTAGAGAAAACTCCCAGGCTCTTAGCTCCAGCTGCTGATGGGAGCAGCCTCTTACTCCTGACTCGCTCCTCTCCTAGTCCCTCACTGAGACCACACTCGGTAACTCGGGTGCAGCTCACCGAGGTCCTGGGCTGGCCAGCAAGGTAGGATTGATCAGTAGAATGTCCCAAGATCCAGTAGATGATGGTCTTCGATGCCATGATATCCTTAAGAAATGCTCCACTACACTGGGGCAGAATGGAAGAGGCGGATCGTGGAAGGTTCCAGCTGTGGGTGGACAGGAGTAAGTAAGGTAAGGAGCATTTCAGAGACAGTGACTGGGAGGGTTCCCAGGTCTCCAAGAAAACAGCATTCATTTACTTAACAGATATTTTTGGGACCCCCACTGTGTGCCAGGCACTACAACCTCAGACTGAGAATGTGTGAACAAGACACGTGCTTCATTTCTGTCCTCACATGTGGCCTGTGGGGGAAACTGACATTATGCAAATGTGCAAATGAGCGCAACAGCAGTTCCCCATCAGGGCTCTGGGGCGAAGACGGGATGCTCTACGTGGGGGCTCACGGAGCACCTTTCAGAGGATATAGTAGCAAAGCCGAGATCCTGGGGATGTGAAGCCCAGCAAGGGGGCGCCCTCCTGCCGGGAGGAAACAGCACGGTGTCTTTTAGGCACTTTAGAGGGCAGTGTCACTGGACCTGGGTGTGCAAGGAGAAGATGAGGTCAGGGGAGCAGGCAGGAAAGAGACCGGTGGGTCTGGGGAAGAGTTTGGAGTTTACTCTAAGTGAGATGGGCTATGGCAAGAACCTGTGCATGTCCCCGTGTGTCAGTGCGTCCCTGTGCGCCATTCATATCTATGTCCAACGCCATTCGTGTGAGTCAATGCCTTGGGGTGTTCTCTGCCCATGGAAGCCTACTTCTTCCAACCTTTGGGGCAGGTTGGAAGTCCTGGGGAGTCAGGCCTACCCTCCCTCCCCCCCGCAGCAGCCTTTTGTTAATAACTGAGCAAAGGTGGTATATAAATACCCCAGTATGCAGAATAACTGAAGAATGTTCTGCCCTATGTCTCAGAATTCCCAGTGGGATTGGGTCCGTTGCTCATGGTGGTCATTGTTCTTAAAGCCCCTTTATCTCATTGTCATCCTTTTCTCTCCAGTTTCCCTTCCCCACTCCCCTCTTGGCGTTTCTTGGATTCATCTCCCATATAAACTGTTTATCTTCACATTTCATCTCAAGGCCAGTTTCTCTAGGAAATCCTGGGTGTTGGAAGATCTTGAACAGGGGTCAGGAAATTATGGCCCATGGGCCAAATTTAGCTTGTTGCCTGTTTTTGTAAATAAAGTTTTATTGGAACACATCCATGCCCATTTGATTACTATTGTCTGTGGCTGCTTTCCACTACAATGACAGAATTGTGTTGTCGGGTCAGAGATCAGATGGCCGGCAAAGCCAAACCTATTTACTATCTGACCCTTCAAAGAAAACATGCCTACCTTTGGTCTTGAGAAGCAGAATGGCATGGTCTGATTTACTTTATTAAAAGGTCACTCCAGCTGCAGGGTAGAGAGTATATTTGGGGCTGGAGGGCTTAAGCACTAGTTAGAAGGCCACCACAGAAATCTAGGACGGCTATAAAGTGAACAGACTTTGGTTGTATTTTGAAGTTAGAAACAACAGAACCTGTGAACGGATTGGATGGAGGAAGGGAGGAGTTCGGAGATGTGTTTTTATGTACTTTTGGTTCTTCTAATGCTCCTTGAGAAATTACCTTTCTCTTTAGTATCACTTCTTCGGAAATCCTCCATGACTTCTCAGCTTGGTTGGGGGCCACCTTTGGGCCCCTGGAGTCCCCACACTCATCCTGTCATAATGTTGTGTTCTTCCTTTGACCTTGCCTTAGATCACAGAGATAACACATAACAGAGCCTGGATTCTTAGCAAAATTTGACTCTAGACCCTGTTCTCATGGCCGTCATCACACCGACGTATCTGTGGAACCCTCAGTCGTAGCATATGCTAGACGCTTGATAAATTAGTCACCAAGTGAATGAAGACCAAGAACTCTTTGGTTTGGTCCGCGCTACTTATCCCAACACTCTGCCTTCACTGCTTCCCCCTTTCCTCACCTGCCCTGCCTTCTCTCTCCTGGCTCTCATATTTCATGGCGTAGACATGGGGCCATGGCAATGAAGTGGAGCTAACAGGTGATGTGATAGCCGTCATAATTTAAGGAGCAAGAGTCTCATGTAGCCGCGCGACACGGAAGACGAGAGCTGGCTGTGTGCAGACAACCAATCATTTCTGGTGCGCATCAGCATCTGTCTGGGCAGCTTGAGTGTGAAACATGTTCCAATTCTCCGGGGACATTAAAAGAAATGGAGGGAGTACATAGGGAAACTGAGTGTTAAGCAGGGCTATCGCTCTGAGGTGGAGAAGGCCGGGCCATCTCAATCATGTCTGCCCTCTGCCTTCATCCTTGAATTTGTGAGACGGCTGCCCACTGCCTCTGTTGAGATTACATCATGAATTACTCAGGCACAAGCTGACCAGATTTGAGAGCATGGGAAGGCAGTCCAGAAACCAAGCAAGGGTGCTGGCATTTGTAAAAACAAAACACAAAAAACAAATCTGTTGGAGATGAGGGTAGATGTTGGAAGCCGGTCAGCAGGTCCAAGCAAGAGAGAGGCCCACCAATAATTTCCTCGCTTGGCCTCCCTAGGGGTCAGTGCTGTTTCTCCACTCCCTCCCTCCCCTCTCCCTTGCCTCTCTCATCTCTTGCCATCCTTAAGAAACACGCACAGGCAGAAATCAATCCATCAAATGTCATTACAGATTTATTAAGCCTGATGTAGAAAGACATTTAACAGAAACATCTTCACAAAGCATAAAAAGAGCACTTCTATTCAGTCTTGTGCTTTGAAAATCTAGATATATTTTTATCATATAAATAATTCTTTTCATGTTTTAAGTGCATCTGTGTGTTTTTTTTCTTCTTCTCTCCTTTAATTTTCATTCAGTTGGCCAAAGCGGAAGTCGGCGCTGACGGAAAAGAAGCCATTTGCAAAGCTCATGGTGTCGGGAGGCATGTCCACTATATCAGCTGGGTTTCAAAAAGGTGGTTCAAGATCTGCAGCTTTCGAATGAGGGACAGCCTCCAGCAAAATCATACTCGAATACACCCAAGTCCTTAATGTCGGCAGTTGGGTTTCCTGATGCAAATTACGACAAGGTTTCAGATGGGAAACAGTCTATTTTCCACTGCTGAGTGGAAAAAAAAAAAGACTTTTTTTGGTCACAAAGGAAAAGAGTTATTGTGTTTAAAAATGTAAATAATCCACTTATAGAAACCTTTTTGATGGAAATGAGGGGCTCCATATAACCTTGGTGGGTGCGTTATTAGTTTTTCACAATAGCTAAAAGAAGTAGTATCTATTATTTAGGGTTTTAATTACAGTTCGCAAAGTAGAATGATATTCTTAAAAAAAAAACCTCAACTCTTTAGATGTAAAAAATAATGGCTTCTGTGATATAATTTAAGGGTTTTCTTCATCTCCACCATCAGAGAATTTATTTCTAGTGGTAAAATTGTATTAAAGATCTCTCTCCTTATAGAGATGATTTCAATGCCGCGGCATCCCACGCAGGCATACATCTGATGTGCACCCAAACAAAGTCATTTTTATTCAGCGAGAGGTTGATCTGAATGTTTCTTTTGACCTGATTTAAGTTATATGGAGTATCAAGACCAGATTATTTCTAATTAGGAGAGATGACGGGATGATGGCACCAACGGACAAAGGCAGGAGCACCTTTTCTGAAAATCCCTGCATTTTTTTTTTTTCTTCAAGCTGGAAAGCCATCATTTCCAGCTGGGTTGGTGATCTTTGGGCAGAGTGACAACTCGGCCAAGCCTTTGGAAATTTGCAAATAGTGACTGCATTGAGCATTCACATTCGGGATGAGGAGAAGTAAAAGAAAGTGTGGCCAGCCAAGGGAAGAATTTTCCAGATCCCAGAGAAGTGGGCATAGATGCCTGCCTCTATCTGTGATGAATCTGTTTGGCCACAGGGTGGTATAATTTTCCTAGCAGAAAACTTTTTTTTTTTCATTGCAAGGACAATTTATAATCATCAAAAACAAGTGAAACATGGTTTTGATTAAAACAGCCTGTTGGCTCAATAATCTCTGTAATTTTAAAAACATCCTTAATGCAGAAGAAGAACACGCCGATGTCAGGAATGGCCTGGGGCCCCATTACAACAGCAACCGAATAAATAAGGAGGAGAATTGCGAGGTCATAAAAACAAAATTAAGCTAATGTTTCAAATTTCGACAATTATGAATTCTTCCTCTAAGAAGACATTAAAAAAATTTTCAGGCACTATTAGATAAAATACAAAGAGGATAATTCTACATGAATGAGTTTGCAGTTTTCCCAAGGGGTAAAGCATGCCTTTAAAGGAAAACTCTGAATTAGGACGTTGGTTCCTCCCTAGATCCAGCAATTGGATGGGACTCATGCAGACAGAAAAACTTGGTTCTTATAATTTCTTTGTAAACTCAGATCTAATTCTTTCAGAAGCTATTGAAAGAGAATGACCAGGAAAAAAATTACAAGCATATTTTTTCTATACAAAAGAATCCCCATTGTGGGCCAGTTTGGTAGGAAACAGAAACAAGCAAATATAACAAAGTCTGTGTTCATACATGGCGATATAGTTAGTATATACAAATATGTACAGTATAAAAATGTACGGAAGGCTTACGTTCCCAGTCATCCAAGCTGCATTGCACACAGGGAAAACAGCCTGGCTTTTCCTCCTAGTATACAGGCAAATGTATTATGTACAGCATGCAGGTGATAGAAAATTAGTGCATTTGCACAGAAACATTCTACAGGTATGGTTGCAGTCATTTTTCTTGGAAAATGACTAGTCTACTTTCCTAACATGAAAACGTGTTTGCCTTTCTTCGCTGGCAAATAAACACTTTCCTTCAGAGCAAGGTTGAATGTAATTCTCCCAACTCATTCCGCCCTACCTTCCCCTCTGCCTTTTCTAAAAGAAAAGAAAAAAAAAGAAATCTAAACTCAACAGAAGGGGGCAAATGTGTAACAGAAACACGGTTGATACGAAATTTCCTAAAAAACTACAAGAGCTCTGTAGAGTAAGAAACGGTTGACCATTGTAAAGACCGTGTGATCAACTATCTTCTTGATTTTAAAGGGGTTTGGAAGTTTATGATTCACACTGACCGTGCCTGGCCGCTAGGAACCCAAGTCAGGAGAGATTAGGAGGATATAAGTGTATTAGAGACCAAAAAGTATATTGTATCCCGAGATATTGTGACATTTAAGAACCCTGAGCCAAATGAGAATTGTTTCATATGTCAGCTTTTTTTTTTTTTTTTTTTTTTGACTTGCATTGCACATTCTAGCATCTGCTGTGTTATAAGCCAAAATATTGTATTGCCGAACTGGAATGTTTCTGTAGTGTTTATCTCAATATAGGATGGGAACACTTTTTGCCTCTTTTCCGCAGACCAGTTGAACTTTGTGTGTTTAAAAAATGTACGTACACATTTATAATTCCTGAACGTTGTATGGGTCATTTAGAAAGTGAAAATATTGCTGTACAGAGTTTTCGCATTTGAGATATAATCGTATGATTGTGCAAGTTCTGTGAATATAAGCCTTTGCCTGGGGACTGATATCCAAACGCAGGTTTCAGGTTCAAGATAATTCAGTGAGCACACTGAAATTCATTTTCTGGAGGGGTTGAAGGGAGTGGTAGATTTTTTTTCTTTTTCTAAGTAACGCGTTTGTTGGAGTTTTTCCGCTTCTCCTGGGGGTTTTCACAAAAGAGTTATTCTTTGTACTTCCAAAAGCAGTTTTAAGGAAATAAACATTGTAGAAAGGGCTGTGAGAATTTAATCTGTCTTTTCAAACAGATCGTTTGTTAAAAGGACTTAACGATAATCTTATGGCTATCAGTAAAGTCATTTGTGTGCCGAAAGGTGTCAGATCAGGGTGCCATTACTTGGAAGAGCCATTTTACTTGGAATCTATTTTTCCAAAGGAAATGGGCAGAGTCCTGTTGCAGAAATAGCATCCCACCAGGTACCAGCATTTTAAAACAGTCCTATTCTAATCCATAAAACATTTCTAGTTTTCCCTGAAGCTTTGGGCTGCCTTGCGCATGAATAATTTTTGGAGAAACACCCACGCCTGTTAGCCCATTGTTCGTAACTATTGGAAGGAGATTAACTAGAGCCTGGAAATTGTATATCTACGTATGCCTCTGAATCTGTCACATGAAACCAAAGGAGATAAGTGGCTTTTACTTTGGATGAAGAGGTAAAATTCCCCTGTAGAAATTCTAAAGATGATTCACAAGTTTCAAAATGTTTAATGCTTCCCTACAATGGAAACCTGTCTCTCTGTCTGGGGGGATGGAAATTTCTATCTCCTTCTCCTGCTCAATCTTTGTCTAAAAGTATTTCATGGATATTTTGAGAAAGTGCCACATATAGGAAGGGAGAAAATGAAATTAGCATTTTAACATCTCACAGGGGAAAAAAATAAACCGAAAGTTCAGTTGTGATTTTTTTTTTCTTGCCTAATGCTTGTTCAAAACAGAAACTACTTTTATCGCTTTTTAGAACTACACACACACATATGTGGTTCCTCACACTGACACACTTCTCTTCTTGTGGAGAGTAGAGGATAACGTGAAAATGACATTTTAATTTTTTTTTTTTAACGAAAACATTTAACCAGATTAGAAAATAAAAGCCGATGGGGGGGAAAAAGATTTGAATGTAGTCAAGTAACTGGTGAAGTGACAGATGGAAAAGCATGCACCTTTTAAGGCCTTGTAATCTTTGGATTTACTGTGAAAAGTTTCAGAAAAACCATAGACTCACTGCGTCACTGTCGGTGGGCCCTGGGAAATCGCTGTGAATTCGTATGTACACACCTCGCTGCTTCACCAGTGTTTCAGAAATGCTCCCCAAATATGTCATTTCATGAGCTTGTTTTCTGCATTTCGACCAAGTTCAGCGGCTTGCGCCCGTGACCTTAATTATGCAAGACTCAAACAAGCGAGCAGGGACATTTTGGGGGTGAGTTTTAAGAAATCTATTTGTGACCTTAAAGAAATTCCACGGGGACTGTGTGGGCTATCCAATATATTCTGTGATTAGAGTCTACATTTAGGCCTTGACCCATTTTTAAGCTAGTTTCTTTTCTGTATGCTTTTCAGAAAGAGAAATCCCTATTCTGAAATATTATTATTTTGAAAAGCAGGAATAAAAACACGAGTGACAAAGGGGAGGTGGCCCCTCTGGGAGCTCCCCCGCCCCCCAGGCCAGGAAGAGTCCGGGTGTTGGGTGAATTGTTCAGTGTTGTATCCCGTACTACCTAGAACAGTATCCCGCACACAGCAGGTGCCTTCTAATCTTCGTGGAATGAATTTGCCGAATGAATTGCATTTCCCGTTCTCTCTTGTGTCCCCCGGTGCTTTGTAACATGCTCTATATTTGGTGAATTTGCTGAACTACAAAATGGGGCCAAAGATATAAAACTTGAATATTTATATACAATTTTTTTCAGTGGACATTTCAGTTTGCAGCTGGTTGGTGGCCTTAGCTAGAAGGAGGGATGAAGAAGGAAAGGCGATTTCTCACCCCCACTGGTAGCAAGGGTTTCGGTGGTGGAATGGAGATCCTCGAGTGTGATTTGCATGATATTTGCATGTCATGTTCCTTTCCATTTCTCAAGTTCCAATATATCAGCACTCTGTTTATTCAGAGAGAGGAAGAGAGTGGTCTGAAAGCAGATACATTCTCCTGAGCTCATGTTAGTTTTTTCTTCCAGAAAGAAGCTTCTAGAAGCCTCCCAAGGCTTCCCAAGTGAAAAGACAGGCCTGGTCTCTAGAGATGTACTGAGAGCCGTGTTTACCTCGCAACGTGAGCCCAGATCTTGTTTCCTAAGGAGAACATCAGCAGCTGTCCCTCAGCAGTGACATTTATAGTTACCAAGTGACAATTCATGAATCTTCCCAAATTTATCAATATTTTTGTCTCTCGCCTCCCACCCCACCCCTCCACAGAAATTGCGCTAACAAAACCGTATAGCTTAAATGTTGAAGCAGATGATTTATTTGTTTGTTTTTTTTTCTTAGAAGGGAAACAATTTCCACAGAGTCGAGAATTGTATCGTCTGCCCCCAGTCGGAGCAAGACCTCAAGAATCTGTGTCTGAATTACATAACTTTATCTGATAACGCTGGGTTGGCGCAGGCAATCGTTAACAGCTTCAGGAAGCCCAATGCTAATGCACTGATTTTCCTTTAATAGGATCTCGTCGTCGAAGGACGGTGTTCATTAGAGTCCGCCCTTCAATCTTAACCCATGCGAAGACCGTTCCTTTCCAGTTGAGCTCCATTCATTTCTGGTTGAATAGGTTAAGCAAAGACAGACCTCGCTGTTCTCAATTCACTTTATGATCCTCCCATCATAAAAAATAATATCAGCACCTTGCTTTTCATGTCAGAAGTACATTTGAGCCGCTATTCCCTATGCCCATGAGTAAATCCCATAAAAGCCGCCCCCGTTGTAGTGTTGCTATTTTTCCTTGTGGGTGATTGATTGATGGATGAGTGCTGACACTTCAATGAAGCTATTTCGACTGCCATCTCAATCCGATGATGTGAGGGGTATATTTTCTGTCCATGCCTCATTACTTTAGAATGACATTCCTGGAACTTCATTTACTTTTTCCCTCCTTCCCCGAAGCGCCATATTTTTTCCCATCTAGGTTATGCATGCCATAAAAAAAGCAATTTGCTATTATATGTGGCATAAGGGCAACACTTTCCCTAGGAGGTAAATAAGAAGTTTTTTTTTTTTTTTTTTTAATCCCGATGTTGAATTTAGGGATCATGTCAAAATTTCCAAAGCAATTTCAACAGGCAGGCTTTCACGAGAAATGGTGAAGAGGATATCTGGCTTCGTTCTTTTGGTGTTGAGACTTTTTTGTGTGTGATAACCTTGCTGATTAAAGCAACGACAACAAAATTGTTTTTGTTTGTTTGTTTGTTTCAGAATCATTTAAGTTCCTAGTGTTGTACCTAGAAGAGTTTAACTATTTTGCCTATAGTTGAGTAGCAGTTTATAACACAATCCAGACTTTATTTGTCCTTTGAGAATAAGGAAATTCATTGTTTAAATGCAATGATAGATTTATCTATTTATAGATTGCCATCAGTTGTTTAGAGAAATGCTCAACTAGAGTAAACAGCGCTCCGCCTGAATTTCCAAACTGTGCACTAGGTATGCAAGACTTTTAATATTAAAACATGCTCTTAGCTTTTCCAAGTTGACTTAGGACCTGATTTTAATCTGTGTAATACAGTATTCCCGTTAATAATAACGTATAATTAAGACATCCGTTAAAAATCCATAACGTTAATTTAATGGAGAAAATCTAATACAGTTCTATTGGAATTTTTACGTTAAATTAACTTTAACGGGCTTTTAATGGATGTCTTAATTAGATCTCATTATTAACGGGAATATTCCACAAATTAAAATTGGGCCCTCAAAGTTTTAATGAAAAAAGTTGTGGGAACACATTTAAAATGGACACCCTATTTCATGCTTTCTGTTGCTTCTCAAGCTAAGCTGCGTGTCCCAGTCCGTAAACGACAGGCTTTGCAGAAAGAGATCACTGGGCGAGACGGCTGCTGAACTTTCCACCCTGTTGTGATCTCATCTTCTTGCTTTCCTTCAGATCCCGCATCTCACCAATTTCCCCAGGTCTGCCAATTTGTAGGTCTCATATGTGTACTTAAAACCTTTTGTGTGTGTGTGTAACCAACCAAGACAATGATTAAAAAGATGCCCACCAGTGCTTGGGAAAAACTCTTTGGCAGCAACATGGTTAAGCCTAACTGTGTGAACAACTTTCACAGAAGATGAACATTGTTCAGAGGTTTTCTTGGCTCAAACTCTGGTCTAACTTAATAATTCTTCCACTTTGCGGTGATTAATGGCTCCCCAGTGCAGGGGCAGGACTGGGCAATCCAGGTGCAACCGTAATTGTTGCTCTGAACAGAAACATTTCCTTTAGACAAACGTTCCCAGAGGGGTTATAAATAGGAAATGGACATTACCATGAAAAGTAAGCTTCCAAGGGTCTGCAACTAGCGCAGCTCACTTGGACATTAAACTATGAAGACTCATGCTCCCCCACCCTTTCCTGTCAAGTGTTACAGACGGACGAAATAAGTATATCAATGTTCTCAGTCATTATTTTTTTTCAGTGGCACTTTGTTTTCTCGTGACAGTGAAAAGGGGACCATGGAGACGAGACTGCCTCATTGCAGTTTGTCAATGAAAATCTAATATCGTCTATAAGCAGAGAAGTGGAAATCAATACTTCATTACCAAATTGTTAGTAAGAATGAAGAGAGATGGCTGGGGTAATTTTTTTTTTTTTCTTTTTTCTCGTTTTCTTTTTTTTTTCTTTTCTTTTCTCTTTTCTCTTTTTTTTTTGGCAGTCTTCTCAGAGCAGGGTGTCAAGAGGAGTTCAATGTCAGAAGCAGGTGGTACAACGAAGAAAGACTCAGTGTGAGGGAGATCCAGGCTGGAAAGTTGAAACTAAGGCATTTATCCTGTAATGGGAATCAGAACAACAGAAAAAGATGCATTATTTTCTGAGGACTAAGCTCACTTGGTTATTTCCCCCAGTAGCCGAATTGCCCACGTGCACGATTTCATTCGTATTAATGGTCTGCGTGGAGACAGTTAAATCTAGTCTAGGGTATGATATAACCCTGAGATGGGACCTAGAAAGGAAAAGCCAGTTTAGGGAGAAAAAAAAGAACCTTTAAAATATAATATATGGAAGAGATACGCATACACTCTTGTTCCTAACAGCACTATTCACAATAGGCAAAAGGAGGAAGCAGTCTTGATGTCCATTGGCGGATGGATGGGTCAACAGAATGTGGTATATGTATAGATACAATTTGATAGAAGTGAAGAAAGAGATACAGTGGGATATTATTCAGTCTTGAAAGGAAATTCTCATACATTCTACAACGTGGATGAACCTTGTGGACATTATGTTAAGAGAAAACAAGCCAGTCATAAAATTCTGTATGACTTCACTTACAGGAGGCACCTAGAGACGTCAAACGGAAACACAAAGCAGAAATGGCAATTGCAAGGGCTGGGGAATGGGCAGCTGTTGCTTGTGGGTATAGAGTTTCAATTTTGCAAGACAAAAAAGTTCTGGAGATGGATAGTAGTGACGGTTGCACAGCAATGGGAATGTACTTAATGCCATCGAACTGTACCCTGGCAAGTGATTCAGATGATAAATTTTATGGTTTGTGTGTTTTTCCACAATTAAAAATAAAACCTATAATATACTTTCCCATTATAAAGCATTTCGAAAAAGAAAAAAAAAATTAACTTATGGCCCCACCACCCAGAGGGAGCTCCTATTCATGTTCTGCTCTATTTTCGTCTAGTTTTCTCTTCCCATGAATTTGTGAGAGGCGTACATAGTCATAAATACCCATTGTGCGATGTTCTTCTCTGGTGTTTTCCCCCACTTGGAAGCCCCATTATAAATAGCTACACGAGTTCGATCACCTACACTATCAGAATTTACGAAAATCTCATGATGTTTGACATTTAATTTACTTCCAATTTTATTCAATAATAGGTGACACTGTGATAAACACCTTTGTGCTTAAAGCCTTGCAGCTTGTTGGGATATATCCATTGCCTTAAATTTGCCAAATGTGGAGTTCCTGAGTCAAAAGACAGGAACATTTTTGTGGTTGGAGAAATGCTACTTAAAAATATGCTTTGTTATGGGAGATTAACTGGGAGAATTTTTTTCAGATATGTGTTATCTGGATTACTGTAAGAATGCATATAGTTTCCATTAGCCCAGTCTGGGTGGCATTCCTTGTTTACATCTTGTTATTTAGTGGTATTGCCCATTTTAGTGAGAAAAAACACCTTTGACTTATATGTAATTGGTCTTTTGGAAGAGGAAAACTTCCAAGTTTCTGGTAGAAGAGTAAAGACACGTTGAAAGTTGTTGACATTTGATGTGTGTGAAGAAATTATGCACAAAATACCCCAAACAGATGTTATCAACAATTCCCTGATAAGAAATAGTAGGACTTCAATACTAGAGCCAGTTGTTATGCACCTACCAAATGCCAGACACTTTACACATATTACCCCTAACACGTGAAACAGTCTCATTTTAGGGGCGCCTGGGTGGCTCAGTGGGTTAAAGCCTCTGCCTTTGGCTCAGGTCATGATCTCAGGGTCCTGGGATCGAGCCCCGCATTGGGCTCTCTGCTCAGCAGGGAGCCTGCTTCCCCCTCTCCCTCTGCCTGCCTCTCTGTCTACTTGTGATCTCTCTCTCTCTGTCAAATAAATAAATAAAATCTTAAAGAAAAAAGAAACAATCTCATTTCAAAAATAAAAGAGTCTCAAGGAGGTTTGTGACTTGTCCAAGGTCACATGGCTAATAAGAAGCAGAGGCTGGCTTTAAATTTAGGTCTTCCCATTTAGGTCTTCACTTCCCGTGGAAGTGAAGCTTCCATGCTCACTTCAGGCACCCCATCCCACCCCCCTACCCCCTCATTTCGATTACAAATGTCACCATCAGTGGAAGGAGTCCTTTCCCTTTGACATTAGGTTTGTATTTCAGAGACAAAGTGATCTTCCCTCTGACTTGGTTGGAACCCCCTGGCAGAAACTTGAAGGAGAATGGTCATGTGGTTGGAGGAGAGAGATGCATCAAAGAAAGAGAAAGAGATTAGAGGGCAGAAATTGTAAGGTCTTAGGGGAAGGTAGGAGGAGGGAGAGAGGGAGAAAGGAAGAGAACAGCTGATTTTCTTAAAGGGTGAAAGTGACCTACACTGGAGGCAGAATGAAGTCCTGGGTGGAGGGTTGACACACATTATATGTGACGTCCTCCCTCTCTCCTCCCTGACCATGATTTTAATGTGACGCCAGAGAACTTTGCTTCATTTGTTGCTTCCTTGAATCCGCTCCAGATTTGTTCAACACCTAGACTCCTCTGGCTGGGTTTCTCTTAGGGCAAAGTTTACCCTGGGGAGAGGAGCAAGGAGAACGAAAAAATAATTGTATTATATTATAATCCCCTTCTTGGAAATTCACAGTACACATCAGCATATTAAAGGCTCTGAGAAGTCCTGCCACCAAAACCCAACCCAACCCAACCCAACCCAATGCGTCTTTATTTAGCCCAGCGCTTCCCGGACTTGTTTGATGACCCTTTTCTTTCCCACAAAACACCCACAAATATACTTGAGCGTTGTATTTCTGGAAAATATCTTCATGACAAACTCTTGTGTAAAAACACGGAAGTTGCTCAGCTCCTAAGATCTCAGTCCCGATCTCATTATTGACTTTCTTTGATTCTTTGCTCAGGTCCCGCGGCTTTCTGGAGCCTCAGCCTGAAAGGAGCCTGTTGTAGTGATAACTAGACATTTCCCGAGTTTACTCTCTGCTACCCCCGCTAAGTCCGTGCCTCACCTCGAGGGAAACTTATGATACTGCGGTGTAGGAGGGAAGAGTGTCCACACTTTCCAGCCTAGGAAATGGACATTCAGGGAGGTGGAGCCATTTGGCTTGCTGTCACCTGGCTGGTAAGTGGGAGAGACGGTACCCAGGTTCAAGGTTGCCTGGGCTCTTAAACCACTGCTTCTTAGATGGTCTGCGAGAGCTTGATATTGTCGTAAAGTGTTGAACACTAACATTATTAATAATTCAGAGGCCTTTCTCCAAGAGTATCTGTACAGTTAGTTAGGGAGTTAAATTCTAGATCCAAGTGACTTCTGTTAAAACCTGGCTATGATGCTATTTCTACCCTACAAATCTCCTCCTATTCCACCATGATGGATGGAAGTGGCAGATTCTCCTAGAAAGTCAGTGTTCCCGTACTAAAGAGAGTGTGTAAAGAGGAGAACTGAATCTTAGGCCACTTTGGGATGATAGACCTTCTCTTACCATTTCTTATCTTAGAAGAAGAAGAAAATACGGCTTATTTTTTCCGTAGGCCTAAAGAGGAGACCCTGGCAGAAAATTAAAAACTGGGAAATGAAGGCAATGAGAAGTAGCAGTTTTATTTCTCACTGCTCACAATGCAGTGTGTAAACTACTTTTGGTTGTGTCTCCACTGGTTGTCGAGGCCAAACTTTGCTGCAGCATGGGTTTTTTGTTTCTTTTTTCCCTAGTACTAACTTAAGCTACTACTATAAAAAATAAAACCGAAATAAATAAAAATTTTAATTACATATCTAAAAAGTCATTGGCAGAGTTCATTAAGGAGAGTTTGTGAGGGAAAGCCAGGCGAAGAAATGCAATTATTTTTGTATTAATTACATAGCCACCAACAGATGTGTAGAATTATATCTACTTTAATTTGGCCATGCTAGAATTTTTTTTTTTTTTAAGCGCGGGAGAGAGCAAACAGGTGGAGGGCCAGAGAGAGAGAGAAAGAGAGAGAGAGAGAATCTTAAGCAGGCTCCACGCCCAGCATGGAGCCCGACACGGGCCGGTCTTAGGACCCTGAGATCATGACCTGAGAAGGAATCAAGAGTCAGATGCTTAACCGACTGAGCCACCCCAGTGCCCCTGGCTGTGCTAGAGTTTTTAATCTCTCTGGCACATCATTTTGGTCGGCCCTTCCTCTCCAGGCCCTTGCTCAGATCTGCCTTCCTCTTTCTCTACTTTGTCCTATTCTTCTCAGAGCTGCGCTTCTGTCCCTGGGGGCCGGGGGGAGTGCTGTGGTTGCTGCAAGGATGGGCACGCCACCAGTGTTGAATGGTTAGGCGCTGGGGATCTTGCAACGTGTGGGACAGCTTCTCACAAGGTAGTGTTGGCCCTCATCCTGCACCATCTTTGAAAATGTCTCTGTAGGTTGGGGTTTCTCAGCTTTGGCATTATTGATATTTTTGGCTGGATAATTCTTTGTTGCGGGAGACTGTCCTGGGCATTGTAAGATTTTTAGCAGCATCGCTGGCTTCTACCCATTCGATTCCAGGAGCAGCCCCCTTACCCTTGAGTTGTGACAGCCAAAAATATCCCCAGACCTTGCCAAATGTCCCCAGGGCGGGAAGCAAAATGATCTATCACAGCGGTTCAGAAGCGCTGACATAGTGGAAAACATTTTTATAATTATTTCAGCCTAGACCCTAATTCCATTTCACATACAAACACAAAGTCTTTGGTGCACAGTTTCATATACACTACATTGTCCAGAAATAAAGCAACCTTGCAAACAAAGAGAAACTAATTTGTTTTCTTTGGAATTTTAAGGGAAGTTATTGGCCATTAAAAAAAAAGCAAGTCACCTCTGGCTTTGCCACTCATGGTATTTGAGACGCCCATTCAACAGCCCCGAAACGGACCTGCACGTGACAGTGACATGTTCCTAATTTGTCTACAGATAGAAACACACAACAGACGCCCTCACCATCCTTTGAGGACCTCGTGCCTGAGTGTGGCCCACGGAACAGCAGCACTGGCATCGTCCCCGAGCTCGTTCGAAATGCGGCGCCCCCGTCCCCAGTCCTGCTGACTCAGAATCCGCATTTCACAGGATGCCGGGGGATGCTATTCACGGTTCAGAAGTCCTGTTAGTGTGAACTTTTGTGCCCAAACATTTTCCTTTCGCTTCTCATTGTACACTCACCCCATCAGATGATTTCTTTTGGAAATTATGTGTAGGCTGGTCATGTGATCTATGCATTCATTTCTCGATCGTACAGGGGAAACCATAAGCTGTTTGTGGGGGATGTGTGCACACTGGGTCTGCGAAGGGCGAGGACCCCTGCCCCGCACGAGCCCCGTGTAGGCAGCTGCATCCAGTTTGTGATGTTAAAGATCGTCGGTGTGCTGACGACTGTGTGTTCCAGATCCGCACATCCCACCGCCTTCTTGACCTTTCTGCGTGAATGTCTCACAAGTCCAACAGAGGCAACTTTTTCAAAAGCAGGGAGCTTGAGTTCCCCCACCCCCAGCCCGTTTCTCTTCCAATGTTTCTGTTCATAGAAAATGGAACCTCAAGCCGCTCAATTGTTCCAGCCAGAATGTTGGGTCATCCTTGACACCTCATCATAAGATTTCTTGCCAGAATCTACTTCCATGCCCTTCCCCAATGCCCCAGTTCAAGCCTGTGTCTATCGTCCCCAGATGACGGTACCCTCTCCCTGGGCGGCTTTACTCTGCTCTGCATCCTGCCCATCATTTTCCATACGGCAAACAAAGTGAGCTTATGAAAACCTTAATTATTAGACCTAATTATTATTATTAGTGAAGGAAAAATGAAACCAGATGGGACTGGGGAGGGAGACAAACCATAAGAGACTTTTAATCCCAGGAAACGAACTGAGAGTTGCTGGAGGGGAGGTGGGTGGGAAGGATAGGGTGGCTGGGTGATGGACATTGGGGAGGGCATGTGCTATGGTGAGTGCTGTGAATTGTGTAAGACTGATGATTCACAGACCTGTACCCCTGAAACAAATAATACATTATATGTTAATAAAAAAAAGAAAACTTTAATTAGATTGAAGCAGTCATTCCCTATTTCCTCCCAGCTTAGAGTCCTTCAGTGACCTCCACCACACTTAGGAAAAACCCTGTTTTTCTAAGACATTCTGCCTGATCTGGCCTTGCCACCTCTCTGACTTTACTTGGGTCTCTCATCCCCTTGCTGATCTGTCCCAAGAACACTGGCCTTCTGACAGCATCTGAAACATGCCTAGGGGATTTGCCAGTGCTGTTCCCTCTGTCTACACTGTTCTTCGTCCTATTTGTTTAGCAAGCACCTTCTCATTCTTAAAGCCGAAACTGAAATGTCACTTCCCCAGAAGACTTCTCTTGTCCTCGGGGCTTGACTAAGTTCTTTTGATATAATCTTGCACCTTATATGTTGTTCTTATGGGATTTATTGCAGTTTATAAGTATAGCTGTGATTCTTAATTTAGTGTCTGCCTCCTATACTGGCTTGTAAATGCCAGGAAGGTAGGGACTCTGTGTTTTTATTTATTTATTTGTTTGTTTATTTATTTATTTCTTTATTTATTTGAGAGGATGGGGAGACAGAGAGCACACAAACAGGGGGAGAGGCAGAAGGAGAGGAAGAGAATCTCAAGCAGGCTTCCTGCTGAGTGTGGAGCCCAATGTGGGGCTCGATCCCAGGACCCTGAGATCATGACCTGGGGCCAAACCAAGTCAGAGGCACGACAGCCACTCAGGTGCCTGACTGTGCTCTTTTGATCGTAGCAGTATCCCAAGCAGATAAGCCAATGCCTGACACATAGTATGTACTTGATAAATATTTGCTGAGTGCATGAAGCCCTAAAAACACCATGAAAAGAGAATTTTAAAGTATTTAATACTAAGATAATACAAAAGCAAACAATAGATTTGCCTGGAATCCTACTTCTCTAATTCTATGAAAGAGATAATGTAGAGAATATAAAGAAAAAAAGAAGAGATTAGAACAATTAGTCCAAGGAAACATAAGTGGACATGAATCAGCTTCGCCATCTACTTGGTACTTTCAACTTGAAAGAATAACTTATTTTGCCATTTTGAAACAATTTACATTTTTTCAAATGTTTTTTTTTTTTGAAACATACACACATACTCTTATACACAATGTATATGTGGGTGTGTATCCTTTTTTGAAATATATTGGATAAATTTTCGTAACCCCAAAGATAAAAAGATTGAGGCTATGAGAGTTTAAATAATTTGTTCCCGTAGTGATTAGTGATGAAATCAGGACTTCTGATTCCTAGTTCTGGGCTTCTAAAAACTGGTTAAAAAAAAAAAAAAAAAAAAGGGAAATATAAATGCTGAAAATACATAAAGTGTATTATTAAAAAAAAAGACTGTGTTAAGAAAGCAAAGTGCTTGTGGAGACATGTGATTCCTAACTGTGTAATCCTGGGAGAAACCTGTAGTTAATATTTTTTCAAATTGATTTTACAAGTTGAAAATCCAAATTAGCTCACCTACATTGCTGAATTTCATCATTAGTGCTTCACCTAATTTTTCCTAAGAGAAATCTCTGTGTGCAGAAACTCTTAAACTTGGATGGACCAATTTCAATTTTTAGAGGGAATAAAGTAATTGCTTAAATGTATTGAATGCTTTTCATATGCCAGACACGATACCACGTAAGTAAGTGGATGATATTTTCAGATATTATCTGATGTGCTTTTGCCTTTTCTTGATTTCTTTCTTCCATGTAGTTTTCCCACCATGGGAAGCAGACACTGAGACGAATTGCTCTTGGAAGGGGAGGCCACGAAAGAAGCCAGACAGAACACAGTGGCTGGGTTTCTGAGTGGAGAGAGGGACTTTAGTTTTCTTATAACAAATCGCAAAGAGGCTGAGTCACTAAAATAATTAAAATAGAACAGTCACATCCGGGTAATAACTATTAATTTTAGCCCCGCCCAGTTTCACTTTCCCATTATTTCCATGAATCATCTCAACATACTGGGGGCATGTCCAGTATTACAGAGGAAGAAGCTGACGTTTAGGTGACTGAAGTGACTTATCCCAGGTCACATGACATTAAATGAAAATGGATATGCCAATATTCAATTGGAATATATCTTTTCTGGACTTTAGATCCTTTACTCTTAGCCACCAAACGAATTGTGCCTGACATTGGATCTGTATCAATGAGACCACAGATTATTTGTCAGAGGGGCGCTTGACTAGACCCTTGAAGATCAGGGCACAAAACTACTATTGATCTTGATAGCGTTCTCCTTGGAACATCTAAATACAGATGACGTGCAGGTCATAATCGACACACTGGAAAATCTCAACTTTTGAACTTCCTCTTTTAAAGCACAACTTGTGATAAATCAACCATGTGTCTCAAATGTATGATATATGCTCCATGACACAAACCAGACAGCCGACTGCCCACGGCTCTAAAGCTAAAGGCTAGTTTTTCTGTGTGTGTTTTTTTTTCTTTTTTTTTTTTTATCAGTGCAAGAGCAAACACTTTCTAAGCTGACCTCCACCCTCTACCACCAACTTCCAGTGTCTAGCAGAGTGGTTGAATTGGAAATAATTTTTAAAATAATTTCCATTTTGGTCTACGTAATGGGCAACCCTCGAAATGGTTTAAAACCTCTTCACCACCATGGGCGAAATGGCTGTGGAATGAAATTGGCAGACACGGGGTGACATCTTGGAGAACAACGACAACAAAAATGTCAGGCAAGAAGACGTGGGGCCTCCTGAGAGTGGTGCAGAGGCTGTCACTAGGTGTCATTTGTGTCCTTCCTTGTGTGTCAGCTTAGAAGATTTTAATGGCAGAAGAAGATCTTTTCCTTAAAGCACACTCTTCAATTTCAGACTACCCGAGGAGTTAAGAAAGAGGAATGAACGAAAAGGCATGGGGGTTCGCCCTGTGAAAATCTCTTGACAACTAATAATGGGATTATGGAGTCTTAACTGCTATACAGTTATCCCTAATTATAACCAAAGATACGTCAATCTAAATAAAAATGGTGGAAGCCTTCTCCGTCCCACTAACTTGCATTTGAACATGAATCTCCTCAGTATGATACTTTGACAAAGCTTGGAGTGGATAATTTTCAGAAAGAGATGGAACCCAAAGTGAAGTAAAACAGATTTTTGCAGAAAGGAATAGCCTCAGTTTTAAATGTTTGGTTTTACTCTGGGAACCTCCTACTAATCTTGATTGCACTCTATCACGAAAGTTATACATGGAATTTCTGCCAGACATTCAGTATCAGGAACGTTTTTGCTTATTCTTCAATACCGGTCTACATTTTCTTTATGGTAAATGTGAATCTTGGGGTGGATCAGGTTTCCATTCTTACTTTCACTAGTAGGAAGCTCAACGTGCATCTGGTGCCCCAACTTTAGCAACTATGTAGCCTCTTGGAGCTCCAGTCTATATCCATTAACTTCTTTTCATAATCACTCTTCATTTTCTTTTGGCACATTTGTTAATAGTGTCACTCTGTCATTTACTAGCTGTGTGATCTTGGGGGAAATGACTTACCCTTTCTGAACTAAATTGCACTTCTGCAAAATCAGGCTGATAATAGTACCTCCCACACCTGGTACTGGGTACATAATCCAAATGTAGATTTTTAGAAAAAAGTGATTTTCTTTCCTTTTATGATTTTATTTCTTTGCATGCAATATAGCACCTTAAAAGTGCTGTGGAATAAGATATAGAATAAATTAAGAAAACACATACATAAAATTCTGCTTATGTGTTAGAAACAAGTAATCATTGGGTCTTGGAAAGTGAATTATTCTTTCCTTCTGGAAACTTGAAAAACTAAGTAGAAGAGAGGCTCTTTAGTTTGTGCATTAAATGTTGAAAAGAAATCAGTTGTCAATTCAGATGGGAAGCTCAGAAAAGTTTTCCCCTTTTATAAAAAAAAGGATAAAATAGCATTTCAAAACATTTGATGTGGTTATTAAGAAGAAGAAAGTAGAAAGCCGTCATAATACCTACCATTTTATTAAGTGCTCATTACAAGCTCTGTACTTCACAATAATGCCTGATAGTAGATCTCATTGTCCCTATTTACTGATGACAAAATAGAGGCTGAACTTGGTTAAGAAATTTAACCAAGTTCACATAGGTATCAAGTAGTAGAGCTGGCATTGGACTTTGGTCTGACTGGCTTCAAAGCCTGTTCTCTAGCCAATATTTATTGCTGTCAAAGGAACTAACTAGAATCTTTTAAAGGCACATTGCTTAGTAAAGCTATATAATGAAAAATAAGGATGAAAAACTGTTCAGCTGTCGTCGTCCTTTCAAGAAATGAATTAGAAAGATGGTGAAGATCAGGACAACATCCTGACAATGGAAAGGGAAAATGTCCTTGGTGGTTTCAATGTTAATTATAATTTCATGTTTGGCAATTATGTATTTCACATTTGACGATTCTCCTCGATGGTTGATTTTGGTACACGGCCATAGAAGAGAAAAGAAAGCAATTTCCCTGTACCCATTTTTATTGAGCCACATTCGTATACTCCAAAGGACACTTAAATTGTTTGAAAGTGGTCTAGATGCCGGCAAACACCACTATAAACAACCTGGACAGCTTAAAATCCAAACCGTCAACGACATGATTCACAATGGAACCTATCTTCTCTAAGTGGAGTGCAGAGCCAAATGTTATTTATTACAACTAACTTACAACCAAACGAGATTCACTGCATGGACACAGCTAGGGGACTTTACTGCTGCCTAACTGTGAGTTGTTGGCGTTCAGGAAGAATGACATGTCCCCCAAACATGACAAATAAACAGGGCAGATTTTTTTTTTAACCACTGTGATTATGTGTGTAAGCCCAGGGCAGCCCCATTTGTGGTGTTGCCTACAAGAGAAAAAGGGGTTAGCGGGTTGGAATCCATGTTTAGATAATTCAGACAAACCCTCCTTCTTTCCAAGAAGAGTTTCCCTTCTCTTTAGTGATAGTTTCATTCATTGGGTACCTAGTCTTTGCCTGAAGCTTGACTGCTTTTGTTTTATATAATTCTTGTGATAACCTCCAAAATCTCCAGCGTAGGTCTTATGAACCCCTTCTGAGAGGTCAGGAAACGGAGAGACAGAGCTCTGATTGATGGGACCAAGATGATGTGCCTGTGGGACAGTAGAATAGCATGTGAACACAGGTCCCTCTCTGTCACCAAAGTACCATGATAACTAGTACCCTTTACCAATTCGATTGCTACCCATAATGAACAATCCTCACAAGAATTTTGGAAACTATGAGTTATTTCCTTGTTACAAATGAAGAACCAGAGGCTATGAGGTTAAATTGTCCCCTCCGCCCACACAGCCATTTCCTAGTGACACCGGAGTCAAATCAAGATTTGTCTGGATCTCTCACCCAGCCTCATCTGACTCTACCAATATTTTCCAAAGTATGTGGTGGAACGTCTGAGTCCTTTGGGATGCTCTTAAAAAAAAACGATTTTTAAAAATTAATTCATTTATGTTTCCTCAGCAATGTCAAGCTCCTCCCTGCCTCACAGTCTTTGCACCTGCTGTATACATTACCCAGACTGCCCCTCCCATGACCCTGCCCGGATAATTCCTGCTCCACGCACGATCACTCATCCACTGGCTGAGGTATCATGTCCTCAGAAAGTTCTTTGCTTATCCCAGAATCTAGACCTTTCCTTATCCCAGAAAAAAAATCCAGATTTTTTTTCCTCTCCTAGCTCCAATTGGCCACTAATAATGTTTGTGTGAGTACTGATTGAATGCGTGGCTCTTCACAGCCTGTAGGAGGGCAGGGATGGCGACCATTTTGTTCATCAGGTCTCCAAAGTGCCAGCTCGGTGCCTGGCCCCTGGGTGTCCTTCAGCGAAGAAACATGAGTTTTTCTTCCCACTTTGCCCATTGCTGTACCTCTGCAGAATCATGAAAGTGGAAGTGAATGATCTCAGGGATCCACCCTGCACTCACCATTCTGCAGATGGTGACCTGGAGGCCCAGACTTCATTCCACTGGATGGCGATAATAGTAACAAGAAATAGCCGTTATTGATCAACCAAGCACGTTCTTGACCTGGAGCCCACGTGTTTAACCAAACATGTCTAATCCTCAAGATGAATGAGGAAGCGGGTTCAAAGGTGTTAAGCAGCTTGCCCACGTGCAGAGCTAAGAAATGGCACGGAATCATCTGTGCCTTGTGCCTCCGAGCGCATTGTGCACGCTGGCCCCCCTCCACATGCGAGTCCCCCGGCAGCTTTAAAACACTCATACCTAGGCTCACTCTCTGAGATTCTGCCTTAATTGGTCCAGGGCATGGCTTGGGCATTGGGGGTTTTTGGAAGTTCCCCAGGGGATTCCTATGTGCTGCCAAGATTGAGAACTACTGCTCTAACATATGATTGATTGATTGATTGATTACTGCCATTCAATCAATTGCCCTTCTTGCAGAGACTCTAGTAGAATACATGACTTGGACAATTCGACTAGAACATTCCTCGTTTCTCTCTCTCTTTCTCTTGCTCGTCCCCTCCCTCTCTCTTTCCCCTCCCCACTCCAAAATCTGCATTTTTACATAGGTTAAATTCCTTCACAGCACCTACAAAAAACAAAAAACAAAAAAACAGCCCACAATGTACGACTGTTTATAAAGATAGAGGCCCTCACTTACAAATCCCAGACAAAATGGTCTAGTTACTTCTCAAATAAAAGAGTGAGCAACTAAATTTCCATACAAACAGAGATTTCACAGGAGACCTTCTAGACCCTGGGGTTTGCTTGCCCTTCAGTAAGGACAATAACTGCCATTTTCAGATAAAGAGGATTCCCTAGTGCCGGGGCACTGTGTGAGGCTGGTGGGGGGTAGAGAGCTTCCCCCTACCCCCCTACCCCCAAACCAAGGTGGGTATTATCAGCAGTACCATTCTGCAAAGGGTCAGCTGGTTCATGAAGTGACGGTCAGCACAGTTAGTAAGAGGTGGATTCTGGGTTTGAACCTCCCTCTACTTACCCCTCCCAGTCCCCACCTGCGCCATCACTGCTGACTACACTGTCTCCTAGAGGCCTCCACAGTCTCTGCCCTGTGGTCCAGTTTGTACACTGAGAAACTGAATTAGGCGCTCTTCCTCAAAGGAATCCCATCATTTCCTCCACCCTTACATCGGCTGTTGAGAAGTAAGAATATGGATTTCAAATGTCTCACTTATAAAATTTACTGGGAAGCCTTCAGTCCTTTGAAGCATAGCTATTGTTGAAGCGGTAGGGCGGCCCTCTCATCTTCTGTGTCAAGAAAGTTAATGGAAAGCTTGTATGGAGGTTCCCATAGCTACGAGCTGCTCCCTCTGAGGCTGAGGGCAGGGACAGGGACAGGGACAGAGTGGTGGCTGTGAGAAGTAACCATTGATGTTAAAATCATAATGACATACGCTTTATTGACAAGCAAAGTGGAAGCCTGTGTTATGGCCTGTTTTATGTCCCCTCAAAACTCATATGTTGATGAGCCAACCTCCAGTGCCTCAGGATGTGGCTGGATAAAGATGTGATTAAAGTAAGATGAAGCCAATAAAATGGGCCCTAATCCAATCTGACTGGTGTCCCTGTAAGAAGAGGAGATTAGGACACAGAAGAGACACTGGGGATTCGTGGGCTCAGAGGAAAGACCACGTGAAGAGACAGCCAGGAGGCGGCCATCTGCAAGCCCAGGAAAGAGGCCAAAGAGAAAACCAGCCCTGCCGACACCTTGATCTTGGATGGCCAGGCTCCAGAACTGTGAGGAAATAAATTTCTGTTGTTTGAGCCCCCCCAGTCTGTGGTACCTTGCTATGGGAGTCCGAGCTGACTGATAGAACCAGAGAAGGAAGAGTAAGTGTCCCAAGCCTGAAGCTGGTCACACTGGCCTGGAGGCAGCCCATTCTTCCACATTCTGGAAAGTGTATTCAAATTTCTTCTCTTCCTTCCGCTCTTGCCTGTGGCTTGAGGTGGGAAGGGAAGGTATCGTTAAGGCCATTTAAGAAAGAGAGTAAATTGAGGCACATTTCCACAAGATCATAAAGCAATTTGATGGCCAATGTGGCACCACAGCTCTCAGAATTTAATTTTGAGGGACGCCTGGGTGGCTCAGTCTGTTAAGTGTCTGCCTTTGGCTCAGGTCATGATCCCAGGGTCCTGGGTTCAAGCCCCGCATGGGGCTCCCTGCTCAGTGAGGAGCCTGCTTCTCCCTCTCCCTGCCGCTCCCCCTGCTTGTGCTCTCTCTTTGTCAAATAAATAAATAAAGTCTTAAAAAAAAAGAATTTAATTTTGAGTAGGGTTACACATGCTTTTGGGAAAGGAAATCCTCTGGTTGGTTCAAAAGGAGTTTCTTATGAACTGTCAACTCCATAATTCTTTAAGCTTACACCTGAAGAGTTTCCTAGTAACGAGGGAAGGTTTGTCTCAGATAACAGTTTTAGGCCAGCACAGGGGCCCTCAAAGAGCTTTGCAGAAGAGGATGTAGAAATTTCCAGAAGGGGCATCCAGGGGTGTGTGCACCTGAGAGTCTTTTTGGGACTTCTTACCCTCATTTCAATCAAAGCAACTTCATTTCATCCATTTTGTATACAGGGCTCCATATAAGATTATATTTGAAAAACATTCAACTGCTCCCCTAAATTACTACTATAAATTTATGTGATGATGATGATAAAGCGTGATGCCCCTTGGACCAGGTGAAGTAACGAAACTTTGGCTGTGCATTTTCAGCTCTTGCCTTACCAGTGAATACTTGACAACATTCTTTCCACAAATATTGGGGCAGCATTTTTTGGGTGCCAGACACCGGGTCCTATCTCAATACAAGGAATGCAGCAGGGAACACAGCAGAGAGGACCTCTCTGGGGTTTTGAACCATGGAGGGAGAGAAGATGAGATACGAGACCATAGGAAGTAAGGCCAGTGGTGTGGAGAAGAGGAGGAGGCAGGGTGTTTGTGTGAATGGCCACGTGTCCACTCTAAGAAGCGACCAGAGAAGCCCGTCTAGAAGGTAGTATTTGAGTTAAGACCTGAAGGATGAGAAAGGGACACCCATGGTGGGGGGTGTGCCGGAGGAGTTCATGCTCGGGGGGAGCACTGGCAGGTGCAAATCTCCGAAGGTGAGATGGGGCTGTGGCCAATGGAGGGGACATAACAAGGCCAGCCCAGGAGGAGGCTGAGCCCAGACCAGCAAAACCCACCCACTAACAACCAAGAGTAAAACCAGAGCTGCATCCCCCATTCCGCGGCCCTTGGTCAAGTCCCATCTGTGGCCTGTCTTCATATGGTCTACGAGCTAAGAACGATTTTTATGTTTTTAAAGGGCTGAAATACATCAAAACAAGGATAATATTTCATGACACACCAAAATTACATGAAATTCCAATTTCAGAGTCCATTGATAAAGTTTTATTGGCACACAGACACACACATTTGTTTACATGTTATTTATGGCTGCCTTCATGCTACAAGGGCAGAGCTGAGCAGTTGTGACAGATTGTATTAGTTTGTGGAGTCTAGAATATTTACTATCTAGCCGGTACAGAAAAAGTTGCCCATCATTTGTTCTTTTTGGAAATAGCTCTTTTTGAATACCTGCGGATGTGCCTTCCCTCTACTTAATGGTGGGTCCCTTTTCCTCAGAGGGCTCTAGACAGAGACATCCATGAAATGCTAGCTCCTTGGATTAAATGCTCCAAGAAGGTCTGCCTTACTCTTTGCTGATTGCTGATATGTACTCCTTAACTACGTTAATATGTGCTGAGAGATTTTCCTGTGCCTGGCACTGGGCCAGGTGCTAGATGTGCAATTTGGAACGCGATGGTTTGGTCCTTGCCTTCCTGCAGTTTATGTTCTAGTTGAACAGACCTTACAACAGACCTTCCTTCTGCTCTTAGCTGCCTCTGCACCATGGACACGGTAGGGGTTCAATTTGTTGCTTCAAAGTCAAGCCGATCAAATGTATGCCATAGTCACACCAATGCCCTGCTAGTTAGGCAGTGTTTCAGTAAGCAACAATGGGAAAATAAGATGGTGAAACATGCATGAAGTCATTCCACGCTACAAGGAAAACCTTCACCTGATACCCGTGCATAGAATTCAGGGATCCATGAACTTGCGGGGGAAAGAAGATTACGTCTTTCATTTCTCACACCTCTAACTGAAATCCTTCATGTATGAGTGTAGACACCAAATCACGATAGTAGTAGCCGCATCACGATTTTCACCACCAATATTTTCACCAAAACATCGCAGATATTTTATGGCATATTACAGTCGTTGAAGTACCTTGCAGCGTTTACTTATTATTACTTTGAAATCACAGTGGTCTTTAGCCTTAGTGCTGGTCATGCTATTTAATGTACATAAATTCATTTATTACTCTGTGACTCATTGACTTCTTTTGTATTTGGTAACTGTGCTTCCATGATTTTTAAAAAAAATTTTAAAAATCTTAATTATTTTATTTTACGTCTTTAAAAGCATTAGTTTTGAGAAGGGCTGCATGGGGTTCCCCAGATGGCTAAAGATGTTCACAGCCTGAAACAATGAAAAATTTTCAGAGCCTAAGGAAACCAAGGGCTCTTTAAATGAAGTGCTTCTTAACCTTAGATGAGCATTACAGGAGGGTCGGCGATGCCTGGAACTTTGAGAAGCAACTGTTACTTAAGTTACTCGAGTTTATGGCCAAGACAAGGGATGACATTGTAAGCAAAATTTTGCTTTTCTGTGTATGTGTGTGTGTGTGTGTGCATTTGTAAGCACACACTTGTTTATTTTGTCTGGAGAGAGGATCTGTGGCTCTCATCAGATTCTCAAGAAAGTTCTTGGTCAAAATACAAGTTCAGAGCCACCATGCTAGAAGGAGGAGTCCTAGGACGGGAGCTTTTTCTGAACCAGGAGTGATTCAGGAATAATGGTTCAGACATAGTCCCAAATAGCCAATATGGCTTAACTATATGGAGAATTTGATTTCTCTGAGGACCTCTCCCTTCCCCTCCCCAACCCTGACCTATTTTTATTCAAATCCCAAGCCTCGGGCTCATCCAAAACCAAGAAAATTTCCAAAAGGAGCTAAATAAGTGGCCACAACAGTGTTTGTATGAAAGATTCCCTCGATGTCTGCTTTTATGTGTGGAGGGGGCACCAGCAGCTCCTTAAGTTAATCTTCATTATCGCACAAGTGGCTTTTCCCCCCGTGATTTTAAATTAAGATACTCTGGACACTCTCCTTTCTTTCTTCTACTCCACATACACAATCAGACAGCCGGGAATTTTAATTAGACCTCCTCTATTATTAGAACACAGGAAAAAAAATTCATGGCTGGTCGGAAGGACCCCAAGCTAGGAAAGAGAAAGGTAATCATTTAATTTGTTGTTGTTTCCATAAATCAGGGCCCAGTCATCAATTTCACCACATGTTTGAGAGCACATGTTATTGACAATGTGTTCGTGGAGAAAAATGGAGTTTGTTGGCAAAGTTGTTCCATTTTCTAAAGATTAAATTGTTCATTGTACAGGCTGCCATCTGCCCTCCCTGGAAGAGATGTATGGAGTTGCTGGCAGAGACATTCAAAGTCTAGAAGACAAAGTTAAATTTCTTCTTCTTCTTTTTTTTTTTTATTGCTATGAATAACCAAAGGCAAGTTCATTCATTCATTCATTCATTCATTCATCCATTCATTCATTCATCCATTCATTCAATATTTATCAAGTGTTTCCTGTGTGATGTCAGATAGTTTCCAAGGGCTGGATACTTATGGAAGGATCACGTACAGCCTTGGAGCTGATCGATAACCCTGTGGTCTTCATTCATGCATGGGACCCCAGGACGGCTAGCATTTCTGTCTCCTGACCCATCCTGTGTGCTACCAGGAATCTGCTTGGCAGAATTGGGGCAAGTAAGACAAGTCTCTTTCCTCTCTTCCCTTCACTAAGCTTCTAGTCTATAGAGGATTCATAAGACAGACAGCAAGCAGTAATATATCTTGAGAAAAACCCAAAGAGAGGCAGAGCTCATTTTTGAGTAGAAGCTTCTTAGAAGAATTGAGTAGAAGAATCTGAAAGAACTCTGATATGAAACTTTCCATATATAATACCCTTTTATACATACATTATCCTATTGTAGATGTAGGTATTGGTATCCCCATTTCATGGTGAAGCTATTGAGGCTCAAAGAGATGAAATAATTGACTCAAGTTCATATAGCTAGTATGGGGTGGTGGAGGGCTCATTGTGTCTTTCAACTGTAGGTCTGGCCTCTGGGTCATATAAAGCAGGGTCTCAAAGTCCCTCAAGTTTTTCACAGTTTAAATTTTAAACCATTTACCTCGACCCATTGCATGAACTGTATCCGAAGCCACTCGTGTCCTCTTCATTACTTATCTGAGGCTTTTATCCATTGACTTCCTTTCGTTCTTTACAATGGACGAGACACTCTTGGTCATGACCTTGACTATAATTTGGGTCTTTATTTTCAGACTACGCTCTCTTGAGCAACCAAAAGTCTTCCCATCTTCAGGTTTGACCTGCTTCTTAGGCTCTCCTCAGCCGGGTTTTTCCAGACCCTACTAGCAAACCATTCATTAACTCAATCTGATAATAAATTCATTCAATTAATTATTGTATCTCTATGGTATACTTACTGTACTAAGTGGTGATCAAGAATGAAATGATCCCTACTTCTTTGGTCTAGGGAGGAAAATATTTTGGGCCAAACACACACAAATAATAAAAACATTACAATGAATGCAAACATTATGCAGAAAAGCATGTGGATTCATGAGGGAGATTATCAGGGGGTTCTAATGTAGTCTGAATGTGTGCTTGGGTATAACATGGAGAAGAGAGAAGACGTCACAATAGGCTTTTATGAGGAGGGTCTTTTATGCCAGGATCTGAAGAATTAGTTGAAATGAAACCAGCCAGATAAAGGAATGAAGAAAAAGAATTCTTAGAAAAGACCCAAAATAGCTAGCCCTTAGGCAGGAAGGAATTCGACTTATTCAAGGAACTGCAAGAAAGCCAGTGTGGTTGGGGTGCAGAGGTAAGATGTCCTTAAGCATTCTAAGTCATTGAGGTTAGCACAAACATTTTCAACAAAATAATTATTCTTTGGCCCAGCATATTGAATATCTAATAAATTAATTTCCAAAACAAATTTGGGATGTATGGTTTATAAAAACATGAAGGTTTTATTCCCCATGGCACATTTGAGTGTTTTAGTTGGTTGTCATATAGATCTAGATGGTTATGAACCAGGAGATAAGAAGATTATATTCTGTCACTAAAGAGGAATCATCCCAACCCTCAAGTCTGTGTGTACAGTAACAACTTGAGACCGTCCTTTATCTAGAATAGCTTTATAATGTTTTTCATGAATGACATAAACAATATGATGTATTGGTTTCAAATTTCAGTCAACTTTTTCCAGAAAGATTTTCCAATCTGTTTCCCAAGATGTGCACTTCGGACTGGGGAAGCGAGATTTATTGTCTTTTTTTCTTTTTGGCTTTCTGAGACTGGAGAGTGGTGTTAAGAGGGGGGAGAAGAGAAGGACATTGTAGGGAGAGGATAAACTCTCAAAGCCACAACTTGGCACTTTTTGCTTTCTTTTCCTGGCAGCCTACCTGAGTACTAGAGCGAAAAACGATGTGGTCTTCAGAGTTTCCTTTCCAGTAAAATTAATAATAAACCCTTGTTAAATCATCAACGATAATAGGATAAGGACGGATGGGTTTTGTATAAGTTCAAGAAAAATCAGAGACTATACATCGGCAACAAAAAGCACTCCCTGTGATTTCTGAAGCGCTTCATTGTCAAAGCAACCAAAATGCCTTACGCGTATTCTTTCTTCTTACCTTCACGTAACTCTTGCAATGTAGTGAAAAACTCTCTAAGGAGAGAGACAGAGATGAATTTTAAAGATGGTGAAATGGGGAGGTCAAAAGCGCGAGCAAAATAATTGGTGGAGCAAATATGTCCAGTATTGCTATGTCTCAGTATGAGGAAGGCGTAGCCACAATTTAGCAAGAGGGCTGAGATATGGCCATTTGTCGATGTATTTGTTCCATCAACAAACATTGGAACACTTACTCATGTCAGGCCCTGATTTCAATAAGAGGGGTTCAGCAAGTATATTAAGCAGATGTGGTCTCTGCCCACAGGGAACAAATTTATAATCTGGCGAAGAAGGTAGAACACAATCCATGTAACAAAAAACAGATCAGTGTTTCCAAAGGGAAGTTTAGGCTGCTCTGGAGGATTATAAGGGGTGAAATTAATGTGCACATAAGTAACAGCATCACAGAGCAGACCCTGGGACACTCTTAATGTAGCGGCGGGGGGGGGAGGGAGAAGGTGGATCCCATGTGACAGTAATCACCCATAATTAAAGAATCAGGAAACAAAAAAGGAAATAGAGGGAAACTGAGCTAGGCCTTGAAGAAGAGGAGAGGCAGGGGGAAGAGGGGCAGGCAATACTCCACGTTGAGGGAACAGCCAAGTATAAGGACGCAGGCTTATTTGGGAAGTGTTGGTAAGTTCATTTACCCAACACATTGCTTAAGAGTCTTTATTTTTTTGGTCTACGTAAATATTTTTTTGTCTTTTTTTTTTTTTTTTTTGGTCATTGTGATATAAAGTCATTGAGGCCAAGGTCATTGCTTACCTTCTTCAGTGGCTATTGCCAGAGCCTTCCACAGTGCCTGACCCATGGTGTGTGCCTCATGAATTTTTGCTGAATGAGTAAACGGTAGTTGCAGATAATTATATAATTATTGCATGCATACTATGTGCTAGGCACTGTGCTGAGAGCTATCACTTTTTATTTAATCCTCACCACAACCCTGTGAGTGGAGAGGACACTGAGGCAGAGGGAATCTTAGCAACTTGCCCAAAGGATCCCAGCCAGGATGGGAACCAAGAGCTCTCTGATTCTGGGGACCATATGTCTAAGTGCCATGCAATCCTGCCTTCCAGTGTGGCCCAGTGGTGAGGACTGGTTACTGACATAAAAAAAGAGGTCTGGGGTGATCTGGAGAGGACCACAGCAAAGTATTTGGGAGCTGATGAATCATCAGAAATCGACAAAGGAGAATAATGAGATAAAGCTGGTTCCAGTCATCTTCCAATCATCATCAGTAAATAGGTGGTGATTATACGCACTGTGTTTTGTAAGGGTGTGCAAATTGCTCAAAAAATTTTTAGAGGGACCCTCTTTTGAGGGTCTCCTGGGCCATCTGCCAAATACTTTGCTTATATGATCACTAATCTTTCCAGCAATCTTGGAGGTGATTGTTATTGTTTTCCTGTTCCAGGTGAGGAAAATGGGGTCCAGAGAAATGTTAAATTGTATGTCTCAAATCACATAGCTAGGGTAATAGGAAGTTGAATGGAATTTCTTTGTTTTATGATACTTTGGGTGATGTCACAAAGTTAAGGATTATAGGGGCTGCTCGCTTCATATTTTTAAAGGAAGCTGCCACATGCCACCTTAACCAAGTGATGAAATTAACATCACCAGCAATGACACATCAACATCGTGAAATCTCTGATACGATGCACCAAGAAGAGCACATTGTTTCTGTGGTATTCTTGCCCAAAGCGTATAACTTCAATCTAATCATGACACGATATCAGACAAACCCAAATTGGGACACAGTCTACAAAATATCCGACCAGCTGTGGTCAGTGTTAAAGTCAGAAAAAATGGGCACCTGGGTGGCTCAATTGGTTAAGCCTCTGCCTTCAGCTCAGGTCATGATCCCAGGGACCTGGAATCGAGTCCTGCATCGGGCTCCCTGCTCAGCAGGAAGTCTGCTTCTCCCTCTCCCTCTGCCTGCCACTCCCCCTGCTTGTGCTCTCTCTCTATCAAATAAATAAATAAAATCTTTTAAAAAAAGTCAGAAAAGATAAGAGAAGATTGAGGGATTTTCACAGATGGGAGGAGAAGGAGACACAACAACTAAATCCAATATGAGAGCCTAAATCAGCAAAATTTTGGAGCTGCAAGAGGAAATTAAGGTGATATTCAAGTAAGGTCTATAGTTCAGTGACTATTATTGAGCCAATGTTCATTTCCTGGTTTTGATAATTGCGCCATGGTTAGGTAAGGTGTTAACATTACAGGAAGCTGGGTGCAGCTTCTCTCTACTATTCTTGCAACTTTCCGTCTAAAATTATTTCAAAATAAAAAGTAAAAAAAAGTAAAGGGGGAGTGGAGAAACTGTTATTCTCATGGGATTTATTAAATGGTAGAACAGGCCATCGATCGCCATTTTTCCTACCTGCCGCTAACGCATCTAGGAAAAGACTAGAGGAATTCACTGAAAAGCTGTGGAGGGGGCCACACAAGCCGGGTGAGGAAGTCTACAAGAAGCAGTTGAGGGAGTGGGTTCTAGTGAGGAGGGGAGATTATCACCTAATTTCTTCTCGGGCAATACTTATGCAGCAGACTCTCCGGCCTATACTCATGACTATTGAGAAGGAGCAAAAGACATTGGGGATAGACAGCAGAGCAAGCAGCTTCCCTACACTCTCATTGTTTTGGGAAGAAAAAAAGATGTGCAGGTCGTAAGTCAAGAGCTCTCTTGCTGCTGGCTGGTGCCCAGCCCTAGACACGAGAGAGGTTGTTGGTGGCAAGAGCATGGGAGTGAACTATGAGAGGGCAGATGAAATGTTTAGGGGAACTAGAAGTCATCCCGAATGGAGCCCATCTTCCATGTCAGGATCTGGGACTTCTGTGGACCCCACTAGAGAGTTGGGCCCTAGCTGCCTGCCCCACACGGGGCACTGGCTGACCAGAGAGGATGCTGCGTTAATACAAGAGGTTGTCCCCCTTCCTCCCATCCCTCCTTTCCAGATTCAACACATCCAAGAAAAAAGGGGCCTAGAGGAAGAAGGGGGAGGAAGTGGAGAAAGAGTGGAAGAGCTGACCTTGGGCTCTCTTCTTGCACCAAGGCTGGGACCACCAGAGTGACCCAGTTCTGCTCCATGGCTCATCTTCCGGGAGGCTAGTGTGGGCTGTTCTGAACGCACTGGCCTGGGTACGGAGTAAGCAAGTGCGATCGTTGTAGACACTTGTGAAGCCATTGCTGGCATTGCATCCATTGTGTGGATCCATTGTATCCATCGTAACATGTGATTGGCAAAAGCAAGTTGTGCAGCTGAGCCTGGATTCGGGATGGGGGGGCACTACAAAGTGACACGGTGAAGGGTGTGGATAGGGAGGGGTAAAGACAGGGGGCTGTGTGTGCCAACCACCACACCAGTTCTGAGTGTATGGAAGAGCTCAGATTGAACTCACGTTCATTCCGGCTCTAAAAGTTGTGCTCTTTCTCTAGGCTGGGCTTGGCTCCCTTGTAATACTGTAAGTCTTAATTGATCAAGGCAGGAGTTCCAAGTAGGATGGCATGACATGGGGTTAATACAAGGTCCAAAACCATCAAAGTTGCTCTTTGGGTTTCTTCTCTCATTGTGGGTTTCATTTCCTGAGTGCATTGGTATCCTCGCCGCTCTGGCAGAGAGTGGAGATGATTCTCAGGATTCTGTTTTTGGTGGCTGGCCAACTCGCACAGTTCCTGGGTTGCCAGCCAGCCCTGGCCCCAGCTCTACACTGAATCTGTGGCATGAGGCGTCGGACTTTGCTGGACACCGTCTCCTTGGCCAATTTCCATCGCCAATGAGTAGAGTACTCCAAAAAGTCAAATTAGGCTTGGTAAAGGGACAGTGCATCTTTGAGTAATGAGGTTGGGAAACAGGGAAAACATTTTCCACTAGCTCATGTCTCACTGTATGGCATTCCGATTTCATGACACTTCATAATAAATCATTGCTTATCACTCACATGGGAACGTAACATGGCTCCAGTTAAGATTCGTTAGTGATTGTCAAGAAGAAACATGAATTGCGGTATATCAGACCTTCTTGATCATCTTCCTGGCCCCCGTAGGCACTTTTTTATCGTTATATTTACTGTAACTGTTGTTTAAAGCATAAATAAGTGGAAGGAAAGAGCACCAAATATGAATAATGAAAATAAATTCATCTTATTTATGTGTTTATGCAAGCATTTGACAATTATTCTCCGCAGCGGTTTGCGTCCAGGGTCGGTAGCTGCTACATGCACAGAAGTTCCTTACCCTTCAAGTTGCCCCCTTCTTTTTCTCCCCCTTTCTTTGCTATAATGTGAAACGTCAGCATGTTCGTATTCAAGGCTGGAGGCCCCGGCATGTGTGTTATTCCAGTTTGAGGCTGGCTCCTTGAACCATGGCGGCCTCGGGGCTCACAACAGAGGCCTCCTGGCAGACGGATTCGGTGCGGCTCTTCGTTCAGATCCGAGGGAGCAAGGGACAGTGATTTAAAAAAGCAGACGAGCCAGCCGTTGGGCTGGGGGGCCGAGTTGCAAAATAAAACCTTTAACTGAAAGATGATCCAGCTGGTTGGCCATTGTGATGAATAAGGACTCTTGTGAGAGAGTTCTGGCTGAGGAACCAGACCACCCGGGGAGGTTCACAAGGGGAGCACCAAAGGTGACCCTTCGGCATAGCCTAGAAGCTTCTCCGGTTGGGATGTCCGTAGAGGACAGTTTCAGTGGGTCTGGGCAGTGAAAGCGGTTGCCAGCGGCTGCCAGTGGTAGTTGTGGATGGATGGGAAACCGCAAGCCGGTCCCTGAAATGCTGACAGGGCTCCCTGATTAGCTCCTGCCAAACTGACTTCCCTAGAGGGCCCTCCCAGTCATGTCAACTTCTCTCAACTCCTTCCTGGTGAGTCCCAGTGGAACGTTGCAATGCCGACACTGAGGGACTCACCCTGGCCTTTTGCTGCTTGTTCCCGACATGCTACACACTAAACAGAGCCACAGTTGGCAAGAGGGATGGCCATCAGTAGCTCTGTCACGGGTACCCAGAGAACTTCCTGGAGGAGGTGAGGTAGAGCCTGCTGTGGAGGGAGAACATTGCCTAGCAGCCATTTCTGTTCCTTGAACATTCTGTTCTGGAACATTCCAGACTGTTCTACAGAGAAATACAACCACTTTAGAGGTAGAAATAGAAAAGAAGGTTTTCCGGGCACCTGGGGCTTTAGTAAACCATGGCCTGCCAGAGCCTGGGGCTTGAAGCTGGAAGAGGAGTTTTGTTTAAACTTAGGGTGACCTCCCGGTTTGCCTGGGGCTGTACCGTACTGGGAAAGCCCTCAGTCCCAGGCAAACTGGGGTGGTTGGTTGCCTTATTTAAACTCTAGAGTAAAGGTTCTTGAGGATGCTCTTCCTCAATCCCGTCCTTCCCTTGGTCCTTACACTGCTGGTGTTGCTGCTTTTTCGAATGGCTATGAAAACCAATGGGAAGGTCAAGTTTGCAGACCGCAGAGGCAGCAAAACAGGCAACCATCTTTTAAATGTGACGATGGCTTACGGTTCCTCCATTCCCTCCATCACATTCCCTGAGCACCCCGGCCCGCTCTCCACAAGTTTCAGTGCGAATGAGCCACCCCTGCTGGAGAGCCTTGAACTCAGCATGGGTATTTTCAGCTCATTATTTCCGCTCCTCAGACCTACCCTAGCAACTTTGTACTATCTAGCCCATTTTACAGATGTGACAACTGTGGCTTAGAAGGGGCCAAGTGATTTGTCCAAGTTCTCCCAGCCAGTAAATGGCAGAGCTACTAGATCAGATGGCAAAGCCCTCTCCATGTATTATGTACGTTCCTACCCGTTAAGTTGTTTTCAGCCTTAGAACGATACCCGATGTCCGAGCACTGGGGAGACAGAAGAGAAACCGGAAGCTCAGAGAGGCTAGTTAATTTCATCAAGGCCACACAGCACTAGTGAGAGGAATAATCCAGTTCTAAATCCACTTCCACTTTGAAGACTTCCAAATCTGTGTTCCTCCTCGGAGAAGAAAATGAAGACCAGAGTTTTTTAAATTACTCGGCTCTTTGGGATTGGCAAAGATGCCGTCTGAACTGGACTACTTCATCTTTGAATATTTTTAAGGTATGTTGATTATGTATTAAATAAATTAAATTATATATTAAATGGGTACTTCCCATGTTTTCTAAATATTGAAAAGATCCTTCTTTTTTTTTTTTTTTTTTAAAGATTTTATTTATTTATTTGACAGAGAGAGACGCAGCGAGAGAGGGAACACAAGCAGGGGGAGTGGGAGAGGGAGAAGCAGGCTTCCCGCTGAGCCGGGATCCCGATGCGGGGCTTGATCCCAGGACGCTGGGATCATGACCTGAGCCAAAGGCAGATGTGTAACGACTGAGCCACCCAGGCGCCCCGAAAAGATCCTTCTTAAACATCATGACAGAAACATTAAGCTCACTTATCAGATTTATAATGACTTAAAAAAAATTCACGGCGCTTCAAACAATTCATCACTCCCCTTTGGTTGGGGGAGAAGAAAGGGTGGCCACTTGTGTGCAGGAACAAATATTGGCAAGAAAATGTGGCAAATGCTTCCAGTAAAGGTGCCCATTTGGAATTAAACGGTGATGAGCGTTTAGGAAGCCATCTCGATGCAAACCGTAGTGTTTGCAAATGGTCGTGACTCAGGATGGCATTGCCTGCTCAGCACTCTCTCCAGAACCCAGGATGTGCTGTTAAAAAGGCCTCCCGTTCCTGCACACAGACTGAAGTTTTACCCGAAGCGGGATGAGAAATTACTGCAAATTGGGTTTTACTTCCAAAACGGTTTAATAACCATCCCCACGGAGCTCCGGTCCACACAATGCGCAGCTTCATTTCGCCGCCAACCTCAGCCGGCTTAAAAACAGATATCGAAACAGGGGAATACATATTTGACAACGCTGTTAAGGCAACTTTGCTAACGATTTTCGAACAACCTCCAACTGAGGCCTAAATGCCGACAATATCCATAAACAACTCTATACCGCCCAATTAGGGAGACAGAGACACAGCGTCCTGTCAGGAGATTTGCATGGCTAAGAGTCTGAGATCAGAGAGCCGTGAGGGATGGTTCAGAGTGACGGGGGCGCGCAGACGGATGACTATCATTATGATATTACGGGGACTCACACCTTCCCAATTACTGGCAGGATTCATTAATTACCACTGCATTTCCCTAATAGAATCCTCGCGCTGGCTTATCAGCGCCTTCCCTCTGTCTACCTAAACCCCCACTCAGCAGTTGGTCACCTATGAAAAATTAGACAGTGCAGCTTCGAGTGGCCTATTTAAAGGAGAAAGAAAAATGAACGTGGGAAGAGGAGGGTGAAAGTGCAGTCAGGAAGGAGTCGAAAGTAACAGACACAGCGTTCTCTTCACACGAGGTTGTTTTTTCCTTTCTGAAACTGCCACGGAGGGAGATTGGTGGCAGCTGCAGGGAGATATGCTGTGGTGAGTATGGGAACATAATTGTCACCTTCACACACACACACGCACACACACGCACACGCACTCATTCATTCGCTGCCTGAAATCTTCTAATGACTTTCCATTGTATATGAAAATAATATCTAAGCTCCTGCCCATGTCTCTAGCCTCATCTTCTCTTCCTCCATTCCCACTAAGCTCCATTTATGCAGGCTTTCTTTTTGCTCCTCTGATACATCAAATTCATATCTGCCTCAGGGCCTTTGCACTTGTGTGATCTTTTCTTCTAGAATGTGGTTTGAATGGGACAAATTCAGCTTGTAGCTTGTTTTTGTACAGCTCTTGTGCTAAAAGAAGTGTTTACATTTTAAAGGGTTGAAAGTGCTAAGACAGAAAGAAAGGAAGGAAGGATAGAAGGAAGGGGGAAAGAAGGAAAGAAAGAAAGAAAGAAAGAGAAAGAGAGAGAGAAAGAAAGAAAGGAAGGAAGAAAGAAAGAAAAAAAGAAAGGAGAAAAAAGAAGGGGGGAAGAGAGGGAAAGGGGAAGGGAGGAAGGGGAGGAAGAGGACTGGGAAGAGGGGGAGGGGAAGGAGGGGGAAGTTGTGCTGACACGTGGGTTAAAACAACATCCTCCCAGATCTTTTCAGAGCTGGCTCATTTTTTACCATTCTCTGCCCAGAGAAGTTTTCCTCTAGAGAACACTCACTCTAGAGCGGGCACCTGTCACCTTCTACACTCCTTTGCTTCATTTCCGTCATCGCACTCATCCCCAGTGAATGCTAATTTATTAGTCGCTTTATCCTCAACTCTGGCTGCACATTAGAATCACTGAGGGAGCTGCTAAAAATACTGATGCCCAGGCCTGACTCCCAGAGAATTTATTTCCATTAGTTGGGACTGGGACCCAGCCATTGCTATACATATATTTTCCAAGCTTCCGCCATGATTCTCTTCATAGCCAAGCTGGAGAACCCCTGGCCATTGCCTGTCTCTTCCCACTGGAATGTTGGCTCCACGGGATCAAGAATGTGGTCCGTCTTGCCCACTGCTGTGGTCTTAGCACCGAGAACAGTGCCTGAGACAGAGGGGCTGCTGGTTCAATGTTCGGTGGACGAATTAAAGAATATTTATCATCTATACGTACAAAGAATTGAGAACGACAGAAATGTGACAATGACGTAGGATCTCCCAAGCTGAAGTTATGCATCAAAAATGGGTGACAATTTCAGGAACCCCATGCGGTTGCAGGAGACTCAGCCCCCATTAAGGATAATGGAATGGGAGCCTCCCGGCCTGTCATCTTGTTACTATGAACAGCATTATTGGTTTTCAACTGCTTTTACAATTATGCACAACGATTCTCCCCGCACAAAGATTCAGCAACCACCGAACTCGCTTCCTCTTTTAAATTAAATATACTGAAAAGAGCAGAGATTTCAATCCTTCATCTGTTCACAGATGAAAAAACATTTCCAAATCGTCAGCGATCACATTTTTTTTTTTTTTATTCTAAGGACGGCCAACTGTTCCCAGTGATTTCGATTACATTTCCTACCTATTATTTCATGTAATGGCATCCCTTAAATTTTAAATTAGCTTTGAAGAATAAAAATAATTGAATTCCTGCTGTTTTGTGTACATAGAGGGTGACAGGAGCTAATGTGATAATTTAAACTGTAAATGAGTCTTCACTTTGTGTTCATTAATTACAGCTAATTACTGAATTACAAACCTTCTTGGTTAGGCACTGTTATGTATTCATGTAGCATGTTGAATCTCCAGCTGGTATAAAACTGTTTTATAGACTTACAAGCTGACACACCAAGCTACCACTGAAACAATTCAGTTTGAAAACAAGGGGGGTGGGAACACGTAACTGCAAATGCTTCTTGGAATTAAAAGAACAGGCACCGTGCTTCCAACTCATATCTTTGGGGATAGAGGATCTTGCATGTATAATTAGAACAATTCATGCCACAGGAAAGAAAAAGAGCGCTAGGCTGTTCTCCACTCTGGTGAAAATCTATACTATAGCATGTAATTTGTGAGACTCAAGTGTTCTGCCCTTATCTCCTTGTTCCCTAGAAACTAAGCATCATAATTATTTATTAACTGATCCTGCTTTTAATAATAGAAGCATCAAGGATGCCAGAAATCCTGCCCATTTTTCATGACCAGAAATGGCTGGAAAGAAGATTCAAGCAGACAGGTCAAGGACTAGGTCAAAGCGAATTCTTTCTTATTAGGTTAAAAACAACATTTTTTTTTTTTTTTTTTTTTTTTTTTTTACAGTGAGAAAGGCGGTTTGGATTATTAAACATTAGTATCGTCTGCATAATTTCTGCCTCCAGATGGAAGATCGTGATGTCTGGTTTACTGAGATTTTCCTTAAAAGACTTAGTTGGAGAAACACTCAAATGGATGCATGATCGCTGTGGCCGGTACAACTGTGTCGCAAGAAGAAATATGCAAAGCCAGTCGGTCTGTTCTTGAGCCTCAGAACTGTGTCTTTCATTCATTCATTTGCTAGTTTTACCCAGTATTTATTTGATGAGGAACAAAATGGAAGGTTTTGCGAGGTGCCGAAAGATGAATCATCAGGGATTTTACACCTGCCACAGGTAACTGTTGTCCCCTCTGGGTAACGACTCTGATTTGCCTTTGGGGAACCACGTCTTGGTGGTTCTCAGGCCAGATGCTTGTGCGGGGCTCATCCCACTTCCGGGATACGGGGCGGGCCGGATTCCAACCCCGCCAATCCCTGGGCTCCGTTCGCCTGGCCGCAGTGATTGGTCCAGGGGTGGGCACGTGACCCAAGTCAGTCCAGTGAAAGGTTTTTGCTGGAACTGCTTTCTTTGGAGAGGCTCAGCTAGGGCTTCCTCAACCCGAAGTGGTTTCTGAACCACCAACCACATGGCGGAGAACCTACCTGGACATTATGCATTACGCCGCTGCAGAGGAAGCAAGATCCGAGGGCTGGAGAGAGCCAGATTGCCAGTGGCACTCTGTAAGCACGAGATCCGGCTTTGCTTGAATCTGGTGACCTCCTTGACCTTCACAGGAGCCGGCAAAGTGCTCTGTGCTTAAGCTGGTTTCAGTGGATTTTCTCTCCTGCAGAATCTCGAGTCCTGACTTACACGTGCATGATTATAAACCAAGATACGGACGGATACATGTCACACCAGATCATTCTGTAGATGCCCAGAGGAGAGGGGAGGAGCTTTTCTAGTTTGGGAAAACACAGGACACCAGGACTCTTTCTAGAGGAGATGGTGGGTCAGCAGGGCTTGGAAGTAGTGGAAGGCTTTACATGGGAAGAGGCAAGGAGACAGAGATCAAGAAGATGGGACTCCAAGGGAAGCCTGGGGCTTGTAGTAGGATACTACAGAGTTTCTGGGCCAAGAACACGTAAGAAGGAGGGAAATCCCAATTGAGATCCTACCTCCTTCCCCAGACTCTTGGCATCTTTGTTGTGTTTGCTATGCACGGTGTCAGGTGTAGACCATTGCATAGAGTGGCCCCTACCCTGAGTAGTTTCAGAGATTCTGGCTTGGGTTTTGTGAATTTCGCCTTCACCTTGACTTTGGGCAGGCCTGGGATAACTAGGTAGTTCTGTGGAGGTGAAAGAAAAGAAGGCACATTACAGACCATGATTTCCCATGGATGGGGATTCCATAGGATCGTGTCTCCCAGAGATTGACCACAGTGAGGTTTTCATGCTCGCACATCAGGGCTCTACAAAATGGCAGCCATGATCATTGAGCGCTTATGTTTTGCCAGACATGGTGTTGCATACTTCCAACAGCAGCAGCAATTAAAAAAACTATAGCAGACCATAATCCAGTGTGTACTATCTTTCAGACACGGCACTAAGCTTCATGATGAACATAATACATCACCATCATTGTTATTATTGAAAACGAAAATTAATGGAGAATTTACTACATGCTGGGTATTATGCTGAGTGCTTTTCTTGCGTTTTCTCCGTACGATTTTCACAGTGGCCCCGGGAGGTAGAGAGTATTATCACACCCATTTTACAGACAAGGAAACCGAGTCTCAGAGAAGTAGAGGGGCTCACCTGGAAGTCACACAATCAGCAAGCAGGAGAACTGGGCCTAGAACTTAGGAAAATCTGATTCTCAAATCAACTCTCTTTGCCACCATACTGTGAATGCTTTTCCTTATTTTGGTTTTTCATATGGATCAGTTTTAAACTTTGTTTGACGTTCTTTCTGACCTATATGCTCATCATACTGGAAAAAAAGAAACGGGTAAGAAGAGGGCCATCGCATCGCTGCCCCACATCACCCCCTTGTCCTGGTCTTAGCGAGCTCTTTATTGCTTCCTTAGCTTTAGCTCCCCCCTTGGTCTGACTCACCTGCATTTCCCCGCATTTTGCTCTAGAATCATGCACGGTGCCTGACACCCAGTAAGTACTCAGAAATTGTTGATCAAGCTGGCTTGCACTCAATTCAAATAGTTTCTTATCTAAGTTTTAAAAGAGCTAGTACGGTTTCCAAACCAAACGGGAACTCTTAGAAGAAAAAGAGCTGGATTCCTGGTTCAGAAAGTTTCCTGTCTTTTTGGTGGTTTGGGAATATCATATATGTCACGCTTTTTTTGGGGGGGGGGGTTGTTTTTTTTACATTCAGGGGCATTTTAGAAATACTATGTGAAGAGAAAACACGCCCTCTCCTTTTTCACTTGGGGGAATTTGGCGTTGGCTTTAGGGAAACCAGTTTGAACAAACATACCCGAGAAGTAGAGGCGGCCTCGGGGTGCCCTCCAGCGGCTGGGTCTCCGGATCTGGCTACTCTCAGCTCAGCCAGAGCGCTGCGAGCAACGGGAGCCCTGGGTGTCAGGCAGACGGTCACGGCATTGTGAGGGGACCCCGAGAAACCTCAGAAATGCCCAGAAACTCCAACACATCTACGCGGAGCATAATGGCTTCCGTTTGCTTTGTGGCTCTCCAGACTTCCTCAGTTCTGTCCGCCTCTGCGTGTTTGTTGTGGCTGGGAGCTGGCCCTGACCTTAATAACCGTGTGGAAATCGAGTCCAGTCTCTCTTTAGGGGCGGCTCAAGCGTCTTGCTTGACTACATCTGGCCTTCGTGAAAGCCATCTTCCTTGTTAGTCTTCCGAACCTTATTCCCAGGACCATATAGCTTAACTTTTGCTATAATCTTGTCTTGCAGCACTGGTAAGCTCCTTCTCACGATGGTGAAAATCTTGATGCGGTGATCCTTGTTGTATCGTTCACACCTTGAGGGTGGAGACAGTGGCTTTGGGGTTCCTCCAACTTGGGTTCAACCCCAGATCTGCTACTTCTGTGAGTGAACTGCAATGAGGCATGTTGCCTTTTGCAAACTTAATTCCCTCTTTCATAAAATGTGAATGATGATAACACCTTGGGGTCCTTGTGACAATTGTATGTGATAGTGTATCGGAAATACCTGGTGCTCGTGGTCAGTGCTCAGATGGTCAGGGTTGTTGTGGTGGTGATAACAGTGATGATCACAGCATCTAATTCTGTTTATATAGCCCCTTGCACCCGGAACGTTTTTGGCAAACAATATTTGCTTAGTCCGCATTTGGTGATTAATGAATGCTCATTTGGAATGGAAACCCAGTCTCCAGCTCTGTGCTGACTACTGGGAATGGAGGGCCTGGGGGAGGCAGGGGGAAGGGGGGTGACAGTGCATCCTTGCCATGGGTATAGTCCTTGGGACAGATATGACTGTCGCCTACTCAGTATCCATCCCCCCTTCTTCCCTGCTGATGAGATCCTGGCTTTGTTTTCTGTGGCAATGTGCCCGACCAAATACTCATGTCACAGGATCTTGCAAGTAGGGATGACAAAATTACACAGTCTGACTACGGAAGTTGAGGTGGAATTCTGCTGGGTTTCTGGGAAAGATTTCCCCCTTAAGAGGGGACAAAGGTGGCCAGTACACAGGTATCTCACTCCTTCTCCTACCTTGAATGGGGCCATCGTGTCTGGTGGCAGCAGCCATCTTGCCACAGGGAGGCAACAATCGAGAGACTCACAAGAGACAACTTCTAACATCACTAACCCATAAGCCCAATGCCACAGAGGTCTTCTCCTGGATGTCGTGATGGTGAGAGAAGAAAATAGTGATTTATTTAAGTCGCTATACGTAGTCTCTTATTTGCAGCCTAAAGCATTCCTAACTTATAACCTTCCCGCCTTTTTTTTTTTTTTTTTTTGACAAGAAAGGGAGTCCTGGAAGCCCAACTGAGAAAAAAGATTCTCCAGTTTGGCATGAATAATATGCAGAAATAGCAGCCATCAACTTTCCCTAATAATGCGGCAACAGCACACAAACCCATGGGCAGAATAGCTAATAGTAATAGCTGACGTGCATTAAGTATTTATTCTGGGTCAGATGGGGCATACTACTAGGCACATAGTAGGCATTAGGGGAAAATGTTAAACTATGGCATGAAAGCGTAAGTGACAAATCCCACACTCTATCCACAGCTCTGCCAAATGGCTTATCATCTTCCTCCTTCCACCATAGACTTGTCTCACATATTTCCTTATCTTTCTCTGAGGGGCTCACAAGGTTCTTGTAAATATCAAATGAGCTACTGGATGCAAAGAGCTTAAAACACTACCCGTCACAAACAGGTGCTCAATATATGTTCGGGATCGTTACTACTGCTCTGTGCCAGGCACCGTGTGAAGTGCTTTTCTTGCCTTAGCTTGGTGAGATTAACACAAGGACAAACATCTGAGTGGTTGTTGTCAAATCCATTTCATGTTCTGGATGTCAGTTACCTCCATCTGTCAAATGTGGATTAAGGCTAAACCAGTCTTCCCTAAACTTCGCGCTGTCAGGCACGACCTTCCTGATTTCTGCCTGTATTCTATTTGTTTTAAACTGTATTCTCTCCATCACAAGCACCTGTATTCACTCTCCTGTTCGTGTTAACCTAATATGTTTCTTTAATTTGAGTCACTTTTTTTTTCTTTAGCGTTATCCTAAGTAATAACATCCATGCAATGATAGGTATCTATCAGTGCTACTCAACTACGGGTGTTCTTGGCTCCCAGAGAACATTTGGAAATGTCTGGAGACATTTTAGTTGTCCCACGGGGGTAGCGATGGTGCTGACGGCTAGTCGTTAGAAGCCAGAGATACTGCTAAATATCCTACAAGGCACAGGTCAGTTCCCACAACCAAGAATGAGTCTGCTCATGAAGTCCATGGTGTTGAAGTTGAGAAACCCCGAAACACGCACATACACGCATGTGCGCACACACATACACACAAGTGAATATGCCTTAGAACAAATATATAACCATCGGAAAAAAAATAGCCTATCCAAGTATCATCTAAATCACTCTGTCTCTGTTCAAGAGCAAGTTTACCAAACATTGAGAATCCCCTCATAAGCTGATTTCTTAGAGTCCCTTCCTCCTCTAAAACTCATTGAAGTCAACCTAGAGACAGCTGGTTATTTCTCTTCCTACTCAAGGTGAAAAAAGACATTTCTTCAGAAACAGAACATCATCTTTGGGAAGAAAAAAAATTCTCATTTCCAAGGAGTTATAAATGTGGCTGGTTGACATGTAGAAATAGCCGGACTTTTCAGAGACCATAAACCAAAGGACCTCCATCTACCTGGAGCAATGTGACGCCCACACTCAGATCATCCAGAGCACATGCTAATTAAGGGCCCCTCACGTTTCCTGGTAGAGCAGTGATTCTTTCCATTTTCCCTACCTTGACCTACAAAGCGTGCTATTTGTGTGTGCCACATTCCCATGAGCCGAGCCAGGGTACTAGTTACAATTTCCCTTCTGTCTCTAACACTCAAAAAATTCCAGGGTCATGCCAGTGAGTTCCTTGACCACTCTTAGCCTTCAACAATGATTGGGAATAAATTATTTTCAATTGATGGCAATTGATTCAGAGTCCCAAGACCACATCTGTGCCCTGCTTGTCCAGGGCAATCCTCAACCAGGAGTTTCCTGGCATGGAGCCACTTGTTCGTCAAGGTGAGAGGTTGTAATGAAAAAAGACTGGAGCCAGAGACGTGCTGTAGGAAACATGGCGCCATGTTTTCTGCACTGAGCTATAATAAAACAACACATGGTGCCTTTCTGGCACTTTAGGGACACGGTTCAGACTTCATCCTTAGCACAATCATGAGAGGTTTAGAGAAGGAGTTGTCCTCCCTTTTAGCCAACAAGAAGGCTGAGTTTGGGGAAGGCCCACAAAGCAAGTTCTAGAACTCCATTTCATCAGTTCCTGATTTGCTGACTTGCCACGTGACTCCGGGCAGCCTAACAGACACCCCTCCTCTGCATGAGGCCCCCTGAGCCTTCCCATTCCTGGAACCAGTGCTTGGGGCATGATCTAGACCAAGTCACTTAAAGGCCGAGACATTAGTTGGTGCAGCTTATACAAGCAGAATTCATACCCTTTTGATAATTTGGATAATGAAGGGATTTCTGGAAGGCCACGTGATCTCAGACCCACATACCTTCTTCGGTGCACTGTCCCTCACAATCCATCCCTTCCTTGTTGAAGTCCTTGGCATAGGTGAGTTTTGCTTAACTGGACCCCAATGTTGGGTTAGGCATCTCGACCTCGCATCGCTCTTTTAATTTGCCCAGAATTCCTGGGAGACACAGTGAAGCTGGGATTTGCTGGGGAAGACCGTGGAGAGGTAGAGACATGCTGGGAAGACTGTGTCAAAGGTGTTTCTAGGACGTGCCCTCCCCTGCAGGTGATAGATGCTTAAAATAAACAGCTCTCCTTCGGACTTCGAGATTTGTAGTCTCTATCTTGGCATGGGAAATCTGAATCACTGTTAGCCCCTTAGCTTCACCTGCGACCACTGTCGGCTCGTGGCTTTCTCTAAACCTGCAGAGGGGAAAGCTGGAGGGAATCCCTTCTCTGGGTACACCTGCTGGCAGGGGCTAAAGGTGAACTTGCTCGCTTTCTCGTATAGATTCTGGTGTTTCAGTACAGAGGGGTGGGCGGTGGGGGTGGGGATCTGGCACGAAACCCAGAAGAGTAGAGAAAACTGAAATCACACCTCACGTCTCTCCACAAAGGTTTGATTCTCTTTATGAGTATGATCCGCCAATCCGTAATCAAGGGTTAATTTCACAGCTCACTGCTTCATCTAGCATAATATCCATTCAGACTAATTAAATCTGTCTAATAATGTGAGTGTCTTTGTCTTTGTTCTTCCCCTTCTTTGTTTTACACCCTTCACATCTCATCTCCAGAACCACACGCCATCACACTCTACTTGACAAGCAGAATCCATCCCTAAAATTAAAACATTCCTGACCTATCTGCAATGACAAGGCAGGCGAGCTTCACGGCGCTCCGGCCCATGAAGGGAGCTGACACATTTGTTTTTAATTTCAAAAGAGTAGAAAGTGAAGATCTGACCCCGTCAATCAAGCCCTGTGACAAGTTTAATCATTGGTGCCCCACAAAAATCACGGCTAAATAGGAATGCAAATACTGTATCACAGGGCTCTTATAAATGCTAATCAAGGAGAAGTAATCAACTGACAATTTCACTGATCTCTTTTCTGAAGAAGTCACTCAATGCTCTGTCTCTGGGCCACAAAGAGAAGAGAACAGGACAAAAGGGATGGATGCGGTCCCCCCAACCTTCCTTTTATTTTTCCTTCCAGGACAGTTCTTTTTAAAGAGAGAATTCGTTCTTTTGATCCATTGTTGAACTTTAAAGCAAAGAACTTACGCAGTTATATGTCAAGTGTACTTTATTATCAGCACCCAGGCTGGGCAGAAAACGCACCGAAACTTCCGCTAAAATAAAAATCATCATTTGTCTTTGTCATTAATCTGTTCTCAAATTCTCTTATATCTTAAAAGTGACTGACCTTCACTGCGAGAGGGGAAGAAAAAAAAAAAGTTTTATAAGTAGTCGAAAATCTGAAAATTATGATCACGGTAACTCAAAAAAAAAAAAAAAAAGAAGAAAAATTCCTTTTAAAAACTTAATCCAGGGTTGATGAAGTATTTATTATCATCAAGAAGTTCTGAGCCAAGCGTCTCTCCCCTCAGCATGGAGGCTTGACTATGCTTAGGGAAAGAAGTCAGAAATTGGAAAGATATTTTTCATCTACCCTTTTACGCAGGACCTGAGAGAGCTTTGTGTGTTACAAAGCTTAGAACCTGAGGGGTTTTTTTTCTTTTTCTCCTTGTCTCTATTTTATTTTTTTTAACCAGAAGGTCCTAAAGAAATCCAATTATTGGTGACTTTGTACCGTAAACACTGATTTCACAGAATCAAAACAGGCAAAGAAAAAAGCCAGCACTAAGTTACTCCAAATTCACCCTACGATGTTGATCTAGTCCTATAAAAACAGGTATTGGCAAGATGAATTCTTGTAGTGCTAAGTTTCAAAGGTCCTGGGTGATCTCCCTCATCTTAAGGACAGAAAAGTGAGAATGTTTGGTTCTTTTGTATGTTTCATGTGAGAGGCGGATGGGCCAAATCTAGCCCACTGTCTCTTCTCGGATGGCCCAGAACGAAGAATGGTTTTTGCATTTTTAAAGGGTTGCAAAAAAAAAAAAAAAAAAGATTTCTTGATATAAAAATGACATGAAATTCACATTTCTGCATCCACGAATAAAGTGTTATTGGAATCTGGCCACGCCTATTTTCGGATGGATCTTCCGCAGCTGTGTTCATGCTGCACCGGCAGAGCTGAGCAGGGGGCAAAATCCACAAAATCCAATCTGATCCACAAAATCCAATATTTACTGTCTGATCCTTAACAGAAAAAGTTTGCTGATCCTGTTTTATATCAGCATGGAAAATTTGCTAGTTCTTGGCTGTATCTCAATTTTGCCAGCCCCAGAAATTCTTTTTTCCCAACAACTTGGCCGAGGTATAATTGACAAACTGTATATATTTCAAGTGTACAACATGATGATTTGATGTATATATACCTTGTGGAATGGTCACCTGCATAATTTGGTTAATTAATACATCCATCATCTCGCATAGCTACCTTTTTTTGTGTGTATGAGAATGCTTAAGATCAATTCTTTTAGCAACTTTTAACTATACAACACAGTATCGTTAACTATGGTCACTGTGCTGGACATTAGATCCCCAGAACGGACTCATTTTATAACTGAAGGCTTGTACCTTTTTTTTTTTTTTAAGAAAAAAAATATTTATTCATTTGAGAGAGAAAAAGAGCGAGTGAGCAAGGGAGGAGCAGAGGGAGAGAGAGAATCTCAAGCAGACTCCCGCTGAGGGCAGAGCCTGATGCAGGGGTTTATCTCATGATCTCTGAGATCATGACCTGAGCAGAAATCAGGAGTCAGACACTCAACCGATTGAGCCACCCCGGTGCCCTTGAAGGTGTGTACCCTTTGACTAGCATCTTCCCATTTTCCTCATCCTTCAGCTCCTGGAAACCGCTATTCTACTCTGTTTCTGTGAGTTCAACTTTCAGAAAAAGTTTCCACATATAAATGAGATGACATAGTATTTCTCTTTCTCTGGCTTATATCACTTAGCAGGTTCATCCATGTAGTCACAAATGGCAGGAGTTCCTCCTTTCTCATGGCTGAATAGTGTTCCGCTGTAATGAACATTTGAAATAAGTGAACACCAGTGAAGATGCCTCCTGTTTTTCGAATGTTAGTATTCAGTTTACCAGGGAAGGATGGGCTTCCTTGCAATGAAATGAGCGCCTCGCCAATGTGTACTAGACCTTGGACCTTCTTTGGCTTTCAGCCACCTCTTCTGTGGCCTCAGGGTCTGGGGACAGGCAGTGTCTCCCCTCATGGGGTCAATCACAGAGCCTCGGGTCTGCTGGCTGCTCCTCTTCCTGGTAACATTGCTTTGAATTAAGATCTAATTCATTTTGGAATAATAATGGTACTCTAAAAATAGAATATTGATAATAACAAAAACAAACAAACAAACAAACACGCAATTCCATATTTCTATTCTGGTGCATAGTCCCTGAGAAGTGCTGGAAGTGCTAACGCAGACGCTGGGAAGTAAAGAGGTTGGTCAATTTGTTGCCTCAACAAAAGCACGGCAGGAAATCACAAGAGATGAGACTTCCTTCTGCCAGATGTGTTCAGGTACTCAATATATCTACACACACATATGCATCTACTTCCCCCTCCCCCATATTTAAATAATAGTTATTCACAATGTTCTCTTAATATTTTCCAGGGCAGTTTTGTTATTCTCATTTTATAGCTAAATTGCTTTTCCTTGGGTTGGGGTAATGGCTCTCAAGTGGGGGTGACTTGCCCCTTCACACAGGAAGGAAGAGAAGGAGTCCTGGGGTACAAGGAGGGCACAGGGGCCATTTGGCAACGTCCGGAGACATTTTTGGTTGTCTTGACTCTCGGAGGGCGCAGATCTCCTGGCAGGTAATGGACAGAAGCCAGGGACACTGCCAAACACTACACATACCCTACGGGACACCCTCCCCAACAGAATTATTTGGCTCCAAATATCAATACTTTTGGGGTTTAGAAACCCTCAGTTAAGGAAACAAAATAGCGCAAGGTTATTGACTTTGGAGCTAGGGAAACCTAGATTTAAAACAAAGTTTCTCAACCTTGGCGCCTTTGAAAATTAATCCTACGCAGGTGTTTAAGGAGGGAGGGATCTAACTGGCCGGTGTGGATATCACAGTGGAAGTCAATTCATTCTAACTCTGAGGCAGCTTGAGTGTGGGTGGTTGTATGTGTGGATCTGTAGGGGGCAGTTCTTTTTTTTTTTAAGATTTTATTTATTTATTTGAGAGACAGAGAGAGAGTGTGCACTGAACTGGGAGGAGAGGGAGAAAGAGAGAGAGAACACTGAGCTGGGAGGAAAGGGAGAAACAGGCTCTCCATGAGCAGGAAGCCCGATGTGGGGTTTGATTCCAGGACCTGGGAATCATGACCTGAGCTGAAGGCAGAGGCTTAGCCCACTGAGCCCCCCAGGCACCCTGCAGGGGGCAGTTCTGAAGAGTATTAGGTTCCCTTCTTTTTGAGAAGGTATTGAGATGGTACACATGGCTGAGCATTTTTCTTTTGTCTTATCCTTTTGTAACTACCACTTCTTTCCTGTAAAACCACATAGATCTATCTGGCAGGAATCATCTTTGTGCTCTCCCCATACAGGGCTGAAAGATCACAAGAGACCAGAGCCAGGATCTGCAATAGGTCTGTTCTACTCATTTCCCCCAAACTGTCCACTGGTAAGTTTGGGTCGCTGAGTTCCGAGGGAGGCGACAGCATCCACACACTCTGACCTTCCTTGGCCCACGTTCGCCTGTGGATGTGACTTCTGTGGTGGAGACAGCGGGTCTCGTCCCTGCCCCGTCTCCACCTAGACCTCACTTAACACTTAGCAAGGGGGAACTCAAGGAGTCATTGTGCAATGATCCCGTGGGGGCCAGGGAAGCAAAACACTGTGCACCATTGTGGAGAAAGGGCCCTTCGTTTAAACCGCAGGTTCCCAAACTGGTTTCCATGGAAACGCAGCTCTGCGGGATGCCAGCAGGTGTTCTGTGAAGGGATAGCTGTATAGTCAAGTATGTTGGGGTGAACCTGCATTGAACGAGACTCCATTGCAGGACTTGGCCTGGTTTTTTCTTTTCTTTTTCTTATGCTGACGGTAATACAAACTCCAAAAATGGCATCTGCTGCATGCAGTATTTGCAAAACTTATTGGACCCCATAAGTTTTTTTTCCAGTAAGCATCTGGTGGATTGGTGTTCCAAGGAATGCAATCTGCAGAACTTTTCTCTAACAGCCGACTTGCCTTGGGGCTCTTGAGGTCATTGTTATTTTCCTCGGCCTGGAATGTTCCTTCCCAGCTATCTGCACAGCTCACTCTCTCACCGTGCCTGCCCTCTCAGCAAGGACTTCTCCGGCCCCTCTTGCAAACCCAGCGTCTTCCTGCGCTCCCCTCCCATCTCTCCCTCCCTGCCAGCACAGACTCGTGATTGTTTCTGTGTGGCCCTAAACATATTATGTTTTATTTTCTGGGCCCCTTCCCCCTCCAGAGTGCGAGCCTCACCGGGGCAAGTTCTATGTCCATCTAAAGCATTCAGCTACACAGAAGTGCCCGGCACAGGTAGGCACTTAATAAGTCAATGCCAGTTGAATAAATGAACGAGTAAATTTACAAATCCCTGCTTTACACATGGGCAGAGACCCAGAAGGGAGGGGTGAATGGGTGACCACTGAGTGATGACATTGGCCATCAGGCTAAGCAGGGTGTATGATTTTGGACCCTCCAGTTAGGGCTGCTGTGGGGATTAAGTAAAGCATGATCACGGTGTCTCGTGCACGGTGGAAGCTCCATGCATCACGGGGAGGTTGACGATGACCCTTGGCACATATCTTATCGCTCATCCCCATGGCAACCCTGCAAAGTAGACCTTCCATTTTGCAGAGGAAGAAACAAAGGTCCAAAGAGTTTAAGTGGCTTCCTTGGGGGTGTGGCAGTGCGTAAGGGCAGCCCAGATTTATGCTCACCTCTACGGGATCCCAGAGCCCCACCCACTCACCTACTGTGTGTCTGCAGATGCAGGGCACAAGTAGAACAAAACAGCCTGGTCCATAAAAGCTCACTAAATCCCTGAGACAATTGATTTTTTTCCCTTTCGTCTCCAAGATTAGCTACAATTTTTCGACAAGTCTGGCGTTTTCTCAAGTTTCTCCCGTGTGGCATTAGGTTTGCTGCACAAGATGGCTCATTCTTTGGGAGAAAGAAGGAAGCTGACTGCAGAGGTCTTGGAGGGGGTGGGGAGGAGGACAACACTGGACATTTTTATTCCAGCCTGGAGGAGTCAGGGACCTCGCCCGCTTGAAGTTCCTCTTAGCCATCCTAACCTTGTTCACTCCCTTCCCTGTGCAGTCTTCCTGTTGGTGCCTTTGGGGACAGGGCTGGGTTGGGAGGGATGGGGAGGAGAAGACTTCGGGTTGGGGTTAATCTCCTTGAGAAGCCAGAGCTCCTTATTTTTGGCATCGACTACAGTCATTTGGGAAATCCATATGGGATCCTCAGGCAGTGGCAGGCTAATCGAGAGGGCTGTTTGGAGAAGCTGCTCAGAGAATCCGGGACCGTGGCTTCCGCGATGTATTCTATTGCATTCTGTAATGCAATCCAGATCTGGGGCTCTTCCCTCCCATCAGAAGAAAGGGGACAGTGGGGAGTATCGAGAGAGAGGCTCCCCCGCACCCACTTCAGAAGACGGACTCAGAACAGGTGACACACCGGAAACCAGGCATTTTCCCCCACTTCTGTCTCAGCGGTGTTGCTCCTCGGTGTCATTCCGGCTCTCTTTAAGTCTCCTCTCCCTGGAGAGGCCCTTCCTTACCATCCTAGCTAAGGGGCCACCCCCTCACGCTTCTCCCCCGCCCCCAGCCTTACTGAGTGTAACTGCCATATAACTCACTCCCAGGACATCGAACACTCATCAGTAACTGATATTATCTTGTTTATTCACTCGCTTACTTGTGCCTGTCACTAAAATGCGGCTGCATGAGATCAGAAATCTGGTTCGCCTTGCTCCCTGTATTTTTCCCGGTGTCTGAAGCAGTGCTGGGCAGAGGCGGCAGGGATTGGGGAGGGTTTGCAGGCTGAGTGATCGATCGCGTTAGATATGTCCCAGCTCTCTCTGCAGCGAGAGACTATCCCAGAAGGAGGGTTATGAGGGAGAACGCATGCACAGGTTCTGTTTTTTATTTTTCAGTAATGATAGCGTAAGAAAAAAGGGGCAGCTGCAGCACAAGGGACTTGGGTTAGACATCAGGAACTTCCTGCCGGGCTGAGTTGGGGCATTAAGAATGCATTACGGAGGGAAGCTGTGCAAAACTCCTGTTAAGTAATTTTTTTTTTTTTTTAATGTGGGGAATATCCTCAGGGATATTTATAGGTGTAATGACCCCAGGACTCCCTTCTTATGTGCCATCTCTCTCTCTCTCTCTCTCTCTCTCTCTCTCTCTCTCTCTCTCAAGCCTTCTTGTCTCCTGGGGGCACTTGTAATGGCCCCGCAGAGGAGGCGGGGAAGTGCTACTGCCATCTAGCGGGTGGAGGTCAGGGCTGCCGCTCAACCCCTTCCAGCATAGGACAGCCCCTACTCAGCGGGACAGCCGGGCCACAGTTGAGAGAACACCTGTTCCAGATGGTCCCGTTTGCTGTTTTCAAGGGCCCCCTGAGCCCAGCTCCACTCAGGGAGTCTCCAGTCCGGGGGGATGTGAGAGCCAAAAGCGAATCGATAGATTATTTCTCTACATGACCAAAGGAAGTCCTATGATTACCGTTATTCACATTTGTACGTTGATTGTGTGACCCACAAATATGTATGGGTCATTGCTATGCTCTCTGCATGACGACAGATCGGGGCTGGCAAACTTTTTCTTAAAGCGCCAGGTAGTAAATATTTTGGAATTCCTCAGGCCCCAGGACCTCTGTACCAAGTACTAAACCATTGTAGGGCAAAGGCAGCACCATAATGAGCGGGTGTGGCCGTGTTCCAGGGAACGTGACCTACGCAAAATGGCAGTGGGCAGGATCTGGCCCCAGACGGGGATGCCAATCCCTGTTCTAGATGCTGAAGCCACAGAGGTAAAAAGAGCAAAGACCCAGTTCCCAAGGAGCTCACGGTCCAGAGGAAATCTCCAAGTGAATGAAAGCTGACTACAGTACAAAGAAATGAGGCCAGAGAGCAGGTTTTCTGGATATTCTCATGTCCGGAGCCTCTGGGACTGTCGATGAAGCATGTTCCGTATTTGGATCTCTATTGCTCTATTTACCACCAGCCTCATCCTGATGACCACTGAGACCTCCAACAAAGGTCCAAAGCACTGCTGGGGTAGAGCCCCCGAGAGCCTTTCACCCCCTCCTCTGCCTCTGATCCCGGCTGTAACTCACAGTGGTTGCGGCGGACTCAGGCGCCTGCTCACCTGCCTGTCCCGCGGGCACCAGCGGCGCCCTCCCGCGCTGCGGATCTCACTGTGTGGGCCCCCTGCTTAAGCCCTTCCCTGGCTCCCTTGCCCTCCTGGTAGCTGCTAGACTCACGATGATGTGCACGCCGACATACACACACCCACACGTGCATGCACACACACACCCCCCCACACGTGCACGCACGCGCACACACACCCCCCCACACACACTCAGCTTTTATTTCAAAATGTCAGTGTAACCAAAAAGGTGCAAACAATGAACAGTTAAATTTCATCTTTCTTCTCTTAATCCAGACTTTCCCTTATGTCTCCTAACGCGGTAGTGCCCGAGTATGTGTGTTTGTGTGGTGTGTACTTGTCTACACATACACAAACACATACACGCATAAGTATATAATATGCTCACACACGCGCATATAACGCATACATATTGTATTGCTTTACTGTTATGCGTTTTTTTGTTTATTATTGGTAGTATGGGGTTAAGATATGATACGGATTTTGGGGGATTGTATAGGTGAGTATAGATAGGTACGTTATTAGGATAATAAGAGTGTGTTCTACAGGAGGCCTGTGTGGGTAGGGGTGCATGGGGCGGGGGCAAGGGTGGAGAGCAAAGGGAGGAGCAGAACACGTGGGATCGGGCAGCAGGGCCTCGGGCCGCGGGTGAGGGCACAGCAGTGTGAGCGGCCATGCCTGCTTCTCCCAAATCAACTATATTGATCATTTTATCATTGCATATTTTAATTTTCTCTCCCTCAGGCATTTCCCAAGCTGTGCATTGGACTAAAAAAAAATGAATCTTAGACAATCGCCAACCGGGCATTTTGCTGATTTTTAATGTGTTTATTGTGTAAGTTATCAACAGAAGCCTTAAGGGCTTTTGGTAATGGGGTATGTTAAAGACAAAGGAAGAAGAGAGACAGGAAAGAGATTTTCTTCTCTAGGTGTTGTCTTCTTAATTTGCATAAATGACAATAGTGAACATCTCGATTCGCTGCCACCTTTGTAAAGCTTGTCATTGGAAATCAGCCACCATATATAATAATAGCCTCTATTTATACACGACAGGGCCTGTCCTCAGCACTTTACAGACATGATCTCAATCAGTCCTCTAAAAACCCTTAAGAAGCTGCTCGTGCTTATCTGAAAAAACCTGAGGCATAGAGAGGTGACATTTCTCATCTCAGGTCACCCAGCTGGGAGGTGGCAGGATGAGGGCGAGGCACAGATCTCCCCTGGCCTGGGCACCTGGGTGACTTTACTGGGAGCAGCAGCTTGACCAGCAAGAGAGATCAAAAAGATCTACGTGCGGGACGCCTGGGTGGCTCAGTTGGTTAAGCGGCTGCCTTCGGCTCAGGTCATGATCTCAGGGTCCTGGGATCAAGTCCCACATCGGGGTCCTTGCTCGGCGGGGAGTCTGCTTCTCCCTCTGCCTCTGCCTGCCTCTCTGCCTGCTTGTGATCTCTCTCTCACTCTCTCTCTGACAAATAAATAAATAAAATCTTAAAAAAAAAAAAAAAGATCTACTTGCAAATCCAAGTTCATAGGCCCTGGTTTTGTCTACTGCTCTTAGCCACTGAGCTTAGTCTGGCTTTCTCTTTCAAATGAGATTTTTCTTGGGAAAAAAAAATAGCACAAGAATTCGGTAAAGAAGTTCAAACACCACAAAAGATAGACCTCCAACCCGAGGGCTCATTTCTGATCTTTCCCGAACTATTTCTATATAAATAAACAGAAGTGCCTATACACACACACATGCACAGAATTGTTTTTTAGAAACAACTTTGTTGAGTATAATTTATATATTTTTAACGCACAGGCAAATACTATAAACCTGGATATTTCCACTAAAGACTAAATCTTGTGATTGTTCTATACCGACACATGGGGATTTACTTCATTCTTCTTATTTTTAAATTATTTTTAAAGATTTTATTTACTTATTTATTTCAGAGAGAGAGAAAGAGACAGCATGCACCGTCTCAGGACCTTGAGATAATGACCTGAGTGAAAACCGAGAGTCAGATGCTTAACCATCTGAGCTACCCCGGTGCCCCCCTTTCATTCTTTTTAAAGGCTATATCGAATCTCCTGATATGAAAGACTAAAAATGCTTCTGCAATTCCAATTGGTGGAAAATACCCCGTTTATACATAGTACTTGGCCTCTATTAATTAATTTAATTTCCTATGTGCCATATGAAAGAGATACTTTGATAGACGCATTTCTCAGATGAGAGGACTGAGGCATAGAGAAGTGAAGTGACTTGCCCAAGGTTGCACAACTTGCAAGTGGGAGAGATAAGAGTCAAGCCTAGTAGTCTGACATCAGAGGCTATGGCTTTAACTGCTGCCCTATAAGTGCAGCCAATATTCGTATGAACGTATCTTTAGATACATGCTCAGATCCGTGTAAAAGCTGTATTTCCAGCCACAAACTTACAGATTGAAGGGAATGAATGCTTAAAATTCTGTAGCAGACAAAAATTGTCACGATGCTCCGTGAAGAGGTAAAACCATTTACGATGCCGTCACCAGTGCATGGTCCCTTCTCTGAAGGTGTTAAATCCTTTACTCAGACATGGGAGAAGTGGAGTGGACTTCTGTCTTAACCATTAGTATGTCTCCCCTTTGGATAGAAAGACAGAAACCCTCCTGAATTCATCTTGGGTGACTTCTAAGTATTTTGATTTCATCATCCTCTGGCAGAACAAGCTCGTCCCTATGCCTCTCTCCTGTGCCTCTCTCCTCCAAGAAGGCACATTTGCTAGATGCCTAGCAACTCTACCAGCACACACATCGTTACTCATAAGGTGCTTAATTCTGGCAAGACACCTGAACCTCTTACGCCCATCGAGTCACGCTAATTAGTGGATGGCATAAGCAGATGGGGAAGGGAGGGCATCATGGGGAGCGAGAAAGGCGGTTGGCGGCGGGGCTCTGCCATGTTTGTGCTCAGAGGACCCGTGGCTCATTTGGGATGAACAGAACCTTTGACATGTGGAAGACGGACTGAGTTCATCTCATTCCTCCACCTGCCTCTAGGTGGCCCAGCTGTCGGGTGCCAAGAACATCTCTGCTACTGGCTTCGCACCAACAGACACGCGGGTAGAAGATAGGCAAGAAAAAGACATCCTCCATCTCAAGTGTTGCTTGATATCAGAGACCTCAAACCATTGACGGGAGAACTTGGCCTGAGGATATTTTTGTTGTCATTGTTATTGTTTTGTTTGTTTTGTTGAGCTGTACAGGGGATTTGAAAAATCCAGAGTGGTTGCCAACAAGTTCAAAATCAGAAAATTTCACATAACAGCTTCTTCTGAAAAAAAAAAAAAAATGGGGAAGTCTGGCAACTGGTAACTCTGGGTCCAAATTTCTGCATGGAAGGGACTAGCTGTTACCGCTTTTGGACAGGGCAAGGGCTGTGTAGTTCACCACACTCCCCACCACTCCCTGTTGCCTCCCATGCTGGCTCTGAATTCATTTCTGTCTGGCTCCTAGAGGCGTATGACTTCAGAGTCCCTGCTCCAGGTTCTTGGCTTATAGTAGTTAATGTATGCATGCATGATGCATGGATGTATGGCTGTGTGCATTTTATCAATATTTACTGAGCACATACTATATGCCACAACTCCTTGTGCTGAGGAGTTAAGTGGAGAATGAAACCAATGTGGTGCCCTGTTCTGGTCTTCAGGGGCTCCCCACTAAGGAGAGGAGCCGCATTGAAAAGACAGTCACCCAGAGACTACTTAATTACTTTTCCTCAAGTCCAGGGAGGGATCTAAACACATGGGGGAGAAGGTGTGGGGAAGTATTTCACGTACTCTGGGTATTATCTTTAATTTTGCATTTGAGAATACCAGGTCACAGAGATCAGGGATAAATCCTCACGCTCGCGGGTGGGGGGCGGGGCTGGGGTTGAACCAAGGCCATCAGGATGCGGATCCTTCCGCTTTTCTGCAGGAGGGTCTACAAACGCTCAAGAGGAGTAAGTGCCCGGGGAGATGGCGGGGTGTTTACTGGGAGAAAGTGCTCTTATCCTGCTGGGAGTGGGGGGAGGAGGGGTGGTATTGATGAGCCCTCTGGTCCCTTCACCCATCCCAGCCGCGTGCACGGCAGGATTTCCAAGAGCTGGCGCTGCGCGCTTTTGCCCGAGGGCGCCCCCTGGCCGCCAGTGAACACTGGGACCCTTGCAGCGAGTGAATGAACAGGGAATTGCCACTTAACTACACACCTCATGGTCTCCAGCTAGCAAGTGTTGCTTTGCAAGTATCCCAGCTCCCTCCTCCATGGGTGCAGTAACTCTGGCCTCTGGTCTCCCCTGGCTCCCAGAATTCTCTGCGGGACCAAGTGCCAATGACCCATGTGATAATTTGTAGGATAAGATGCTCTGTGTCGGCCGCCTTCCCTTCCCTGTCTCACCTTCTCACTATCCTACTGGTGTTTCCCGGGATTAGGAATTCTGGTCCCAGGGGTGGGGCAAACGCCAACTAAGAAAAACCCAAGCCTAGCTGGAGCAGGGGTGGGAGGGGTGGTCAGGGGGATGGCCAGGCCGATCTTGGGAGACAGAAAGCCCTGGTAGCTGGGCCCCACCCAGGGAGCTGGGGGTGGGGGGAGCGACGTCTGGGGCCTGCCCAGAGCAGAGGGTGTCTATCTGGTCATGTGACATTGCAGGATGAAGCTGTTTGCTTGGACCAGCCTGACCTCTGAGAATCTGTCCAGGGAAGGGCTGGGGAGTGTTTGCTGGGGGCTCTGCAGGAGCGAGCTGTGGGGGAGTGCCGAGTCATGGCCGATGGGGTTGTCTCTCAACCAGGGGACCGCAACACTTGGGAACAGAGTGGAGAGTCGCAATTTGTCACCTGGGGGACGGAGAGAGCCGCCTGGATCAGGGAACTGCAGGAGAGAGGACCTGGAGAAGAACCGTCCAAAGGACCCAGGAAAACCCAGCAGCTGTGGACTGAATGTTTGCGACTCCCGCCAAAATTCTTCTGCTGAAATCCTGACCCCTGATGTGGTGGGTGAGGAGGTGGGACTTTGGGAGCCCTCTTGAATGGGACTGGTGTCCTTATAAAAGGGACCCCGGAGAGCTCCCTGCCCTGTCCACCAGGTGAGCACCCAGCAGGAGGACGGCCGTCCGTGAGCAGAACTGAGCCCTGTCTAGAACCCGATGGTGCTGGCAGCTGATCTCCAGCTTCCAGCCTCCCGAACCGCGAGAAGTCAGTTTTTGTTGTTTACGATGCACCCAGTCTCTGCTGTCCTGCTCTAGCCGCCTGAACGGGCCAAGACACCCAGAGAGAAAGAGTTAGGTTCTTCCCAGAGCGAGATGGAGGGAACGGCTGTGGGACAAGGTCAGTGTACTTGATGCCCTCGAACTACACACTTGGAACTGGTTCAACCGGGAAATTTTGGGTTACGTATATTTTACTCCAATACAAAAATACAGAAAAGGGTCAGCTATCAGTTGACTTGGCATACAGACCGGGAGCCCCCCAGACAGGGAACCCCCTTCTTGGCTCATCCCTCTAGAATAGCATCCCTGAATTGAGTCTTCAAGTGACCACGGGCTTATCTTCCCCAGGAACTAGTAGAAGAGTCTCTGATTTTATCCAAGGGAGGGGTCCTTTACTACCGCTGAATAGCTTTTAAATGGAGAAAGAAGTAAAATGATGCTTTGATCCCTCTTCAGGCGACGGGAGAGTATCCAACAAAGGGTTACACATTTCATGCTTGTTCCTCATGCTTGGTGTGTGTGGGCTCTTTGTTAAATGCTCTCGCTCAGATTGGCTCCCTGAATCCCTCTATGAGGTAAGTACTGTGATTAGTCACATTTAAGGGAAGGAGAAGTTATGTAAGTCTCCCGCTGGCCCGTGCAGGGGCTGGGATTGGAGGCCAAGCCTGTCAGATTCTAAAGCCCTGATCCCGATGGCCACCTGATGGCCGTGACACTGCATTCTCTTGGGACCAAGGCTCCCAAAGCTGCCTGTGGTTTTTAGGGAGGAGCTCGTGACTTCTCTGCTTATGTCGGTTGGTGCTAAGTCTGGAGGGACCTGAGTTTGGAGCCCTGCTGGGACTCGGCCTCACGCTCGGATGGTCAAGGGGGTACCGAGGCCAAGGTCCCGGCTAGGGTGAGACTTCAGGTCAGAGGACACCTCCACTAACTCATCTGTAAAATGGGGGCAGTATTTCTTACCTTGTAGGAGAAGGCGTAGGCACCTTCTCCTACACCGCTAACTCTCCTACACTGCTACACTGCTAACCACAGTGCCTGGCATAATGAAAGCACTCCATAAATGACAGTGACAATAATATTAGACTCAGAGCACGAGGAGATAGGCAACAGCGAATTACGGCTCATATTAACACGCTTTCAAAACCGTACCGGGGATCAACGGCGCACATTTCAAATTTTCACAAATGTAACAAAGATGCTACTGGTGCCGTAAAGGGTTAAGAGTGCCGCACGCTCACAACCTCCTCTTTGGGTGTCCTGGACACCAGGCTCAGAAAGCGATGCATTATAGAAGCCCATCCCAGTGATTGCAATGATGCACCTTCTCCTCCAGCAATTTCATTTTCCTGTTGAGACCTTGCTCCGGAGCCCGGATCTGAGTTAGCGTAACGTAGCGATGGCTCCGTGTGTTCGGCTTTCTCTTGCATCAGAGGCTTCTGAGTGGTGTGTGCTCCGGGACGTGTCTTGAGCAGGGGAGAGTGGGGAAGAGGCGTGCTCGTGGTTTCCGGAAGACTAACAGTAGGAAGAGTCAGTGGCCTGCCTGGAGTGAGTGGGGTCAGCAAGGGAGGCTTGGCACTTCCTGGAGTAATCTTTACCCTGTGATGTACCATCTGCTGGAAGGAATCGTAGAATCCACAAATGAAGATGTGCATTCTTCAGGCCCCATTCAAACGGGCCACTCAAGACCCTGCCTCCACCTTGGCAAGGCCCCAGGGCTGCGTGTCATTCACGGAGCCATCAAAGGTTCTGTTGGCCTCGTAGATAAAGGGCTTGCAGTCCCAACTCTGAAAGCAAAGGGTCCATCTCCTCTCCAAGAAAGAATTCCTGGGCATTCCTAAGTAGCAGGCTGTCATATATCAATATTCCTTTTATCAAATAACATACTGAAAACAAGGCCTCCATTAATTTTTTAAAAAATATTTAAGCTGATTAGAAAGTTGGTTCTGTATTTGATTAAGTTCTGCAGAAATTGGACTTGTGATGAATCATTGAACAAAGACACTTTTTTTTTTGGTACAGCAATAAAGCCTCAAATGATTAATTAAGGGCACAATGCCAAAACAAGCGTCTTTGTTTAAAACGCAGTGGACAAGACAGCCTTGGGAAAGTTGATGTCTTAAGTAGACGCCACAACATGTTTTTAATTATGTTCAGGAAGACGAACAAGAATAGGAATCGCCAACTGTTTAGAAAGATAATTTTTTTTCGAAGAAAGATTAGAATTAAAAAAAACAAACAGAGCATTATTGATTTAACACAAATGCCATTTGTCGGGCCTTTTGTAATTTCCTTATTTGTGTCATCATTCTAGAGTTCACACACCCCCCCCTCGTGTGATAGTGCTTGGCATCCATTCAGCTCTCAGCAATATGATACAGTAAATATGCGGTGACTGCTCATATTAAAATGTTTTATTTGTTGTAACTGTACAGATGATCAAGCTGCGCAAGTCCTGAATTATCCCAATCATTGCCCAGGCTAATCGGAAGAGAGGAAATCAGGGACCGTCTCTGCGAGACGAGCAGGCAGGCCGAGGGTGCAGGGCGAAGCTGTCAGTTGGAAAAGAAACAACAGCAGAAAAGTTTACGCAACATCAGCTCCCCGACTCGGCGTCCCGGGAACAGCCCAGCGCTCCGTGGAAACCGACATCGGCGGCCCGGGCGATGCGCGGAGTGAGTGATGCATTTGGAAGCGGCTTAACTTTGGTTGTATCGGGCGGTCAGATTCCATTTGGATCAACGTGTCCTATCTCAATATTCACGGTAATGAACGGTTGAGCTTTAAACAAGGCCAGCTCTTAATTGTAAAATGCTGGAGACAGACTAGGAGCCTCACGGTTTGGCCTCTTTCCCCTAACCTGTCAGGAAATGGCCTCCACTCATGTGGAAATCAATGGAAATATTGCAGTGTGGGGGCCGCGGGCTCTGGATTTCAAGAAGTCATTTAGACGTGTCACTCATGGGGACGCGCGGCTCCCAGTCTCCCTTGTGGTCCATCCCGCTAGGTTTGGAGAAATGGTTAATTATTCATTTTGCTGGTAAGTAATGGCTTTATCTTATCATACGCAGCAACACGATTAGGGAATGGGTTGAGAACTGCGCAAGCGTGGCTCTGTCTTTTGAAAGTTCCTTCTCTCCAATAATGTGCTTTGCGTCTCTGCTAGGTGCTGGGCTCTGTGCGGAGTGCTGGAGACATCGGGGTGAACAGGCAGGCTCTCCCCTCAGAGAGCTCAGGCTCCAGACTTGGCCGACTGAAAGGAACTGCATTTCTGCGGGGAGGACTAGCATTCTGGGCCCTGGACAAATGGAGGCACCGGGAGGGTCCAAGCATAAAGGGACACCGGCTCTGCTCTCCCCCCAGGAGGACGCCGCGAACTTGCAGCGCTGACATTGACTCGGGAAGCCAGAGAACCTGATGTTTGCCAGCGACCCGTTCAATCAGGGTGACAAATAGGGCCTGCCTGCCGTATTCATCCCACCGCCTGCTTTTGTTTAAGTCGTGTGGGGGTGAATGACTTTCACATTTTTAAATTGTGGAAAAAAAGAAAAAGCCTCCAAAAGAATAATAATATTTGTGATATCTCAGCATCAGGAAGTAAAGATGTTTTGGAACATGGTTGTGCCCGGCCGTCTCGAACACGGCCTCTTTTGGGCTCTGTCACGACTCAGCTCCACGCTGCAGCACGAAAGCAGCCACGGACGATCTGCAAGCAGATGGACGAGGTCGTTTTCCGGCACAACATTTCCACCGGCTTGTCTACAGTTTGCCAACCTCTGACTTAACCGAAGTCCTTAGAGGCGTGGCAGGAATTCGACTACTTCCTCCTCTGGGCCTGGCCTGACGTGAGGCGAGAGAGGAAACATAGAAGGCCATGGACAGGAAGGAACTGTGCAAGGGTGGCTTCTGTTCCTGCTCATTTTCCAGAAGATTCTATGGCCTGGGCTTCATAAGAGTGGAGCTTGTAGGGATGTGCCATTCCACAGCCCATTTGTAGGGTGATGATTGGGTTCAGCAGATATCCCCCATCCCGGAGAACGTGCTGAGTGTTTTGGGGGGAGAAATGCTTTCTTGAGCCCCATGGGATGGGAGTGGGGAGATGAAGCCCCTTGAGGGCCACATGGTCACTTTTCAGCAAAGGTCTTTGTTTCACTGAACACTTTGGGGTGCTTGTGGGAGGAACCGGAAGTGACTGGAATCGCTTGCTTAGTGGGAGGAAGCAGGACCGGATGTAGACGGGCCCAGAAGGAATGAAGAAGAAAGCTGAGCTTGGGCGGCAGGCAGAGGAGGAGAAAGGACTTCCTGGGATTGTTTAGAGAAATAGCGAGAGGCTTTATTTGGTGTCGTCCGGCAGTGTGATGTCACCCCACTTCTGTGTTTCCCTGTGAAAACTTGCCCGTGTCTCTGTTACTCGTTGGTGCTTTGGTGGTAGAGGATTTTCTTGAGGAAAACTGAATTGGGGCCAAGTTCTGCTTGGGGCTGGCATCAAGTGAGAAAAAGGACAGCATGGTGGGCGAAGAAGATGCGGGATGAGCCGACGTTCTTGACGTCACCTCACTCGGGTCCCAGATGTTATCACACTCTCCCTCCACCAGCATGGGGCCGTCCCTGGGCTTGTCATCTGAAGTAGCCACCCTCCCTCATTCTCTAGCTTCCCCACCCTCATGCCCTGCTTTAGTTTCCTTCAACATGCCTGTGATCACTTGACATGCTGTATAATTATTTGGTTTTGCCTTGGTTGTTCCTCTCCCTTGTTTAAGGTCTGTGAGAGTGAAGAATATTGTCTGTGTTGTTCACTTCTGCGGGCCCCACGCCTTTAACAATGCCTGGCTTGTAGGAAATGGGGTACATTTGTTCAACGAAGGCTCCAGGGGATGTGGGGGTTTTTATGAGCTGCCACGAGCTCGCGGAGGAGCATCGCTCGCCCACCGGCCAAACTGTGGGCTCTACCCCTACACCAGCACCTCCTTAACTCAAGCCACCGAAAGGCACCAATAGTCTCTTAAATGTCTGCTTGCTTCTCCTCCTGCCCCCTCCAAATCCAGGCTCCACACCACCAACTCTCCTTTTCGATATGTAATTCGAATTACGTCACTTCCTGGCTTAAAACCCTCTCATTGCTTCTTGTCGCTCTTAGGGAAAAAAAAAATCTATACTACTCTTCATGGCCCACAGAGCTTCCTAAGTGGGTCCGTCTTTCTGCCGCCATCTTTGTGTTCTTGCTCACTCTGCGCTAGCAACACCCACCTCCTGTTCGTTTTTCCAAAATATCACACTCGCTTTCCATTAGGACCTTGACACTTGGTGCTTCTGTTCTCTCTGAGCCTCTCTCGGCTGCCTCATTCATGTCACTCCGGCCCCAGCTCAAAGATCAGGCACCTCAGAGATGCCTTCGCTGACCATTGGTCTGGAAGAACCCACCTCAGCCCATCACTTTTTATCATATCGTCTAGTTCCGTTATCTCTTCCTTTTAGCTCTTCATCACCAGCTGTAATGCTCTTATTTGTTCTGTTGTTTATACGTTATAGTCTTTCCTCCTTTCCCAGGATGGGATGGATGTTGGCACCTTGGCCACCATGACCTTGACCATCTTATTTATCTCCACGGCCTAGAATAGTACCTAGCATACTGTAGGTGCTCAATAAATATTTGCCGAATGAATGAGTGGATTGATCTATGTATGCAGAATTTCCTGACAACAGAGGAGTCGCTTTCCTGCCCATCTTCCGGTGCCTTATTCCACAAATAATATATGTTGGTCCCTGGTGGTTCCACCTCCATAATTCTTACAGGTCATCATAGAAGATCACATGCCTGGAAATTACTTGCCTTTTCTTAGCTATTACACAATGAGGTTCAAAAATTAAGTGTGATATAGCTTTAAGTCTTAAAGCCAGTGTTTGGGAAGGTTTGGAAGACTAGGCAGTGGTCAGAAAATGATCTTGGGGTCCACAGTCTATGGAATTTATCATAGTTAAGTCTTTTATTTTATTAGTATTTTTTATCTATTTATTTTTTAAAGGTTTTTATGGATTTATTTGAGAGAGAGAGAGGGAGAGAGCAGAGGGAGGGAGAGGGTCTCAAGCAAACTGTGCTGAGTGCAGGGCTCCATTCCACCACCCCAAGGTCATGACCTGAACTGAAACCAAGAGTCCGACGCTTAACCAACAACACCGCCCAGGCACCCCCATAATTAAGTCTTTTAAGCAGAGGTAGATCCCTTTTTTGGTCCTGCCATCAGCCCTGCCTTCCCCAGATGAATCAAAGTCAATGGTTGTTTTGCCGCTAGAGTGATTGCTGACTCCAAACGATGGTTGAGTCAACACATACAGGGAGGTGCTGGACTTGGGGGTAATTATAGGTATTTCCTTAATAAACCTTATCTGATCCCTTTCCATTAATAATTGTATATAATTATATTTACATGTGAGAGCATTGCATATTAATGGAAAGTGGGTCCCTGAGGATTTAAAGAACTTAAGAAGCGTTTGATTGAATACTGCCAATCATTACGTGATATCCAAAGTATAACAGGAGAAAGGAATTTGTCAAAAAGGAAACTGGATAGTAGGAGAAACCCAACACTTTCATTAATTGATAATATTTTTATTAGGTTGTTACCTTCAAGTGTCTTTTAGTACTTGCACTTGAATTTAAATGTCTGAAAAGGAATGGGTATTCAGGAAAAGAAAAGTAATTACACCCTGTAATTCTGATTTAATTACAAGGAAATAGATGTAACATGATGTGATAAAAGTTATGATGAGCTCTTTAAATGATATATGTCATTAACATGTTAATTGGCATGAAATCTGAACTCGGAGCCAGAGAAATCTTAGGTGAATATGAGGTCAACTCTATTACAGGCTGTCTTACAACGAAAATTCCATAAAAGCATTTTGAGTTTTATTCTGGAGTGTACTTTTCCCCCGTTTATATTCAATATGATGAAATTCCAATCTTACTCTTTAAAACAAGAAAGATAAAAAAGGCCATCCCTAAGATGTCGGGGTGGTTCGCTTGAACTTGTAATTGAGCAGACACGAGGTCTGGACTACATGAAATGTGTTTTTTTCCTGAGCTCAAAGACCAGGTCATGTTCTAAAAATCCGGTTCTCTCAGCATCTTAGCATAATAAGGAGACGAAAGGCATAAAGATTTTGATTATGAAAAAGATGGCCATTTCCTCAAATACTCATCCAGTGCCCTGTTTATTTTATTTAAGTACAATGTAGGGGCTCACGGCTGTGGTTAGTAATCAAACGTGTAAAGAATGGATCTATCCAGCAGAAGGAAAGAGCCAAAGTAGACCAGGGTTCTTACTGTTGAAGGTTGGGACGCTGCATGGAAACTCAGAGCCTCAGACCTTCAGCTGGAAATACGCAAGCTCATGCCTGACTCTGCGGCTGGTGTTGCTGTTATTGATACGCTTTGGGTATTGAAAACCCCGACATGTCCTCTCATCGCACAGCTCTCAGCGATGGAAGCCTTTCTATTGGAGTAGCCACTCTGATACTCCTCCGACGTGATATTCTCACCACGTACACGCCCAGGCTGACGCCTGTGTCAGCAGCCCATCGTGAATATCAAAACATACTGTGCACAGGTGCTTCTCAGAGAGTCCCTCTCTGTTCCTCATCTCTTGGTGGACATTTATCCCACTTTAATTCAAATTATTGCAAAAGAGAATGGATTCCAGAGCATCTCTATCTGGTAATTATCTAAACCTCATGAAAGAGAGACTCAGAGAACTGGCGGAGGGGAGGCCCCTTCGAGAAAGCCGATGTCAGGATTGGAGTTGATATTTTGTAGACTTGGACACAAAGGACAGGTAGAGGGTAGGAGAACAAGAATCAGATTCTAACTTGAGTCCGACATGCCCATGCATGATTCAGTCTTTCCACTCACTCGATTGGAGCAAAAGGGTCTTCTAGATGTTTCCCTAATATCCCCAACTCATTTCTGCCCCAGGGCCTTTGCATGTGAATGTTTCTCAGTTCCAATATCACCCTCTCCAGCATCCTTCTTTGCTCTAAACCAGCACCCCCTCCCACATCTTTACTCTCTAGTTCCTTCTTCTGCTTTGAATTTTTTCATGGAAATGATCTCTAGACTGTCTCAGATGTGTATTTATTCAGAGCCTGTCTGTTGCCTCTAGAATGCAGGCCCCATGGGGGCAGGCACCTGATCTGTCTTGTCCATTGCGATATTCCCAAGCTGAGAACAGCATCAGGCACCGAGACGTAAACATGTGCATGTCGCCAGAACGATGCAGGAACGCGTCCTGGTGCCTCATTTCCCAGCCGCGTGTCCTTGGGCTGGTTACTTAATTTGTAGGGCCCTCAGCAGCTGCCTTGTTGGCAAAATGGGAATAAGGGTTTGAAGAATTAAATGATTGAATTCGTGAAACCTTCTTAGCGTAGAGTCTCCTACATGTCAAGTGCTCAGTATATGTTGGTTTGAAAATGAGAGATTTTTCTTTAGCAAAGCAACACAAAATCAGCTGGGGACTGAAGTTTTGAGTCTGTGCGAGGTGAGTGGTGGAGATCCGGAGGTACTGCTGGGTTTTGCTCTGTGCTAGAGTTCCCTGGCACTAAAGTTATTTAATACATTTGTACACTGGGGAGGGATTGGGATAAACTCCTCAGTGTGTGTGGACTTCCTCCCTTCACTGAGCTCAGCCGAGAGTTTAGTTAAGGTTAGGGAAGCCATGGAGGGCGAGGCAGTATAGACCACGATTGGGAAGGTGGACCCAGGAAATCAAACAGGTGCCTGCTTCGAAATCCCAGATCCCACTGCCTACTGGCTTTGCGACTTGGAGCGAGTAGCTTCACTTTATGCACCTCTGTTTGTTTCATCTGTGAAATGGGGCTAAGAAGCCTATTTTTCCTTATAGGACCGCAGTGAGGAAACGCAGTTAAATTTAATGCCTTAAATGCAGGCGCATAAGGAGTGTCCTGAGCGAGGGCGCGGCACAGAGACAGTTTGAACACGTGCCGTCCGCGGCGACTACAGGTTGCGCCTGTCTCGGGGTTGAGACAGCAGGAGTTCAATGAACACTTGGTCTCAGAGGCTTAGTTACAATTAATTGAGCCTGAAAGGCTGCAGACAAGAAGAAGCCCTAAATCGATGATAAGGGAGAAGAGAAAATAAATGGCCTCTGCATACAGTGAGCGCTCTATGTTGCGCGGCCAGCCTGGGCTCAGGACCCTAAGGGGTCTTCTCGGCCACGGCCACCCAGTGAGGTAGACCGCTCCTACGGCTTTGAATTGAGCTTTTTAAAAATCAGTGATTTAAGAAACTCCATAGCCTCACACTTTTTAGCTGTTGGCCAAAGTACAAAGTCACTTTCTAGGACCTTCTGACCATCGGGTCAAGTTGACCAGACCCCAGATGTCTCGGGACATTGGAAGCTGCTCAGCAGGTGGTGTCGAGCATTTGCCGGGTCTGGGATGGAGCCAAAGCCCTTTTGTGCACCAGCAGAATGTGATGAGGCGCAGGGCACGGCTAATATGCCCGTGTCTCCCGCCAGGACCCACCAGTTTCTTTTGGTCTTGGGAGGGTCTCTAACTCTAGCTTTCCACGATGCATGCTTTCTGTGAGGCTCCAGTCCACCAAACCCTCCTGTAAGTTTCTGATTCATACACCACCTTGGAGGAGAACTGTGCTCGTCTCTCTCCATCTCCGCTGTGCCCCGGGATGAGCACCCCCACTCCCCACCTGCTATCACAAAGACAAGAAGGGCCATTCATAATTTAAGCTGGCCCTTTCTTTCCTACACGCCACCAACAAGAGCCGGATGCTGGAGGAAAAATTGAACTCTTTCTCCCAGGATACACTGAAGATCAAGCAGAATCTCATTAAGGCTCACTTCAAAGATTCGTCCTTTATTTCCATACAAACAAGTTTAAATTATCTTGCGTGAATCTGCTGTTAGCAGGGACTCTGTTCCATTATGCATGATTCCTTACTGCTCGTATCATGAATAATGGGCAGCGCTCCATTAGCGATTTCCAGTAATATGCTAAACTTAGGGAGTGGTCACGTTATTGGGTTAAAGTTCTGTAGTTTGCATATTTATTTTATTTCTTACTCAAGCTGGAAGGCTCTGGTTCACCAAAATAGGTGTTGCAATCTTGTTGTAATTAAGCACAGCATAGCCCATGTTGTAGCTATGATTTCTTTATTATTATTTAAAATTTATTGAGCATTTACTATGTGCAAAGGATATTATCCTTGCATGTGTAATATTATTTAATCTTCACTAGAGCCTCGCGAGATTATTATTCTCATTTTATCAGTGAAAAAACTGATAATTAGGAGAGGATCTAAATTGCCCATGGATAAGGCTCATAGTAATTGGTAGTGCTGATTCAAACCAATTTGCCTGACTTCAGACCCTCCTAATTATAAAATATTTTTTAGCATGCTATTACTTTCTGATGAGTTTTCCTAGACACACTATCATTTGAGAGATTTTTGATGCCCATTTTACAGATGATAGAACTGATGGCCAAGAGGATGAGTGTTACCTGGGGGCAAGAGACCCTTATTTTGCTCTGGTTTTGCCTCCATTTGATTGTGGGCAGCTAGTCTTCCTGGAAATAATGATGTGGTCTCACTATGGATTCTACGATTTTTAAGGTCGGGGCGGGATTTTCTCAATGTTCTCCCTTTTTCACTATCTCTGGAGGCTCCTTAGAAAGACCTATGCTGACTCTTTGGTTTCCTGATTGTGTGACCTGGGCAAATTGCTTAACTTCCACTTTAGTTTGTTTTCTCTATGATGGGGGGGATACATACCTGCCTCTTTTAGGGTCATTGGCAGGAAGAGACCAGGTATTGCAGACTGGGCACCCGGGAAGCGTTGTATACAGGTGAGCTAATGTTTTTGTGTTATTCCCTTTAAAATTCTTTGTACCTTTCAACTTGCATTTCTCTGATTAACCCAAAGACATCTGGCATGTTATTGGAACATTTCCTTTCTTAAAGCCCTGTTGACTCTTTGCCATCTCATGGCCCAACCAATGAAGTCGTAATCCATTTCAGTGTTCCTTCCTGTCCCCTGAGCCCAGGACAGAGACTAGCCAATTTCACATGCCCTTGGCCGTGATCTTGAATTCATGAATCACGTTGGGATGGCTTGAAGAACTTGGTTACAAGGACTGTCTCACAGCCCAACCTCAGATTATTGAAAAACAGTTGGAAGGGAAGTTTGAATTGGCCACAGCTTTTATTTTTAACTTTTTGACTTAGCTGATGTCAAATCCAGCCTCGCTGTCAAGACAGGAAATGCTGGGGTCCTCTGGAAAATGTCTTCATAATGTCTGCATTATTTTTTCAAGATATTTGGCTAGCTCGACTGGGAATGATTTTTCCATGTGGAGTTGTGTCACAGAGTGCCCCAGATAGGAAATAAGCTTAAGGAGCTTGACTTTAGAGACCGATCCGGGCTCTTTGAACACACCCAACCCTTTCCTGTACGGAATCTTTTCTGCTGGTGCTGTCATACGCACCCTGCTCTTCCTTTGCTCGCTCATTACTGCTAATTCCGTAGGTCCGGATCCTACCAATTCTTCAAGGTTCGTCTAAAAGCCACATTTTCTTTATTCCAGAAACTACGTCTTTAATGCAATATGTTTATAGTTTGCTTTACACTTTTTTGAAGTACCTTTGCAGATATTATTGAATTAATCTGGTTGAATGTTATCTCTCCATATTCTTGGTAGCATTTCACCATCTATCTCGTGTGGCTGAGATCTCCCTCCCCGTGGTGGTATTGGAAACTTCTCTCCTTTCCCGTATGCTAGAGAGAACTTTCTCCACCAGCATTGCTCTCGGACCTTGCGGTTTCTATGAGGAAATTAGGGAGAAGAGTATTCAAAGGAGCCAGTGCTGTCTTTTAAAAAAAAAAAACATAATTAAAAAAAAAATAATTAAATTTTATTTAAATTCAATGAATTAACATATAGCATATTGTTAGTTTCAGAGGTAGAGTTTAGTGATTCATCAGTTGCATATACCCTCCAGTGCTCATCACATCACGTGCCTCCTTAATGCCCATCCCCCAGTTACCCCATCCCCTCACCCACCTCCCCTCCGGCAACCCTCCGGTTGTTCCCTAGAGTTAAGAGTTTCTTTTGGTTTGTCTCCCTTTCTGATTTTGTCTTATTTTATTTTTCCCTCCCTGCCCCTATGATCCTCTGTTTTATTTCTTAAATTCCACATACGAGTAAAGAAAACAGTTGACAAGACTAAAAGACAACCTACAGTATGAGAGAAGATACTTGCAAATGTCTTATCAGATAAAGGCCTAGTATCCAAAATCTATAAAGAACTCATCAAACTCACATCCCCCCAAAACCCAAATAATCCAGTCAAGAAATGGGCAGAAGACATGCACAGACATTTATCCAAAGACATCCAAATGGCCAATAGGCACAGAAAAAAATGCTCAACCTTACGCGGCATCAGGGAAATATATATCAAAAGCACAATGAGATCCCACCTCGCACCGGTCAGAATGGCTACAATGAACAAGTCAGAAAACGGCAGATGCTGGCGAGGATGCAGAGAAAGGGGAACCCTCCTACACGGTTGGCGGAGGCGGTGCTGTTGTAATTCAGTTACGGTCACAGAGCAGGTAAGTCACACGTGGAAAGACCACGGGAGGTGGGTGGGAAGGGGCAAGCAGCGTCAGGGCTAGGGAGGGGCTGGTTTGGAGGGGACGTGGGAGCATTTTTAGAGAGAGCTATTAGGGACAGTTGGTCTCAGGAGGCAAGGAGTTTTGGAGAAAGTGGATGGGTGAAAAGAAAAGCAATTTTTAATGAAAAGGCGCCCCACCCCTTTGGCATTTTGGGAGAGGCTGCAGTGCAGTAAAGATTTATATTTTTCTACGAATATCTCTTATGACGGATGGGCACTTCTCCTGAGTATAACACGCATGTCAGAACGGGCCTGACCTTAATGAGCTGAGGTTTGCACTGGAATTTACGTATGTGTCTCTATTCCTTCAACATGCACACACTCTAGGAAGCTTCCCGAATCCAGGCCTTTGGGTGTCACTTCTTTTCCTGTGACCCATGAGCTCTTGCTCCACATTGGTTTCTTCAGCAAAAAACAAAACAAAATGAAACCAAAACCAAAACCAAACCAAAACAAAATGCTTATTTGTCCATGTTTTGGAGACAAATCCTTCCCACTGAGTCCAGGCTCCCAACTGCGTTGCGGATGGCCTGTCTCACTGGCACGCTCGGGCTAGTCATTCGGGGACACCCAGAGCACACAGCGGACAGGGCCCAGTGGGCTCAGAGGCCGTGTGTTTGCCTTCGGCTGCACCTCCAACAGCGATGCACCCTGGGCAAGTTATTTAATCTCCTCCGTTTCCCGTCAAAAAATTTTGTTTCCCCTAGATCATTAAAAGCAAGCAAGCAAGCAATATGGGTCACTCTTCCTAGACTGATGGAGTCATGGAATATAAGGGTCAGAAACGATGGCAGCAAATGAGCTGCCCCAAGATGGCCAATGATTTCTGTTCGCCGTGGACTCTCATCGCTGGCGGCGTCCATTTAGAGTGGTCGTCTTCAGTTGGGAGTCACGGCCCCCTCCCACGGGGGGACATTTGGCAATGCCTGGAGACATTTTTGGCTGTCCAACAGGGAGGGGGCGGGGTGTGCTACTGGCATCGAGAAGGCAGAGGCCACAGCTGCTTCTAGACATGTGTCATGCACAGCAGCCTTCCACAGCAAACAGTTACCCACCCACGATGCCAACAAAGACGGTTTGTTCTCAAGGATGCAAAGTCTGTGTCTTCCTTGAAGCCCAGTGGGAAGGAATGCCAGGATTGATTAGTGATGTCTGTCTCAGAAACAAGAGGTAGGAGTTAGGGAGCGTGTGTGTTTGTCATTACTGTACAAGGCCAAAAACTTATTTTATAGAAGAGGAGATCAAAGTCCAGGTAGCTTTTTAAGGCACGTGGCAAGCAAGTGGGAAAGCTCAGCCTATAAACAATTGCTTTTTTTTTTTTTTTCAAGATTTTATTTTTAAGTAGTCTCTGTACCCAACTTGGGGCTCAAACTTACAACCCTGAGATCAGGACTCACATGCTCCACAGACTGAGCCAGTCAGGCTCCCCAAACAATCAATTGCTTTTTGACCGAGACTACATTCTTCAAGAGCAGAAACTGGATCAGTCTAGCTCCCTACACGTCTCCAGCATCGAGAACAGTGCCTGCCCGTGGTGGACGGTCAACAAATATTTATTGAATTAACGTATCCCGTATTTGGCAAGCACAGCTGTAACTTTACTAACTCCAAGCCTGTTTTCTTAATTTATATACAACCTATTTTCAGTTTTAATAGTGCGTGTAAAAATGATAAAACTAATGCCAATGTGAAAACACTTGAACAATTGTCATTTTCTTTGAGAGAGTTGCTTGTTCCCTGTCTCTTCTATAGCCAGCATCTCCTGGGAATATCTGATCATGGAATTCTGGGCCCTGTTCTGAGGCCCTCCCCCAGAGAATACCTTCCACGCACATCTACCCAAAGGATGGGACACATTCCTTGTTGAAGGAGCATTAACCCTGTGAAACACAGGACAGCTTCTGGGGCAGGACCAGCTCCTGGGAAGAGTCTAGGAGATTCAGTGACATGATTTTGTTTTTTTTTTTTTCCTGCTGCCTTTCTGATTCACCTGGAGGAGAATAGTTACTAAGCTTCTTGGTTCCCCTTTTGCAAATGAGACCACACAGCCCCTCGCTACGGTTCCCTGTTCTCACCTGGATGGGTGAAAGAGGCAAATTATGGAAGCGGCTGGAATCTTTTAAGAGATTTTTTTTTTTTTTTAAGATTTTATTTATTTATTTATTTGTCAGAGAGAGAGAGAGAGAGAGAGAGATCACAAGTAGGCAGAGAGGCAAGCAGAGTCAGAGGGAGAAACAGGATCCCTGGCGAGCAAGGAGCCCGATGTGGGACTCGATCCCAGGACCCTGGGATCATGACCTGAGCCGAAGGCAGCTGCTTAACCAACTGAGCCACCCAGGCGTCCCTAAGAGATTTAATGAAAATTTTTTTTTAAAGATTTTGGATTTAAAATATTTATAGACTCACAGTAAGTTGCAAAAACAGTAGAGTTTGAGGTGCCCTTCCCCCAGCGTCCCCCAAGGGTGACATCAATCTAATACAGCTGTCTACAATATCAGTGCCAGGATATTGACACTGGTATTATATCGTTAACCAGGATATAGACTTTGTTTTGATTGTGTGTGTGTGTGTGTGTGTGTGTGTGACAGACACTGTGCAATTGGGTCTATTGTAGATTTATGTAACCATCACTACAATCTAGGTGGAAAACTACTTAGAACAAGGAATGATGATATTAGCAGCTACCATTTGTTGGGTACTTACTATGTGACAAGCACTCTGCTGGGCACTTCACATATATCACATTAGTTAATCTTCGCAACAATCTGGCAAGTCAGATGCTATATGCATTTTACAAAAAAGTAAACTGAGGCTCAGAGTGCTTAAGGAACCTTGCGAGGGTGACTTGCCCGGCCAGTGAAATCGCAAAGCTAAGTCAGCTGGATGCCAGCACTTGCCCTTTTTAAATAACTCCATGCTACAATTCATTTTAAGAGAAATCACCCCATAATCTCACCATTCAGAGATAAACCATACTTAACAATTGAGTATATTTCCTTTGAGTCATATTCTAGGAATACACAGATGTAAACTTAATTGGATTCAAACTGTATGCACAACTTCTATCTCACTTTTTCTTGACTTAATATCACATCTCTATGTCATGAAAACACTTTGGAATGATCACTTTAAAGTCTGTCCAATAGTCCATTGTTCCACGATGGAATAAGGTTTCTCTGATGCCGTTTTTGGCCTGTAAAATTGCCAAATTTTTATTATTATAAGTACTGCCACAGTGAAAATCTTTGTACAGAAACTTGTACATGAAGAGCCAAAGATATTCTTAGGACTAGATTCTGAGATGTGAAATTACTGAGTCAAAACATAAGAACAGTTTTATGATTCTTAATAGTATTGCTTAAATATTCAGAAGGCAACGTCTTTAAAATATGGTACTAGCTACTCTCAGTGAGGGGCTGGTGAAGTATAGCCTCCGGGATAAATCTTGTTCTGCCGCCTTATTTGTAAATAAAGTTTTATTAGAACACAACGTAGTCACTGGAAACAAATATGCTCATTTGTTTGCGTATTGTACTGTGTCAGAGCTGAGTAATTGCGAAAGAAAGCCTATGGCTGGTAAGCTGAAAATATTTACAGTGTAACCCTTTATAGAAAAGGTTTGCTGACCTCTGCTCTAGAGGAAAGGTATGGGAGATGAGAATGAGGGATAGTAATGGCAGATGTTTGCTCAGAGCAATTACACCAAGCATAGCCTCTCGGTGGCACCCGCCAGAAAAGCAGCTGTTACAATGTATGCTGGAGACTGTGGGTACAAGCTCTCAGATTTCTTGCTCTCTTGTGCTAGGGCGGAAGCACACAGTTGATGTTTAATAAGTGCCTTTTGTTTGTTGTCATAGTAGTTGTGGCTGCTAAGCGTGGGGTTGACAACAAATATGGTGACATCCCGTCCTCCCTTGTCCTGGCCGTGTGGCTCTTGGAATCGTCCTGGGTGGATGACTTTTTTTTTCACACCACTGGTGCATATAGGAAAGCAGCTCTATTATTTAAATGCTCCAAGATCAAGGATGTAAAATGAAGGCTGCCCCTGGCCCCACGAGGCATCCAAATAAATCTCACGGCTTCCAAATGTGACTGTGTCACCCTGGGATTAATACCAAGTAATCCAGTGCCAACATCAAGACAGTGAAAATAAGCATTTACTCTCCCGGAAAATCATTTTATACTGATTACAAGTTGTAGCCTGTCACTAGGATGTGAATTGAAAATGTGCACATTTGCAAGGTTAATATTTCTCTCTAAAGTCACTCTCTCCCCTGCCTCCCACCCCCCACCCCGGCCCAGCTCACCAGGAAACGGGAATTCCAAATAAATATTTGTCCTGAGACATCCTTATTGCAAGATACAAAGTTTAAACCAGCTTTTCATTTACCTCCGAGACAGCAGAACAACATGACCACAAGTAGAAATGGTCTAGGGGCAGATGTGTCAAGGACAGAGTTTTCCAACCTCAGCTTCTAGGACATTTCAGGCCAGATAATTCTTTGTCGTGGGGGCCCATCCTGTGCAGTGTTGGACATTAGCAGCATTCCTGATCTCTTCCCAACTCACCCCCATTTGAAAAGTATAGGTCTAGAGATCTTGAAACACTAGGGTAGGCAACCTAATAAAGTCCAAACAGCAGAGAATGGCCACCTGTCTCCCTTTCCAGCTTCATCTCTGTCACTACTTTACCTCCAGCCTTTGAACCCAGGGCATGCATGTTTCGTCATCTCCTGGCGTTTGCTTGTCCTGGCCACTCTGCCTGGAATTTTCTCTCCTCATTTCTCCATCATGGAAAGTCACCTCCTCAATGAAGCCTTCCATGACTACCCCTCCTCCAGGCCTAACGTGGAGTGAGACACAATTTCCTCTGGGTTTTCAAGACCCTCTCAAAAGGCAGTAGAGACACTATCGTGTAGGATTTGGGCTCTAAGTCAGTGCTTAAAACAACAACTGCACAGAACAAAATCAACTGTGGAAAATCCCTTAAATTCCCCTTCACTACAGTATGAATGGTTTTGTAGAGTCAACTCTCCGTTTTATCTTTATGCCTGCTCATGTTTAAGAAGTTTTGAGTTACGTTTAAGGAATGAATCTGAGGGCACTCTATGCTGATGTCTGGGCCTTCAAACATTTACAGCTTTAGAAAATGTCTGACGACAAATGGGGAAAAGGTCAAGCATTCTGGTCTGTTCTTGCCAGCCTGCAGGGTTCACGTCATTTTGTTTTAATATTGAACCTCTTTCATCTTAATATCAGTGAATGATTTGCCATCGGAAGAATTAAATCAGATAACGTATGTCAAAATACCAAGTATAGTAGCCAGGGTTGAGCAGGTGCATGGAGAGGCTTTCTGAGTTTAAACGGAAATCTATAGTGTTCCTTGAAAGTGACAGACGAGAGCTTGGCCGCAGGCTGCCTGTATTTCTCAACTGGCATTTTCTCTTGTGACCACAGCCATCCGGCTCTTGACCGTTGGCCTCGGGACCCACTGAGTGCCCGTGCCACCACAGTGGGCTTGTTTATTATTTGTTTGTGTGTTTGGGTGTGTGTTTCCCATTGGACTATGAGTTACTTGAGGACAGAGGCTGACTCATTTATTTTTGTATCCCCAAAGCCTGCCCCGGAGCCAATGTTCAGTAATTTCCATGTCAAATGAAGGCACAAAAATGTAAATTTGAATGAACGACATCTTCAGCGTCTCTTACTCCCAATTAAAAAGCCCTTCCCCTATGGAATAGAAACATTGTAAGTGCCGTATCTTACGGGATCTGTGTATTCTACTACAAGCATACGACATACTTTTCCACCCGTAGGAGGTGCTCAATAGATATTTGGTGTGTTTTTACTGAGTCTTTAAATGTTTCAAAAATACAACAGAACTGCTCAAGGGATTGGTATGAAGAGAGCTTTCTCAGTCGGTTAGGCAGGGGATGGGTAAATCCGACCATACTCTTCATGATCTTTTAACGTAACCGTAGCTTTTTACCACTGTGTTTGCCAAATCTACCAGCATGAAGGTGAGGAGCAGTAATGAAGTTTTCAATCAACCGAAGAGTCAGGTTGGTTTCTTCCCAAATGGAGAACTGTGAATACGAGAGGTCTGGACATCTCCCGAACCGGACTTGATTTACCCCCGCTGGCTTTTGCCTACAGTGCAAAATGACCCTGGCATTCCCTCTGACTGCCGTTCCGTCCTGTCTAAGCAGGAACCCGAATCTGTCCCTCAGTGGTGTCCAAGGAAGGAAATCCAAGGGCAGAAACCGTCTCCGAAGAAGATCTCCACACAGAATCAAGGGAAAAGAAAACCCATCTTAACATGGTCCTCAAGCCAGGACCCGGAGGGCCGAGCGAGACCCCAGGCAGGAGCCAACTCCCTCCCGGGGCTGTTTCTTCTACGACGGCACTGCTGTTCAGACAACGGTTGTCTCCATTTTGTGCAGTGGCTGCATGGGGGGCTTGTAATAGAAAACGAGATCCCCGGGAGCCAGATCCGGTGGCATTTTGCATTGGGACCTTAAGGAAGATTCCAGCGAAAGTCATCGTTCCCCACTTCTAAAGCTCCCGTCCGTGTGTGGGCGAGTGTGTGAAGTCAGAAGCCAAGGAGAAGGAAGCGACAGCCATCTTTCCAGACCTCGAGAAATCCGGATGACATCAGAAAGGGTTATTTAATTCTGAGGTACACCAGCGGGCTATTCACACAGAGGGAGGAAGAAAAGAATTTATATCCCTTTCATATATAAAAGGAAACAGATGTGATTTTCTTTACAAAAGAGCATTTCATTAAAAAAAAAAAAGGCGAGGCGAGGCAGAGTTAACGTAGCCATTATTCTCCATCTCAGGAAAAGCAAATCCTGTTTGCCTGTCATTACAGAAGGTAGCAAAACCCTTTCATCCAGTGATTAGTTGTAAACATTCCGCAGCCTTCTGGGAGCGGGCCTCTGTTTCCCATCTTACGCTGAAGCCATTTTCTTAGACTAATGTTTTATACACACAGCTCAGATACAATGCAAACTCCCGGTACCCCAAAGGCAATGGGGCATTCGTTTATACTGAATCAGAAGTGTCACCCTTGGCAACCTGCTGCAGTGAAACATTTATTCAGTCTTGCATTCCTGGCACTTAGAATTATTTCTTTCATGCCTGATAGCCAAATTACAATATGGCAGGTTTCCCTGGAGCCACAGGATCATTAGTGCCGGCTCACAACATACTTTCAACTGATATGCCATTTCATGTACAGCTGCCAATCAAAACATGGGCTATGCAAATGCGGCTGGGAGCCTGGTGTACAATCCCTGCACCGGGAGCGCCTCACAGATTTCCTTAATGACTAGCAGTCATTCTGCTGAGTGGAAGAAGTGGAAAGAACACAGAGGAAAATTCCCCCAGGAAGCTGGTTGCAAGAGCCAGAAGTTTTTACATTTGATTTCCATATTTATTCTCTTTCTTTCACCCCCTCACCGCCCCCCCCCCCCCGTGTGTTTCTAAACAGCCGGCCTAAAAATACCCGAGCAAGGCTTGTTATATAAATACGGAGCCTCGTCACCGCCGTTGGGACGCCCGGGCTACCCTGAGGCTCCCGCGGTGGGCTCCATCGGGATGGGTGACCAGGGGCGCAGGCTGGAGTGGCGGCTGCGGGTGGGGAAGGCGAGGCAGACGGTGTGTGCCCCAGTCCTCACTGGGGGTGGGGGGCGTCACGGTGGTGTCCGGGGTGAGCTGGCCCCCTGCTCTGCCCCGGCTGGTCGAGCCCCCTGTCCTGCTCGGCTCACTAGATCCTCGCCTCCAGAGCCTTCTTTTTGGAACCTCAGAAGTTCCAAGCTCCTTCCTGCCTCGGGGAGGCCCTGGGCTTTGCTCCTCTCCGTTATCATCCCTCGCACCCCGCGGGTGCCCGAGGTAAATCAGACTGACCGGAATGAATGAGTGGAGCCCCCCCACAGACCAGTTACTGCCTAACCGAGTAGAACTCCGTCTGGGGACCCTGGATTAAAACTCAAGGTCCATCAGTGACCTTAAAAACATCTCCGTGGTGGCAGGCGGGTAAGAAAAATATTCGGGACGAATTGCCAGAAAGCCTTGTCATCACGCTCCACGGCGACCCCATCCTCCCACCAGCACCGAGCCTCGAGCTCGTCCTTCACCGTTTGTGGCTGCAGTCTGCTTTTCCACGCCGAGGAGGACAGGAACGGCCCTTAGCAGTATATCACCAACCCATGCTGGCCTTTTTCTTCTTGTGGGGGTGAAGATATCTCCTTGGGTGCTGTGTGTGAGTGAGGTACTTGCTTCCGAGTTTTCCTCTATTCTTTATTTCTGAGAAGCTGAACAATCACAAGGCAGTAATATGGCGTTCGGAAGTGATAAAAATCCCTTTCGAGGAAGGTTTATCACCTTTCCGCTTTTCGTTTCCATTCTGTTCTTACTATCCGCGGGATACTTTTCTTGCGCAACTAGATCTAGATTGACTCCTTGATTCCTTTATATGTGAAAATATAATGTCATTGAACCGCAGTTTTAGACGTGGCCTCTGTTTATGCCTGAAAAAGCTGATTTGAGAATGCTAAGAAAGGCAGGTATCCCGTGGCCCGTCACTGCTGTATCTTTTGTGATCAAGGAGTATTTATTTGCACTTAGAACTGGGTCAGACAGCCATGGCCATCATTTTATAAAACTGAACACAAGTCCAGAGAGGTCAAGCTCCTTGCTGAAGTCACACAGCTGGGAAGCAGCAAGGGGGGCGGGACCAGTTGTCAGGACCGCAGTCGGCAAATCCAGCACACACTTTACAGATGCTGCTAAGGCAGAATTTCCGGAGTGTCACAAAAGTGAGGCCGGAAAACAAGACAATAATGGAATGTACAATGCCTTCCTGGCCAAAAAAGAAAATAGAAAAAAAAAAATGCTGTATTCTAATCTTAATTTGATTTAAATAAATATGTCTGTGCATGGCTGGAAGCGAAGGGCTTTATTTATGAAGCAGTTCTGGGGGACAGCGCTTTTGCCTGCCTTCTTTCTGGGGTTTCCAGTCCCAGTCAAATCTCCCGCCTGCGGTAATGAATGTCTTCCTTCCTCCCCCTTCTGTGCCTTCCCGCTATTTGTCTCTAAGCAAGACCAGCTCCCAGCTCCCAGCTGTGTGCTCCCCACATAAATTTCCCTGTATTTCTGGAGGAAATCCTTCCATCTCATAGCTCCTCGGGGAATCTGGTTAGCTCTCACACCTCCCCTTAGCCAAGGTCATGGGGGTCCTCCCAGGGGCACCATCCCGACTGGTTTAGGTTTTCCAAAATAGCAAGAGGGTGAAATGCAGATTCTCGAGGTGGAATTCCCATGTCATCCTGAAGAGTGTTCTGGGAACGCTCCAAATTGCAGAAGTCAGTTCTGGCTTCTTTAGGAAGCTAAGCTTTTTGGTTACCTCCTGAAATTACATTAAGGGAATAGCTGATCATTTATCATGGTAAACTTCCAGAAATAAACGGGGTATTTTAGGAGGAAATGGAAATAGTGCATGTTTTTCGTAACGGTCAAATAATTGTCAAATAAAAGTCATAGATCTATCCACCTCTTAAGACTCCTGCGGTATACCCCAGGATTAGGGGCCATATTGAAGCTGGTTGCAGACCACAAATAAAAACGATATATAGGCTTTTGGGTATACAAAGCGTTTTCATAGATAACCTCTCAAAAGCCCTGTAAAGTCGGGGCTGATATCTTATTTTACAGAAAAAGAAACTGAGGCCAAGACAGAAGCAGCGACTTGCCTAAGGTCGTAGAGATGGAGAAGTCCTGTCTTGAACGCAAGCTGTAGGACTCTGTCCTTCCCTTCATAGCAGGTTGTCTCTCGGGTCCCTAGAGCCCCGGGTTTGGTGGTCACGTGTGTCGTTACTATTTGTCTTGTGTGACTGTATGGTCCCAGTCTCTGTAGGCTTGAGTGATAGAAGCCAGATAGGAAATTGCAGGCTCCAGGGACCCACGGGGTGCCTGAGAAAGGCCACCGGGGCTCCAGAGGAGCAATTTGAATGTCATTATCCCAAACGTTCTATTTCTTGTCTCATCTGACTTCCCCTCACAGCTGTTCTGTGGCCCCGCGGCCCCCTGTTCTCACTCACGCCTCAGCACCCCGCATTGCATTGGCTCATGTGGTGGGATAACATTGGGATGATTTGCTGATTTCTTTTTCTTTGGCTGTTCTCCATTCGGATGGGGGATAGTGACAAAGGAGCCCCAGGCTCTGGCATAAGCAATAGATTTGAAAAAAATGCTTTTTCTGAGCCAGGCTTTACCCTCATTCATCCCTCACCTGGTTCCAGAGGTGATAAGAAACGTCAGCATTTGGTGAGGGGAAGGAGTCTCGCGGAAGAGGAGACAAAGACGTTGGGGCAGATCTCTGAGGAAGGGTTTGGAGTTGGGGGTTAGGTCTAGGCGGGGAATGAAAAATTTTGTCTAGGTAAACTTGAAGATCAAGAGGAGACCCATCCCCTGCAGCACTGGGAATGCCTTCCGAGCTCCGTCCTCCATCTTGGTGGGAGCCAGCCCCGCCTTGATTTTCACGGCCTCAGAGAAGTTTTTGGAAACAACCAATGTCCCCCTTGTCCCCAAGAAAAGTCAACATTTCCCTTGTTCCCAAGAGGGACACAGAGTTCAGCTGAGAAGGAATTGCTGGCTGACCCATGTCACTCTTAAGTTACGGAAACATTGTTCCTTTGTGAGAATGGCTGCCCGAGGGAAGCAGATGGCTGAGTGAGCAATGGCGATAAAGAGAGTGTTGGAAGGTCTAGAAAATGATAGTTCTAAGTCGGGAAATCCAAGATTGATGGAAAGGACGTTGTGTGGTACTGATATCCTTAAAGATTTGTAAGCTCCCTTTCAGATAACCAAGGGTCCACTGTGGATGAATTCTCCCTGGAGAAGAACCAGGAGGCGTCGGCATGTGCTGTGGACCTGCTTCACGCTTGATGTTTCATACACATTGTCTCCATTTTCTGATTGAATCATCATTCGGATGTGGGAACCATTCTCTTCATATTCTAGGCGACACAACCAAGGCTTAGTGGGTACAGGAGTCACACAGAATCACGTAGCTACTCAACACTGATTGAATCCTGGATTAGAGCCACTAACTCAAGATTCCACTTAGGGCTTGAATGATAACCTGAAGTCTTAGTCCTAGTTATATAATAATCATATAATAAAATAATAATTACAGTCATTATTATTGAAAAGTAGAGATGTACACAACTGCCACTCTCTTGAACCATCACATGAACAATCCCTGTGAAATATAAGACTTTGCCTACTTGTTCACTTAAATGCTGGCAATGAAGGTTATTTTTCAACAATCTCATAATCAAACCGATCAATTAGATAATCCACCTGGATAAGCTAAACTTGGAAAGTGAATTTTGTATCCTTGGTCTATACTCGTCCCTCCCTTCCATTACTATTTTTGTCTTCGTTGGGTTCTATTACACAAAGGATGTGGACTCCCTCTTTTTCATTGTGTTAGAAATGGTCCCAGCTCTGCTGTATTACAGCCCTTGGTCGATTGGGAAACAACCTTCATGAATTTCCCGTATCTGAGTGCTATCCCCATGTTCAATCACTTCCCAAATAGATTTTGCAGAAAAATTAACACAGTAAAAAAAAAAAAAAAAAAAAAAGTGCAACTCATTCTAAGCAACAATGCATAATATCATGGATACATTTAATTGTTTAATTACAAAGTCCCCCCCCCAATATTAGCTAAAATAACCTTTTTTGCAGATGTAGGATGAGACCCATATTTTTGGAAACACTGGACAAATGGACCATAGTTTTTGATAAACCTTTCACACACACACACACACAAGTTGGGCTTCCCTTGAAGTCAGTGACATTGATGTTGAAATGACCCGAATCACTTTCGCTGGGTAAACAGACACCGATTACGGTATCTATTCTGGGAATGGGTTTATCAAAACTAGTTTTCAGCAGGCCAAAACTCTGGGCTACCCTGTCCCTTTCCAAGTCCTTTTCCAGTGCTTTGCTACATTTATGGCATCTCAGTGATTTTCCTGCTTTGGCTTATGATCTTGCATGAGGTAAGATCTGTGGCAAGGTCTGTGGCAAGATCCGAAAGCCTCTGGAAGGAAGAGGATTTTAATCACAGATGTCTCTGATAATTATTAACCAGCAAGCTCCTTGGAAGAAAGCCATTTTTTTTCCCTATAGACTCTTGGGGTTGTTTTGACTTTTACCCCATAGTGTCAAAGGTGTCCCTTAGAAAGTTTCCCATTTGATTTCATTGCTATTTAATTCCTAAAACATTGCTTCAATTAGACATCCTGATTTATGGCACCACTGGGCTTCTCTTGGCAAGGACATCCCAAGGGACTGTCCCCTTCTCATTGAATGATTTTAAACAAACTCATGCCTTCCACTCTACGAACTTCCGACTGCGTTCAGGAGCATCTGAAATACTATATCCTTGAGTTCATGTCAGATTACTTTCCGCGACTCGAAATTAACCTAATAATTTGAATGACAACTTAATTAATTTACTCGCTCGTTCTATGTTTACCGAGGGCCTTTTATGTAGCAAACACTGTGCCAGGTGAGAGATGAAAAAAACAAACAAATAAACAGAAAATCGCATGGTGGCTGTCTTCGCTGAGGGGTCGGTCCAGTGTTGGGATTGCCAGGGTGGGAGGGAAACACTGAATCCAGTGTTTCCCAAGAAAGAATCATTTGTTTCCTCTATTCACAATTCCCCCCCACCCGCCCATTCTTGGTCATCTCTAATATTATTTTTCTTTAGTAATTTTATTTAACCAGCTCACTTTTAAAAAATGTAAATACCTTCTTAGCTTACCCTTAGCACCATCTGTAAAGTAATAGTTTCTGCTATTAGTAATAGTGGCCGCTCTCTTTTTGAAATACATATTAAAATAAATTTTATAATCAACAAATGGACAGTTCAAATGAAAAGTATTCCTGAATCATACCACCTTAACTTTTTTCACTTATTACCGGGGGGGTACTTTTTACATTTTGGAAAACACTGATTTAATTTTCAAACGCACTAACTGAACCTAGTCAGGAAAGAAGGACTCTCCAGGGGTTTAACTCGGTTATGAATGTTCAGTCTATACTGAAACAGGGAAAAGTCTGTTGGGACTTAAAGGTGCAAATTCCATATGAATTGGAAGAGACTCTTTTCCTGGCCTCCAGCTCAAGGTGCGGGAGATTCTGGGTGAAATTTTCCCTGGCTACTATTTCATTTTTGTTCTTTGCATTAGGTCTTTTTTTTTTTTTAAGATTTACTTATTTATTTTAGAGAGAGAGAGAGAGCAAGTGTGCAAGAGTGGGGGAGGGGCAGAGGGAGAGAGAGAATCTCAAGCAGACTTCCCTCTCAGCACAGAACCTGGTGCGGGGCTCGATCTTATGACCCTGAGCCAAAATCAAGAGTCGATGCTTAACCCACTGAGCCATCCAGGTCCCATTATTTTTATCTTTTAAACAGAGTCATGTAGTGGAAGCTGGAGTTTCTCTCATTTTAGGATATTTTTGTCTTCAGAGATCCCCCAGCACACATGGAGAATATTTATAATTGAAGCCATCATGTAATCCAGGAGAGGGCAATGGCCCATGGCCAAGAGCTAGTTTTTACAAATAAAGTTTTATTGGAATGCAAACCCTCCACTCATTTATGTACTGTCTTTGGCTGTAATGAGAGTTGAGTAGTTGGGACAGAGCCTATAAGGCCTGCAGAACCTAAAACATATATTTGTTTAGCCCTTTACAGAACAAGTTTTCTGGCTTCTGATAATCACTAGATTCTGGACAGGCAAGGAAGAGCCAAGGAATGGCCTTGCTCCCAGGTTACTGAGAGAGCTCCGATTTACTTTTAAAGAGTCACAAGAGGATGTAGGACTTCCTAATATGCTAAGAGTCCACAAGAAGAAAATAAAATTACTTATGAGGTACTTACTAGTTAATTCTGAGGCCCCAAGGCAAATACATATCTTTGACCTGAGGTGAAGGTTCCCTTCACAGATTTGTTCCTTCTCTACCTCATCACATGGGATGTCTTGCTGATGTGAAGAGAGCAAGGGTAATGCTCTCGAAAGGAACTATAAAATGTTGCACGCTGAGAAGGTCTTGACTCACAGAAACCTTGATCAAATGTATATTCTGAGCTAGAGTTATGATGCCTCCTCATCTCTTTCCATGAGGCCGAGCATATCCTATTGCCAAGAGAGTCCACCATGATTTCATGAGGCATACTGACCCAGAGCATCTCTGGAGGACTGAAGATAGTCACAAGTTCTCTGCTCTCTCTTCCATTGGAAGGAGACTACTTTCAATCTTTTTGAATCTGTCCTAGGCCTGTGACTCACTTTGACCAATAGTATGTGACAAGTGACTTCGGAGCTTGGTCGTAAGCAACATTGCAACTTCTGTGGGTCTCTTAGAATCCTGGCTCTGGGAAAGTCAGTGCTGTGTGGGAAGTCTGACCACCCTGACACACTTCCATGTTGTGAGCGAGCTAAACTAGCCATATGGGGAGGCTGTGGAGAGAGAGAGGGGGAGAGAGAGAGAGAGAGAGAGAGAGAGAGAGAGAGAGATGCTCACTAGCACCCAGCCATTCCAACCATCCCGGCTGAGTTGCCAGATGTGAGTGGAGAAATCCCTCTTGGATTTTTATTCAACCCAGTAAAGCCTTCAGGTCACTGTAGCCCCTGTGGTTAGCTTTCTCTATCTGCCAAGACTAGGTGATGTAGGCTATGTAGACTCTTGTTAATCTAGGCTTTTATGACACTTGGAACTTCTTAAGGACACCAAACCTGATTGCCCATTATTTACGTATTAGTTGGATGAACACCTTCTCCGCTGCTAGATGCTAGCTAGAGCTAGGTTATGTGTTCTTGCTGACATCCTTCCTTCTTCAAGCCTATGAGGATTGTGTTTGCTCTTGTTGCTGTTATCCTATATAATAGTTGTCATAGGTGGCACTCAGTAAATAGAAGAATAAATGAAAAAGTGAGGGCAAATCTATATGGTACCCAGAATCACAGTTTTTGTCTCAGATTGAGGGAGAAGGTGCAAAGATTCCACACTTTTCAAATCCTGCTGCTCATGAGGAGATGACTGGATCCTTGTCCCACGGCTGGTGCAGAAAACATGATTTCTGGGAAGCCCAAGAGTATTTTCCAAAAGTTCCAACATGGCCGAACGGTCTACACGGGCTTGTATCTGATCTGATGGTCTTGATGCCATTGGAAAGGAAAACCTGAAGGTCTCCTGAGATGGGGAAACCAGCGGATTTCCTGCTCCATTGTGTGGCTCCAGCCACTGCTTGCCTGTGTGCTACATCTTACTTCCCTTCCTTCGTAGGTTAAAAAGAGACAGAAATGTTGTGATGACTAATGGGAGGTCATGGAAAGATTTATTGGACAATTATCAATGTTTTTCCTCACTCGACTTTCCTTTAGTAAGTCATTATTTCATTTGGGGAATAAGTACCACTCTTATCACCCCTCAGATTCTGTCACTTTATCTCCTTGCGTTATGCTAGTTTGTCGCCTTGATTCGTGGAAGTTTATGGCATGTGGATCAGAAGAACTTCCCACAAACTGCATTTGAGTTTTATTCTCTTGTCACTTTCAGGTATGCAGGTAAGACTTGATATATTTCTGTGTTTTCAAACTACACTCGTATGTGGGGCACCTTCATAATTTTTGCCATGTTCTAGAATCTATTTAATTATGATTCTCCTAATACTTGAAAAAATGGACTAGTTTTTGCTTTTTTTTTTTAAGTGAATCGTACCCTTAAGTCATGATCCATGTGATTATGGGTTTGATGGGCTGGTGTGTATGTGTGTGTGCACGTGCATGTGCACACGCGTGCATGGGCATATGTGTATACATAATTCTCAATGAAATGAATGCCTGAAAATTATAATTTAAAAATATGCCCATCAAAGCCATCATTTCATGAATTATGACTTGGGATGAAGCTACGTTACAAAGTCGGGTTTTTTCAATTTAAAATTATCCCGCTAGTATAGGGAGTGCATCTATCACACTTTGGGAACCAGTGATAAATCCAAGGGATCTGTTCCTTTTAATAGGAAGCCAATGTGGAATTGCTACTATAAAGGTAACATGTGGCCCAGGAGGAATTCTGCCCAGGTCCCCCCTGAACCCCAGCCAGATCCTGGTTCCAGTAGCCTGGCAGCTCTGACTTTATAGACCCCTCGCTCATAGAATCTTAGCGATATCCTTGACTTATGGCTTTCTGTAAGATGGCACCATTGGCCCAACCATCAGCAAATCCTGTTAGCTCGAACCTAAAATATGTCTTGAATCCCGCCTCCCCCAGTACTCATGACTTTCACCCTCCTTTTAGTCAGCATCGTCTCTTTGAGTTGACCATCTAACTGGTTTCCCCATCTCCACTGGAGTGAAAACATAAAAAGAAGGAAGCCATTTTTAGTCAGTTATGTACTGGATGCAAAGACACTCTCATTGGGGAGATAAGAAGAAATGTAATTTAAATATTTAAAACAAATGATGGAATAAAAAAGACCGAAAGGATTGGCTGGCCTCATAATAACATCTGAGGTCAAAACCAGAGAGCTTCTTTTAAAATTCCACTGAACGTATTTTCTTCATAATTTGTCATCACTCTTGGACATAGCATCCAGGGTGATTTTAAATTGATATGATATAAGAATAAATACCAAACCAGTCACAGAAGTCAGCAAATGTTCAAAATTATAGAAAACCATAGAAATGGGCTCTAATTGCATCATTATCTAATCTCCTTACTTTTGAATACCATTGCTAAGAATGGACTCACTCATCTTATGTCATTTTCTTTTCTTGTGAACTTTTCCATTTTCTCACAAGAACAAGACATCCATATTTTAGGATTTGCTGTATTTTGTCGTGCAAAGCAATAAAAAGACTCATTGGAAATGTGACGGAAAAGAAACTTGTAAAGAATTGTAGTTAGAAGAGGCCGTAAAGGAATATGACTGGAAAAGGCATGGAGCACTTTTCTTGAAGTTTTCTATTCACTGGGACAAAGAAACTGAAAACAGAGTTTGGTTTCCCCCCCTAAATACAAGATATCATGGTCCTTGGAGATGGTTTTTCAGAGGGGTCCACTGGAGCTTCGAGTCTAGAAGTGAGGAGGTATCAAGTTAAAAAATTTCAGAGGAATTAAAGCCTTCCCTTTACCACTAATGACGTTTTCAAATTGGCATTGGACTTGAAATTGGTGTGGATGTTGGGAAGTGGACGTGTGCTTTGTAGGGAAGTAGCTGGGTGCAAAGATCAGCAATGATTCTCAAGGAAAGTTTATCACAGAGTCAGGCAGATGGGAGGAATCTTACTGGTGACAGTATCTGTACCGGGTTGAATAGATTTGCCCCTAAATTCATGACCACGAGATTAGGGTGGGTGTCGATCATGTCCTGAATCCCCCTATTTCTCATGACTTCATCCCTGTTTCATGTCATCATCATGTCTCTTTGGGTTGACCACATTGTCCTCTTAACTGGTTTCCCCATTTCAACTGAACTGAGAGCCAAGAAGAAGCAAGCCAGTGGCTGCCGACCCTATAAGAAGAGGAGAGAACACAGAGACACATAAATGGAATTGAATGATCTAGCTACAAGCCCAGGAACACCGAGGGTTGTCAGAAGGCACCAGAAAGTTAGGGAGAGGCAAGGAAGGATCCTTTCCGAGAGCTAGGTTATGTGTTCCTGCTGACATCTTGGTCTCAGACTTCTAGCCTCTAGGACTGGGAGCGAATAAATTCTGTTGCCTTATACCACTCCCTGCGTGGTACTTTGTATGGCAACCCCAGGAAATGGCCCAACGCTGTTCTGAAGAAAGAGTATGCTTGACTTGACCTAGGTCCGAGGGCCAGGACAAGCCATTTGGAAACCTGTACCAATTCTCTTCCATTTATCATTTGCTTCCTAGTGAGATGGACATCCTAAACTTTACTAAGCAGGTTTTAATCATTTCATGGCTCCCAGATTTCTAGGGAAGAATCTTTATCCTAAAGAATTCGTAATAGAGGCCAGCCAGCTGTAGCGAGTTGAATCGAGTCCCCCAAAAGATATGATCGAGTCCTAACGGGTGGTACCTGTGAATGTGATCTTATTTGGAAATAGAGTCTTGGCAGATGTCATCAATTTCAGATGAGGTCACACTAGATTAGGATGGGCCCTAAATCCTATGACAGGTCTTTATGAGAAGAGAGGAAGGCTAGGCAGAGGAGGCAGAGTTTGGAGTGACTTAGCTGTAAGCCAAGGAACGCCCAGAGATGCTGGAAACTGGAAGAGGCAAAGAAGCATCCTCCCCTAGAGCCTTCAGAGGGAGCACGGGCCCCAACACCTTGATTTCAAACTTCTGGCCTCCAAAACTTGGGAGAGAATAAGTTTCTGCTGTTTTAAGCCCCCCAGTTTGTGGCAATTCATTATGGCGGCCCTAGGAAACGAATACACCATCTCATAGCCAAACCCAGCCCACCCACGTGTTTTGTGGGCTATGCAGCATTATTGTTGTTTTCATTGAAATCATTGCTGTTGTTGACAAACAGGGAGATCGCACACAAGCGTCACAATTTCTGTGTTTTTTTTTTTTTTTTTCTTGAAAAGTCCAAGGAGGTGACAGTAAACTTGAGACTTCTTTCTTAGGTGGTGACCATGGCGCTGAGGGGAGCTGCCCCTTTGTAAAGGAAGCCACAGGATCCAGGTCTGGGGCCCTGTCCCTCCTCGAGGCCAGGACCGCTTGACCTGTTGACCCTACCCTACCTCGTGCTCTCCTTGTCCTGTATGCCTGCATCTGCATGGACTCAGGCTCCCTTTAAACCGCTCTCCTCGTTTTAGAGGCCTGAAAAGCGAAGCCCAGAAATAGAATTTCCCTGAGTGCCGTCACCCCGTGTGTCTGCGACACAGGAGGGCCGGGGGGCCCACACTTCCTACCGCACCGTGCCTCTTCCGCCTACAGAATGCCACAAGATGTTTCCGAGAGCAGACATCCCAGGCTCCTAGATTTCACAGACCAGCTTCAACAAATTTCAAGGAACTGACAAAGAGTTTCCAACACTTTATTTTGCCAAGAATGTTAAAGAAAAAAAAAAAAGAACACTGCCATTACCATCTTTTCATTAAAAAAAGGTGATTCTATCACCAACGAAGCAGGAAACACACAAGCTCGGAGTAAAAATAAAAATTGTGTTGGCTCAGACGAGCTTTCGTGATGTTCTCTCCAACCTTGCTTCCATCCTTTGCTCCCCCCCATGCTCACCTGCCCTGTGCACTGGCCTCCTTGCTCCTCTTTCAACACACGAGGCCATTCCTGCCCCAGGGACTTTGCACTTCCTGCATTCTTTCCCAGATATCTCCAGGGCTTGCCTCCTCACCTCACTCAAATGGCTACTAAAATGTCACCTTCTCAGCCCAGACTCTTCTCACTCATCTTGATGGTCCTACATGTACTTTTCTGTGGCACTTGTCACTACCTTCATAGTCCGAATTTATTGATAGATTATTTCTCCATGTTATAATAAGAACAAAGAACAAGGATTCTGTGTTCATCAGTGTTTAGAATAGTACCTGGCACACAGAAGATATCTAGTAAATTTTATTAAACTGGAATCAAATGATAAAGGACAGTACAGTATACGGGGTAAATTTCACTTATTGAAAAACCCCAACATCCTTTTTATGTCCTCTCACTTTGCTCATGAGAGGTGGAAGTGTTATCCTATATTGTCACGAGTTTGTGGATTGACCCTTAGGTAACACCACGGTGATGAAAATACCATGCAGTCCCTGTCGGTATGTTGGTTTGTGTTAGCAGTCATCATTGTGTGTAAAGATCTCGTAAGTTTTGACGACTCAGCCTCCTTTACAAGGACCCCCACCTCCAGCTAAAAACAGACACATTAAAAAAATAATAACCAGACATATCATTGGATGACAATCCTCTTGGGGCCCTTGACAAGCTATTGTAACGTCCCATCATTGCAGGGCAGGGGGGAAACAAGTGCATGAGTCCAGGTTGCGAAACCCATGCCACACCACATATAAACGAGTGTGTGGAAATTACTGTACAGTATCTATGCTCACTGGTCTCTAATTGCTGAAGTTCATGAAAGTGTAAAAATAAATTTGTCTTTAGTTTTCACTTCTAGTCATTCGTTAGTCAAGAAGAGGAAGAAGAAGAAGAAGAAGAAGGAGGAGGAGGAGGAGGGGGAGGAGGGGGAGGAGGGGGAGGAGGGGAAAGGGGGAAGGAGGATGAGGAGGCAGGAAGGGGTGAAAGAGGGGGAGGAGAGGAGACGAAGGGAAATATTATTCTGCAACTTTACTTGAAGCAAGGCTAATCATCTTAGGATCGTCGTGTAAAGTAAGTGTACAGTAAAGCCAGTCCAATTGGATTAAGTAGAAGAAAGTTCCTGCACAATTCTGAGTTGTTTGGTAGTTGGAAAGCAAGACACTATGGAGCATTAGTGAAGGATTATGGAGTCAGATCCAGGTTGGATCCTGGTGTCTACACTTAAAGCTATAAATCCTGACCAAGACGTGTGGCCCAGGCCCTCCCTCCCTCTGTGCGGCTGGGCTGACGGTAGCGGCACCTCGTGGAGTTGTTGCCAGGATTGAATGAGACGACACATTCAAGTTGCCTGGTGCAGTGTAAGAAGTGGATGTGGGTATCTATGGTCATTATTATTTGAAAGGACATGTGGTTCTGCTACTTTTCAAGAACGTGCAGTAACATAAGTTATTGACCAAAGGAGAAAAATAGGGACCCACAGTATGGTCCACCTGCCTCTCCCTAGTAAATACCCCAATAGCCACACCTTGTACGAAACGGGTCCTTCTCACTTGCCGTGCCCTTGGCATAGCTTCTCTCATTGAACACCTCCAACTGTCTATGAAGGAAAGCCCATTGCCACCTGCATTCGGGAGAGGAAAACGGACCGGCAGAGGCTGAGTCATTTTCCACCAGGTAGCAGGAGGCAGAGCTGGCATGAGATCGTAGGCAGTTGGAATTCAAAACCACAATATTTCTTACCACGTTTGGAATCAACCTATGCGTTTGCACGCAAAAGAGGGCAAAAAATATTTTCAAGGATTGAGTTTTTAAATAGGCTAAATATCCTTCCCACTACCTATTTCCATGACAGATAGGCAGACACATGGACAGAAAGACAGGAATATATCTCAGCTCCACAGAAAGACTCTCCGTGAAAAATGCAGGCGGTGCGCCTGGCTGGCCAGGCTACCGGCTCTCATCAAGGAGTCCGAGAGATTCTGCCCACGCGGGGCACAGCAAACCCGTCGTCCCCTGTGACTGACACCACAGTGACACTGCGGGACAGCGGGCTGAGAAACTCTCCTTCGGGCCAGGTAGGGGACAGGCGTTCAGATTCTTTTAATGCGGAGACGTGGCGATGCCCTTCCTTCTTCCCTCTCTGTGCTACGTCATGTTTAAGTGCTGCGTCCTCTTTTGCCTCCTTTTGGGGAGCTGGGTTGTGGCCGATTCTGGCTTTCAGCCTAAAGAATCGAGATTTGGAATTGAGAAAGAACGGAAGAACAAAGAGGAAGAAAGTTCGTGTGTGTGTGTGTGTGTGTGTGTGTGTGTGTGTGGTGGAAACAGGGAACTCTCTTTTGGCAAAAAAAAAAAAAAAAAGGATTTGAGTTGATGAAGAAGGAAGTGAGTTCCTAAAGGAGGAGTCTCCAGAGATCTGAGCTGGAGGGGCTTTTCTAGAACAGAGGCCAGTCCACGCGTGGGGGCTGCTGGGCAGGTGGCTTTGACTAAGGACAGCCTGGCGGAAACCCCAGCGGCCACGTGGCGGTGGAGACCCCACGTACTCACACCATTGACCGTTGCTTGTCGCCTGCGGTGGGCCTCCGCACCTTCCCTTGGTCCGAATCCAGCATCCAGCCGGTCACCTCCTGACCGACGCAGCACACGCGCGAGCCCTAAGATGTTGCTTGGTTCCCGCTTGACCCACTCTAGGTAGAAATCCCCACCTGCAAGACCCCAGACACTGTGACCCCCGGAAGGGGGTGGAGTGGAGAGCCGGGGAGGTGATGGTGTGAGACGTGGTGTGTGTTTTAGGAGGGCACGCTGAGCGAACCGGCTAGAGACCCCCCAACCTGGGACAGCCGTCAACAACAGCCCTGCCACGTGGGCCCGCGACGTGCCAGGAGCCTAGGGTCGAGAGCCAGCTGGGCACTTAGGAGAATGTTTCAGAATCAGAAAGCAGGCCAATCATTTTTGCTCAGCCATCGCGCTTCGTGACAAAAGCTCCCTTGATTCTCAGGCCTTGGCTTCTTCAGGAGCCAGAGAAATACATAAACACTCAAGGACAAAGCTTCTCTTGACTAGCGGAGAGTTAGGACATCTTCAGTAATGGGCAGACCAATTATCCCGCCTGCGTCGTTGCTCTTGGCCGCTCTGCGTCCTGGCGCACGGGGCCGGCGTCCGGGGAGCGGCCGTTAGCACCTTCGCGCTTTACAAGCAGCATCTCTTCCCTAAAACCTGAGCTGTTCCAGCCCATGGCAGGATGACGGAGGACTTGGCCGTTGCTGTCCAAGAGGAGTCATTAGAAGTAATCGGGCCTCTGCCCAAACAGCAGGTTGGATGAAAGCGGGTCGTCAAACTCCCGCTGGAAGTTCTGCCACAGTTGGCAATCGCATCCTCTAAATGTTGGCCCAGCTCTGCCAAGGCAGGAGCTCCGGGGAGCCAACATGGCTTTCCTATTTGGGGCTTTCCCACTGGGATCTCCAGCAACATGCCATTCCGAAGTGTTGGAAGAAAGAGACGACTCACTTCCTTCCCAGTCAATTACTGACTTTGCAAGGAGATGCCTCCCGCGCTCTGGGTATGGTGAGAAGAAGAGAAAGCGAGTGGGGCTGGATAAGGCTCACTTATGATTCAATTTCCCCTCTGCAACCCTTGTCCCCTTTCCATCCTTCAGGCGAGGAGCCATGACCATGGGGAGAACAGGGCGGATATAAAAGGCCCCCAGTCTAACTTCCTGGCTTTTGTTTGAAACACACTCTGAAGGAAGGAAAGTCTCAACACCCTAAAGATGCCAAGCACTTTGTGTTGCTTGCTGGCAGCCCTCTAGGGAGATGACAAAGCTCTAGGCTTCCCTTGGAAAATCAGAAGATCTGGCAGCTCTGGGCTTTGGCATGTGACATAGCGACGTTTGCTGCCACTGAGTGGGAGCACCTTCTGTGGGGCGGACCCTCTCCACGGTGCCCACCACACCTTCAGCAAGGAGCCAAATCCTGGATGTTAAGGCTGAACGTCTGCTGCCATTTATCACTCTTGAGCAAGGTCTGCGCGGACCCTCGCCTCTAGCCCTCCTTCTTCTTTCCTGCAGAATTTGTTCCTATAGGATGATTATCATTTCACATAGTCCATATGGTATGTATTTGTTTCCAGGCAGCCTCTCCCAGCTCGACGAGGGAAATGATTTTGTCTGCTTTGTTCACCACCGTGTGCCCAGTGCCTGGCATACTGTAGATGCTCAGTAAGTATTCGCTTACTGGAAGGATACATGTTCTTTGCACCCACGTATCTATGAAAAGTGGGAAACAGAAGATGTTTCTATCTGCATGACTTGTCTTGCACCTGGACAGTTTTGCTCATTCACGTTACCTGCGCTGTGTCTATGCGATGGACACCGTAACCTCTGGAGGCCAGAGGCTGGGTTAGGGGGCCGGATTCTTCAATGCTGGAGAAGAATCTGTGGCCCAGGATTGGCCCCGAGCTAGGGGAGAGTCTCTGTCGTGGGAAAGCCACATGCAGAGGAATAGTCAGCATCCCATGGACACATTTCTTGGCATTGCACGCTACTCAAAATTTGACAAAGCCGGGAGCAGATGCTCTCAGCATTATCACACTCAGCATCCCCTTTCCAAAGAAACACTTTGGAACAACCTATCTTCAGTTGGGTTCTCCAGAAGTTTATCCTGAGACAAAGACATGAGATGAAGTAGTGTGTATAGGAGATGATTCCAGAAGTGCGACTAGGGGAATGGTGTCATGAAACAGGGAAGGATGAGAAGCCAATTCGGGATGTGTGATGGCGGCTGTGGCTCACCCAACCGGGGGCCTCTGGGAGATGGGCAGAACACGCCTCAGAGTTATCTCACCTGAGGGGTGCATTACCCACCACATGGCCATGTGCCATTGGTCAAGGGCCACTTCAAGGTCAAGGGAAATGCCCTGGGGCGAAGGATGGCAGGTGATGGCAGAGGACATCTTTCTATGTGTGGGGATGAGTGCTCTGGGATTGGATGGGACATTGACAGAGTCTACCAAATACTCCCTTTACAAACCTAAAATTCCTTATCTGCAATCATAATTTTTCAAAGGACAAATATGAGGAAAATATTTATAATAAAACATGTATGCCAACATTTAAATACTTGAACTTGACACACCTGAACACGTGAGAAGGCGGTCAGATGCTTGCCCTTATACACAGAAACACTGAGCTCGACAGCCGCAAATACAGGTCAAGACCTGTGTGTTGTATCAAAGACTTGAATGCCATTCATGCTATTGACTTTACAACATGATTTGCTGATAGGCAGAACAAGTCTTGGTATGGTTAGAACAAAGTACAGCCCTCCCTCAATTTATACGGCATTTACATTTTTATAAAATTCAGTGTGTGTTAAAATTGTGTAAGGATACTTTGAGTGGTTATGTCTGAAGGACTTAGGGTCCAGGCTCAGAGAGTTACATGCTGGTGCTTTATCTATATGGATGTCTAGTGGACATTCAAAAGTTGAGATCCCAGACAATTCTTCACGGTATGGGACTGTCTCGTGCTCTGCAGAGAATTTTTCATCTCCAGATTCTGACCACTAAATACCAGTGTCACCTCCCCATCTTTGTGACAACCAACCCCCCAAAAGAATTTTCTGGAAAGCTCACTAGGGTCCGTATCATTCCGATTTATGAACTACCGATTTAAAGAAGGAGTGGGTGGGAACCTCCCAGAATGACTGAGACATAATTTCCTATTCATTGAGATGGATGGGAATTTGAAATAAAAACTAAGCTGAGTTAAAGGAAAGAGAGTTAATTTTGCAGGTACCTCTGACTTTTGTGGCCAGATTCACAATCACTGAAAGCCGGGAGGAATGCTGGAGAAGACTCAGCTTATGACCTACAGTGGTGTAATTTTTTTTTTCTGGAGGAACTATCATTTATCACCAGGGCAATACCTGCCTATTATGTTGCAGGTCTTGGGAAGACGCTAAAAAATATCATTTCTCTTGAAGAACAGCATCTTGCAAAAGTGTCATTCTTTCTTGACCCAGCATCTAAATTCAAAGATCCTGGGAAAATGATAGAGGAGTTTGCTCATCATCGGGGTGTGTGCACCAGTGCAGAAGAATCTGACAGGCTTTTGGGTGTGTTGTCTATTTACTAACCCTTCAGCAGTGACAGTGTGGAAAGGGCCAGTGAGCACGGCCATGCCGGGCAAGTCTTGGGGGGGCGGGTGAGGTTGAGGAGGGGGGCAGCACCAATACGGAGAATCCAGTGCATGTGGATTTTCTATGCTTCATTGGTTCAAAAGCAAAGCCTGAACCAGCCCTCTAGGGTAAGACAAAGAAGACCACATTAGCTAAAGTGAAAGGGAGATTGACTACGGACATTGGTCTGGACATATGGGTTTTTAATATAAATTTTATCATGCTGCAACAGTTAGGAGGGCTGGCTTTGGAGTCCAATTTGCCAAGGTTCGACATCCCAGGTCCATCACTTACAAGCACTGGGTCTTGAATAAGATACTTAATCTCTAGCACCTCAGTTTCTCCATCTGAAAAACGGGGATCCTAAATATTGGACTTTGTAAGGATTAAGTAAGGTCATCTACATCAAAGCCGAACATAGTGACTAGCACCTTGTAAGAGTTGGCAAAATGTTGGTATTGTTATTAAAATCAGGATAAAAAAAATCACAACTTTTCGGGACAATGAAATATTACTTGTTTGGCATGCTAGAAAGAAAACAGATTGTATTAACAGAAGCTTGGTGAATTTGGGACAGTATCTTTTCTACTTCTAGGACTCTAGGATCCAGCACTGTGCTTACTGCAGAGGAAAAACTCAAAGAATGTTTCTGGACTTCAGTTGATGAAGGTAGAAAACTCAGGGCAGCAAATACATAGTAGGCTGACCAGATAACAATATTCCACCAATTCTAGCCTATGTAAATTAAATCTTAGGCTATAAAGGGAGGTGATATGTGTAACAAGATTAGGGAATAAACGAGATATAGTCTTATACTTAATGATTTTGTTATTATTATATTGTGTTTACAACATATTATATATATTTTTGCTATATTTATGCAATATGACCTTTTCTGCCTTCACTTTGAAATCTTGGTTTTTCACAAAGATGCTTCCATGTTACAGAGAAACTCAGCAAAGGCTTTGACATGAGCATTGGTGCTAGCCCCCTGAACTTGAAGTCTACTGAAGTTGCACCCCCTCCTGGTACCAAAGTCAATGTTGGCGTTGAGTGGCTGCCATTTTTTTTTTTAAGATTTTATCCATTTATTTGAGAGAGAGAGATTGAGAGAATGAGTGGGGGGAGAGGCAGAGGGAGAAGCAGACCTCCTGTTGAGCAAGGAGCCTGACATGGAACTCAGTCCCAGGACCCTGGAATCATGACCTGAGCTGAAGGCAGACGCTTAACCAACCGAACCACCCAGGTGCCCGAGTGGCCGCCATATTTATGAATCTTTTCCTTAGTCTCAGAGCCTGAAATTCTTTATAATGATGTCTTAAAGATAAGTTTTCCTCCATGATGTACATTGAGAAACTTGCCAATAAATTGATAGAGCTGACCCAGCCTTGAGTCCTGGCTTTGCTGCCTACCCGAAGTGGGACCTTGGACTGACCACTTACCATTACCAACATGGCTCCCTTTCTGACTTTATCCCCGGTGCCTCCCCCACTTCCCATCTTTCAGTTCCATCCCCAGGGCTCTTCTTTCTATCTCTCAAATATATCAGGCACATGGCTCAGATCTATTGTGTTTGCTGGCTCCCCTGCTCAGACCTTCACCCCGTAGGGCAAAGAAAGATTGTATTAATAAGGCAAAATAAGGCACGGTTCTGCCTTTTTTTTGCCAAATGAGTGTTGGTGTGAAGCCACTGTTGCTGGATCGTGTTTTATGAAAGCACTTTAATTTTCAGAGATTTTGGACTCCCGAATTATGGCCAAAGGATTGTGGTCCTGTATTATTTTCCCCATTCTACAGATAGGAAAATGAGGCACAGAGAGGTTAAATAACTAATCACACAATGAGAATGAGCCAGGTGTGACCCCCTTTTGCCTGGCTTTGGCCACCGGTGTGTGTGGGGGGGGTCCCTCTTTATGAATGAAGGACTCTGATGCCGAGCTTCTTTATCTACCAAGCAGGATTGTAACTCCTGCTTCCTGAAATAGTTGGGAAGAGCAAATGAAAGAGTACATACCAAACACCTGGTACCATCAGCCCTCGATAAACAGTACCTCTGGGTATTGGCTAAGAGAGCAACCAGCGGGAAAATATTAGAGAGGGCGTTATTTTTAGCCAGCAAAAAAGTATGCCACAGTGGGCAGATGAGTTAGTGTAGCTATTAGTTACACATATGTTCACAATAGATATTTGGTTTTGGGTTTTTAAAATAAAACACAACATTCAAAGCAGTCATCTCATAAGGAAAGGAAGGAGGATTTTGTTGCTTGGCTTATCTGTCAGCTGAGTGAAGTGTTATTTTTGCTTCATCAAGTGGCAAAGGACCATTAAAAATAATGGATGAATGGTTTCTACAGTTTATTTCTCCAAGTAAGTCTAATTTACCATTTTGTTTTATGCACAAATGGGTGGATTTTCCCATGAAAGAGTTCAGAATGAAAAAAAAAAAGGATAGAACTTTTTCCCTACTGGGTTTTAGTTGCTAGGGTTTTCTTCCAGTTTCCTCAGGTTCAGAAGCTTCATGGAAACAATCCTTGCTGAGTTTGCCTTCTCTTTCTCTCTCTCTCTTCCTTTCTTCCTTCCCTCCTTCCCTCCTTCGTCCCTTCGTTCCTTCTCTCCTTCCCTCTTTCTCTCCCTCCCTCCTTCTCTCCTACCCTCTTCCTCCCTCTCTTTCTTTTCTTTTCTTTTCTTTTCTTTTCTTTTCTTTCTTTCTTTCTTTCTTTCTTTCTTTCTTTCTTTCTTTCTTTCTTTCTTTCTTTCTGTCTTTCTTTTTTCTTTCTTTCTTTCTCTTTCTTTCTTTTCTTTCTTTCTTTCTTTCTTTCTTTCTTTCTTTCTTTCTTTCTTTCTTTCTTTCTTTCTTTTCTTTCTTTCCCTTCCTTCCTTCCTTCCTTCCTTCCTTCCTTCCTTCCTTCCTTCATAAAGAGAAGAAAACTGTCCGGTAAACTAAAAGGATATTAAGTGGCAAACGAGAAACGTTGCTTTTGTCTCAGGAAATACTCTGTGCACCTCGGGTGCATTCCTGCCCTTAGAAGAGACAGGAGTTCGTGTTGGTAAATGTGAAAATGAAACCAAACCAACTCTCTCTGATTCTTTCCAGGAATGGTTTTCCACTTTGGAAAATCCACCCTGGGTTTAGAGTAGAATTAATGTTTTGTTTTCAGAGAAATCTCTTCTTTTCCCATGTCTCTGTACTCTGTGCTGGCGGCCCATGTCCTAGTATCTTCCATTTGTATGCAATTGCTCACTCTAAGAATAAACAGAGTCGGGATTTCCCCGTGTGGGGTCGCCCTGGGAGAGCCCCGGCAGATGCAGAGAGTGCGAGTCCGAGAGCTCAGAGGGCCGGGGACCGCCTGCTTTGCAAGGCTTCATCAGCACCTCGACAGGAAGAACAAGAAACTATTTCACTATAAATCCAGGGCCCTATTTTCACTCCTACTATTCTTAAAGTGGATAATTCTCTTTTCATGGGTATGTAATTGTTTTCTGAGCACAAACAACTTCCAGGAAATTTTGCACCAGGAGATAAAAATTTTATCATTTGCCTTCAGCAGTTTAGAAATTAATTGGGGGTTATTTTAAATGGAATTGAGGACCTACCTTTGAAATCTTGTTTTCTTCTAGTTATAAATAAGCTCAGGCTCTAAGATGATAGTAATAGCTAATTATTGAATAAATTAATTAGAATATTAAAACTAGCAATTATTTATTATGGAATACACCTATTTGTATTTATTATTATGAATATATTCTGGGTACAGAGTATTTGCTGATGTAATATGATTATTGAAAAGTACCTGTATAATCCAAGCTGGTCTCTGAAACAAAGAGAAATTGAATTCAGGCAACCTGGTAAAAAACGTTAAACTGAATTCATTAGTATAAATTCGGAAGTACTGCTTTTGCTTTTGTTTTCGTTTTTGTTTTTGGGGGGATTTAAAAAGCTCTGTTGATAGAGGAGATAAAGACAGAATTTTAGGTGCCCTTCAGGAAGAAAACACATCAAAGAAAATCTACAGCTTATAATTTTCCTTTTCCACTTATTATCATTCACTAATAATAATAACAGTAATAAACTTAATAATAATTATTATAATTTCTGTTTTCTGGAAAGACTGTTGCTAATACTAAGACTACTGATAAATACGGGATAATAGGAAGGTGAATAAGAACAAAGTTCACTCCCATCATCTAACTGTTCCCCATAATCAGAATGAGAGGTCACTGGTAAATCAGTGAGTTGTATTTGTTTTGGATTCTTGGATCCCTTGAGTATCTTATGGAAGCTGGGAGTTCTCTCCCAAAATGGATATGCATGAGAAATTTCATGTTTAACTTTAAGGGTTTGGCTTTCCTCCCTGGCCAGCCCATCCATGACCTTCAGTGGGTTAATGACTCCTTCTATAGTAAAGACTCTAGGGGGCAGAGGTGCCAGTTATGTAATTTGTGGGTCCCGTGCAAACTGAAAACCAGAGTCCTCTTGTTCAAAAATCATTGAGCATATTTTTTTAAAGATTTTATTTATTTATTTGAGAGAGAGGGTGAGTGAGAGAGGGAGAGCACAGGCAGAGGGAGAGACAGAGGGAGGAGCAGGCTTCCCACTGAGCAAGAAGACCGACGTGGGACTCCATCCCAGGATGCTGGGATCACATCCCGAGTCCAAGGCAGATGTCCAACCGACTGAGCCACCCAGGTGTCCCTCATTAAACATTTCTTTCTTTTTTTGTTAAAGGTTGATGAGTTCTTTTTTTTTTTTCTTAAGATTTTATTTATTTATTTGTCAGAGAGAGAGAGCACAAGCAGGGGGATCAGCAGGCAGAGGGAGAAGCAGACTCCCCACTGAGCAGAGAGCTGGATGTGGGGCTCGATCTGAGGGCTCTGAGACCATGACCTGAGCTGAAGGCAGATGCTTAGCTGACTGAGCCACCCAGGCATCCTCATTAAGCATTTCAAGATGGTGATGACAGAGCACTAAGCCAAGTGTGGGATCCTTCCAAGCAAGGGGCCATGCATAACTGCACAAGATGTATGTCCATCCCTACTTTGAAGTGTAGGGTACTAGTTAAGATTTCAGGCTCCGGCATGGGAGGTACTAAGCTCAAATCATAGCTCTCCTTGAGATTTCTTGAGCAAGTTATTTTGGATACCAACCTCAGGGTTATTGGGAAGGATAAATAAATTAGTAACGTGAAATGCCTAGAATAGTAAGGATGCAGTTTTGGTTGTTACTCTTTTTAAGGAAAATGTTGCCAATTTTAAATCACTGCATGTCAGTCCCTTGGTTCGAATCTCTCAACGGCCCACAGCACGTGGAACACCCTTCATATCAGGCTTGAGCATCCTGCAAAGCTTATTGCTGCCTGCCTTCCCAGTCTCTTCTCTCAAAACTTCCGCTTTTGCTCGACATACTCAAGCCATCCTTGTCTTCCACCAGTTAATTACACATGCCACGTCCTCTTTCATCTCAAGGTCTTTGCGAAGACTCTCCCTCAGCCTGCAATGTTCTCCCCTAGCCCAGCCAGTCTCTCTCTTTGCACACACCCCCGTGTCAGCTTCAATGTCACCCCCTCAGAAAGGCGTCTCTTCTTTGTGTCTACCTTTTCTTCTTCTTGTTTCATCCACTTTACTGAGATATGATTTATGTACCGTAACAGTTTCATTCCATAAGATTCATGCATAGCTGGGAGAAGGGGCTTCATCCCTATCTTAATCTCCACCAGCAACTTACTTGTACCCCCAGGTACCACACGATGCTTGCTACGCAACACAGCTTTGGGGTAAATCTTTGAGGCTTTCTTCCAGCCTGATTCACCCGCCAACCACAGCCCCCTCCGTTACTGACATTCCCACATCATCATCTCCTACGGAGGGTGAGATGATAGAGGATTTCTAGTGTTTTCTATTTTGATTTCCTTTGTTTTCTATTTCTTCCTAAAGAAACATATATTACTTTGATTTTTTTCTAAGTAATACAAATGAGTTATTGAGAAGAAGGAAAATGTGGGAATCTTTATGGTGTCAAGTAGAGAAAATAGGCAACCATATGAGTAAAGGGGATGGAAACAGGAAAAGATGTCATTAGCTGGGTATGGTATAGACTGTCACCTATGTGGGACAGTTTCCGGTAACATCAAAAGGATTTGCCGTCCTCCCAATTATCCTTCTATTAGCTTTGAAGCTGATGCCTGAAATCCCACCTTATTTAATAGAGTGAAGGCATCAAGAGTCTCAAATGGAATACATATGGGAAACTAAGTGATCATTGGTCATTATCAACTTTGTACAAATTAATTTGTAAGACTATTTCCACTTACTTTGTGGGGTCCTGGAAGAATAGGACCCAGGCTAGCTAGTTTCTGCTGAAGAAGGCATAAAGGTTTGAACTTCTACAAACACACAGGGACAGTCGGCTACAAAGTAAATATTGAGCTAGGTGAGGGGAAAATATTGAGCTAGGGGAGGAGCAAAAGGAAATGGGGAGAGGGGTGAAGAGCTAGCCCCGCCCACACTCCCAACATAATACAAAACTTCATACCTGGATTATGCTTTTCTGTGTTGTTTCATGTGGGTGGGCTCATACTGTTTTAGAATCAGAACCCAGATTGCAAAAGAGTCAGTGAATGGTAACCTTACAAGAGAACATTAAAAAAAAAAAAATCATTACCTTTTGTTGTGCATCTAGTATGTGCCATAATATATTTTGTACATATTTTCTCTCTTAATGCCTTGTGATACATTTATGAGATTGCTGGTAGTATAAGTTAGGAAATTAAGACATAGGATGATTAGGAAAATTTCCTAAAGTCATAAGACCAACAGTGGAGAACTTGAACTCAAATGTGTCTGACCCCAATTTTCTTCTGTTTCCTTCCCTGAGGCCAGTAGAGATGCATCTCTCTGATGTCTTGTTTTGCTTCCGGCTAGAGAAAATGCTTTGCTTTTAAAAGGACCACCTGATTGGACCAGGCCCACCCGAGACAGATAATCTCTATAGCTTAAAGTCAATTAAGTTGAGATATTAATTACATCTGCAAAATCTCTTAACCGCAGTACCTAGATTGGTGTTTGATTGAACAAACGTGAGATGGGGATCGTGGGAAACCATCTTTAGAATTTTACCTATCACATACAGTCTTTCAAACTGTTGGATTGATGATAATTGAATTAATTTTTATGTGACCTAAAATGATACTTTTTTTGACAGAGAATCAATTAATACTTGCAAACATTAAAACTAATACACGGGCGTTAAGTATCACTAGTGTCCTGTTTGCAAAACAATCTCTTCATTTCCTTCATCTTCTTTCTCCATTGTAGACTCTTAGGGTTATAATGCTGTGTTGTTTCGTCACACATTTTTTGAAGTTTGCAATTTGTTTGGAGTTCAAAGGAACTGTCACTTCCCACCTCCCAATTTTTAATAATGCAAAATATTCTCTAACTGATTCTGGATAAAAACACACTTGACAGGAAAAAAATTCTTTTCATTCAATAAGGGAAAACAGTGAATTAATGAGTATTTAGTTTAATTTTTTTAAAAAATGGAGTATTGGCAGATCAGAAGTTGACAAAAATTATTCTGGTCCAATTTGTGGATCAAATGCAAATAGTCCCTTCTTTGCTTCTTTCTAATGGATTGCAATTGAAATGTTACGTTTTCACTTTAGACTGACAGAAAAAAAACACCCAGCAATATTCTGAGGCCAAAAATGATGGCTGGAAACTCTGAGTAAGTCATTTATAACAGCTTTGTTCCCTGGATGCTGGCTTATCAAAAATGCCCAGGATCTTATTGAAGTGAATTATTCTAATGAAAACGATTTGATGAGCAGACAGTGCTCTAAGCAACAACGGTTTCCCAGTCTCTCTTCTGGTTTCACGTGGGAAAAACCTGAAGCGTCATGGTGACCACGGAGAATGATTAGAGAAATCTGGGATTTTCCAGGTGGAATATTAGTAGAATAGACAGAACATGTTTCATCTTTGTGAAAAACAGGTTTAGTTTCCAAGGACTGTAAAAGTCTTCAGTATCGACTACTTACACATTTAGATGATAAGTATCTTTATTTATTGCCTAGAAGGGGCCAGGCACTGTCCTAGGCCCTGCAGAAACAGGCGAGAATGGAACGAAATCAAAATCCCTGACTCGTTGGAGGCTCTGTAAGAAATTAGGCTTTGACCAAGCTGGGGGAATGCTGTGCTTAGCGTATCACACGGGAGGCCGTGCCGTGCTCAGACTTGCAGCCAGATGGATATGCTTCAAAGGGATATGGACTTGGAGTTGGAATCTTTGAATAGTTTCGAGCCTGACATTGACGGCCAAACAGCACGACATCCTTGCAAAGCCAATGGAGGCGGAGCATTTCAAGGGGACCGCACTATCCTGGAGCTCCCGTCCCATCTCGGATTTCAGTTGCTTCCTCCAGATCGATTTTCTTCCCTCAAAATGGTACAGCGGAGTCGCACTGAGAGGTGGGAGGGCATTGATCTCTGCTGAGACCCACTTCCTGCCTGAAGTGAAACCAATTGTGGCAGGCTGAATAATGGCCCCTAAAATGCCCATGTCCTCATCCCCAGAACCTGTGAAGATCTTCCTGTACCTGGTAAAAGAGACTCTGCCGATTCGAGTAAATCAAGGATCCTGAGATTGGAGAGATGCGTTTGGATTATCCAGGTGGGTTCTTTTTTTTTTTTTTTTTAAAGATTCTATGTATTTATTTGACACACAGAGAGAGATCACAAGTAGGCAGAGAGGCAGGCAGAGAGAAAGGGGGAAGCAGTCTCCCTGCTGAGCAGAGAGCCCGATGCGGGGCTCGATCCCAGGACCCTGAGATCATGACCTGAGCTGAAGGCAGAGGCTTAACCCACTGAGCCACCCAGGCACCCTTCCAGGTGGGTTCTTAAAAGAGGGGGGCAGGTGGGCCAGAGCTATTAAGAGGAGAGATGAGGACAGAGGAGGTTACAGTAATTTGAGGACGGGGCTGTGAGCCAGGAAATGTAGGGCAGCCCCCAGAAGCTGAAAAGACAAGGAAACAGATTCTCCCCTGGAGCCTCCAGAAGGAAGCAGCCTTGCTGACGCCTTGATTTTATCCCAGAGAGACGGAGTGGGACTCTCAGGCCTCCAGAACTGTAAGAGGATCCGTCTGTGTTGTTTTAAGCCGCTCGGTTTGTGGTAATTTGCTACAACAGCAGTAGAAATGGACACATCGTTGAAGTTGCCTCAAAACTGTATGTCTGGTTACTTAATAATAATAATCTCACTAGCTGCTTCCAGACTTCAGCTGGGAAGGCTCAGGCCCATCTCCTATAAGAAGAGCGGCTCGTACCTAAAAGATGAGCCATGCTATGTGTCAGGCACCGTTCTTTCTGCCTGGCAGAGACATTATCAACTAATTTAGTCCTCAAAAGAGCTCTTTAAGGTAGGACTCTCATTGTGCCATTTTGCCCATGAGGAAACTGTCCAGTTTCCCAGTTCATGGTGGAGGAGTGGTGGGGGGGGAGCTCAAAACCAAGGAGCGTGGCCCCTGGGTCCATGTTCCGTCGTGCCCGCTGCCTTGAGAGCACGCCCTAGCCACGCTGTCCAGCCGGGCTTGGCAGAGGGATTGAATCTTTGTGCAAAGCCAGAAGTCGCTTAGAATAAAGGATAGCGAAGCCGGCCAGGTCATTTTGCTGAGTTAAACTGCTTTTGATCTATGATGAAGTGTAATTATAATGATTATAATCTCGTTATCTTGCTATCCTTGTGGGGCTCATCAGACAGCTCCTGGAGAAATTTTGCAAAAATCTTTGCAGTCTCGGCAGCCATGTTGGCATAAATGTTTCCTCCTCCTCGGGGACTACTCTGAAGAAAACATCTATTTACTACGGACATCTTATGTACATCCTTTTCTAAGAGAAGAAACATTTGGGAAAACGAAGTAGAGTCTACACGAAACAAAACCCCCAAACCAAGTTGTTTTGTTTTGTTTGGTTGTTTTTTACAGTTTTGAGGATTCTGTCTTGGCAATTTTCTCACAGACTCCCCTCTGTGATTCACCTGTTTCCCACAAACTGGTGGGCTGTCTGCTTGTGTCCTAAGCACATACTTCCCCATAGACCTGGAGTTGGACAAAGAGGTAATCATAGGGATCGCCTTTAGCTACCGTGTATCCAAGGGCAGGTGCGCTGGAGGAAAAGTCCACAGACGCTCCCACAAGATCAAGGGGCCCCTCTCCCCAAAGAGGTCTGAAATCCCCACGCCGTGACCCTGATAGTTGCTACGTTCCTTCGTTTTAACCGAAGGTGTCGCCCTCCTGCCTCCTCGTGCCTCCTGGCAGAAGCCAAGCGACCAAATTCCACTCAAGAGCCCAGGCAGGAAGTGGCCATCAGCCGGTGGATGAGCGTGGCCGGCTTGGCTCTTTGTCGCCAGGAGCATCCTAAGCTTCCTTCCACTGGCCCTAGAGGAGTTTTCCATGCAAAGCTTCACAAGCACAATAAGATATTTACTGTCTTTATCGGAGAGATCAAACCCACACACAGATGTCACATTTCTCAAATTCCATCAGTAGATCAGACAAGCCGTCTCTGGAAAGAGGACATTCCAGCCGGCAAGTTCAGAGCGCGCTGGCTTCCAGGGCCGTTCCCTTCCTATTTTCTGTCGTGCACCCTGAGCCTTTGTTGTCTCTGCAATGCTGATAAATCAATCCATCAAAAAATTTCCTCAGTGAAACTCAATCAAGAAAGGTCATGTCAGCGGGAGAGGAACAGATTAAATTAGCATCAAATTAGACATGGAAAGTGAGTTCTGTCAAAATCATCGCAGCGCTCAGCACAATTAGAATATGTTAATTATGCATTTCATTAAGGTGGATGTGAGATGAAATGTCACTGGGGTAGGCATCCGAAAAAGGGAAGATTGCCAGGCACAACTTTCTCTAGACAATGTGTGACACCTTCATTAACATCAAGAATCACAAGTCTGCCTTGACTTTTTCTGTAAAGGATTAAACCATTAACTGTTTGCTGGCTCCTCTCATTCGTGCGGTGGGGGGGGGGGGGCGTCCCTGTCCTCCGAGGGGGCCGGCCCCTCCTGAGTGACTACCTTGCTCTGCCACCACCATGGCCCTAGGGGCTGCTGGGAGTGCCCGGTGGGCAATGGAGAGGGTGGCGGTTTTTAATGAACTCCCTGGAAGCTTCGCGGGGATCACGCCACTGCCTTAGGGGTGGCAGGGTGCTGAGAAATGAGGGGTGAGGATTACAGAGGGAGGGGAGGAGGGGCGGGGGGGAGGCTCTTGGCTTCATTCTTGGGGATGAAAGATATAATCAACGTAACGGGGGGCGGGCAGGGGGATCAGATTTACAAACTTACACCCGGCAAACTCTAATTTGGTGAATTATTTCGCAGATCACTCTCTGAGTCATGGTAACCAGGAGGCATTCTCCTGGAGTCAAGTAGTTCCTCGTGAGGCAGCTTCATAAAATACTTGTTAGATGCTTACAGTGGTAGGAGTTTTCATCTGTGCCGCTGCCTCCTGTGATTTCTTAGACCCTTCTTAAGTTTGCCTCCACCAGGGGAAGGACGGGACCCGTCCTCTGTGTGGGTTATTCCCCTGACGTTTGCCCACTCAGGCCCCCCTTTCCAGGAGGCAATGCCCATCTGTGGGGCTTTCCGGTCACTTCCTTGTGGAATGTTCTCTCACCCCTCACTCCTGCTGCGCCTCGCTGGGCACCCTCCACTTCCACCTGCCCGCCCCGCTCCTGACACCCTAACACCCACAAAAACGCTCATCTCCGCTCGGCTGCACTGCTCCTCTGCTATTTCCTCAAATCTCAAATGAAAAACATGGCTTCTCCAATGTTGTTCCTGACTCCTGGCCTCAGATCTCCATCAGATGCCATTTTTGTTCTCCTGGGACCCTGCACGCCCCTGAATTCACCAGAATCGGTTTCTGCCGCTTGCACGACAATAACTCCACCACACACACGTACTCAAACTCTCCTACGTCTTCCCGGACACGACAATCGCCAGTGGAATTGTCCATCTACCCACTAGGTGGTAAATTCTTTCTCTGTCTCTCCATATTTTAAATCTCTCTTTCCTGGTACGTAGAATGTATTCATCAAATTATCTTTAGAAAAATGAATGCTCAGGTTGCGGAATTTTACCATGACCTAAGTTCTATTTTTTTATAGGTAGGAGAGAAAGCGAAAGTTACAAACTCTATTTCTAGCCTTTCTCGATAGGGCAGCTTTTTGTCATATTAAATTAATACATACACATCAATACATACCCATTTCTAACATAGCCAGTTGGAATTCATTTTCTCTAATGCTTAGTGTTAAATATAGTGTATGACATACTTCACTGCTCCCATTTTTTCTCACTCGTATGCCAAGGACGTTACCCTGTGAATTTACCTGATTTTCTTTCTTCCTCCCTCTTCCTCCCCGCCCACCCCTCCTTTTCTTTGCTCTCTTTCTCCTCCTCTCATCTCTCTATAGCAAAAATCAATGATCAGCTCCTGGTTTCTGATCAAACTTATAAGGCAATTGCTTTTAAATCCAAATTCTTTGGGAGATTTGCACAGTGGAAAATAACCTTACTCTCAACTGCAACAGCCAAACAGACAGAATGATCTACTAAGTGGTAGGATGGCTTTGGGTGAGGCTGTTTTTTTTCCTTTAGGTAATGTGAGCATAACCTTCTTTGCGGCATGCATTAATTGGGAGAATACAGGCAAAATGCAAAGGCCGGTATCTAGCACATAATAAATCCCCAGTAAGTGAAAGTGATGATGAGAAAGGAAGATGATGAGGATGAGAATCGCGTGCTGGTATCTGTGCAGCATCTCGAAGCTTGGGAGCCAGCCTAGAGTCCTATTCTGAAAACATCGCATCAGCATAAATATATCAATTTACAGGGAGAAAAGACAGCATTGGCTACAATTGCCCATTTTAAATTTTGCATGAGAACAAGGAAACACGCGGGGGATTGGGACCCTCGGGCAGAGACACTCCAGAACTGTGGGGTTCTGGAGAGAAACTTTGCCATGTGCCAAAGACCCAGAGGAATTCCAAGGAAACCGACCAGGGAAGTACACAGTCTTGCTGGAGCCCGGGATGGGCTATTGATGCCCCGCTCCCCAAGCTGTCTGGTTTTCTGAGCTTCATTTAATTTTTAGATCACGTGGGGCCCAGGCTGTTAGAAAGGGGAGGACGGTGGAAATTACTCATGAGCTGGCTCTGATTTGATGAAGCCAACTGCCTCACCTTGTGGCAAGAGCGAGCGGAAGGGGAGGAGGGAGAGTGCTCAACCGCCTGGGTACAAAGCTTCCTCCCCGCCTGCCTTGCCTTCTAGCTTCCTTGTCAGCACTGGCATTGATATTAAAATCAAGGGGTTGGCATGAAGCTCGTGGTAGCACTGGCAGAATTCCAGGCCGGCTCTAATGAGCCTCACCTGGGCTAATTACATTTTTTGCAAACCCCCCGCCGGAGAGGTTGGAGTTGCCAATTGGTCGTCCAGAATGATAGCGACTGGGATTTCTCGGCTCTGAGATTTCTATCTGCTGGCAGTCGGGGCTCCACAGGGCTAGAAAGTGACCTGAGGAACTCTGGCTACTACCTTGGTTGGCCGCATGAGGATCGTGTTAGAAGCACAGATTCTGATTCCATAGAGAGAGACCTCACTCTTACCTCTATGGAATCGGAATCTGTGCTTCTAACACGATCCTCAGGGGATGGATGTGTACCATCAGGTGTGAAAAACCCCAATATAGACTTTCCACAGGGGAGAGAATATGTTTCTCAAAACTGTGCAATTCCCAATAAGGAGTAAGTATTTCCTACAAGTACAGGGCATAAAGGACGTCCAGAGGCCTGGGGGGGGGGTGGTTTCCTCACTCTACCATTTGTCAATTGTGTGATCTGGACCAGGGATTTAACTTCTCTGGGTCTCAGTTTCCTTATCTGTAAAATGGGCATAATTTTAGTCTCCATGACCTAGATGATCGCGTGGATTAAACGCTCTAATATTTACGGGCTTTGTGGTGGGGTCATTGGGACACAGCAAGCACTAAAGATATTACGTGTTATTGTTGTTGGTGTTATTAAGGAGTCATTGGCTCCCCCAGTGGAAACTCAAATTCTCATTCAATCCTTTACTGGCCATCGCATTGGGCGTTAGCTTCAGCAGCTCTCCCTGCAACGGAACGTTGGTGTCTATTGTGTAGGATTTACGTGAGCACTGAGGGAGAAACTACATATATCTGGCCGGTACTCCCTGAAACTGTCATGGTCATCAAATAGAGAAAACATCTGAGAAGCTGTCAGAGGCAAGAGGAACCCAAGGAGACATGATGAACTAACTGTGGGATGCGGCGACCTGGAAGCTGGGGCAGGAAAAGGACGATAGGGAAAAATAAAGGAAATGTGAATGAAGTATGGGTTTTAGTTAATAATAGTGTGTCAATATTGGTTCATTAGTTGTAACAAACGTACCATACTCAAGATGTTAAGAAGAGGGGAACTCAATGCAGGACATATGGGAACTCACTATACTAGTTTCTCCGTATTTTTTCTATAAATCTAGAACTGTTCTAAAAGTAAAGTGTGTGTGTGTGTGTGTGTGTGTGTGTGTGTATAAAGATTTGTTTATTTACTTTAGAGAGAGAGCTTGGGGCAAAGGGGCAGAGAGAGAGAATCCTCAAGCAAACTCTGCCGAACAGGGAGCCCAATGCAGGGCTCGACCTCACGAACCTGAGATCGTGACCTGAGCCAAAACCAAGAGCTGGACGTTTAACTAACTAAGCCACCAGGTGCCCCCAAAAGTAAAGTATATTTAAAAATGAATAAGAGGGCGCCTGGATGGCTCAGTTGGTTAAGCAACTGCCTTCGGCTCTGGTCATGATCCCAGAGTTCCGGGATCGAGTCCCACATCAGGCTCCCGGCTCCGTGGGCAGTCTGCTTCTCCCTCTGACCTCTCCCCTCTCATGCTCTCTCTTACTCTCTCTCTTTCAAATAAATAAAATCTTAAAACAGCTAGTCACCCTTCCCTAAGCAGGGAGCCCAGTGTTACTCACACGTCTGCTCCCTGGTGGTCACCTGAGCCAGTGATCTGGAAGGTGGGTCACTGGAAGGGAGCGAAGGTGAGCTGAGAAGCTCTGAGTTCATATCTACCTCTTTAAAGAAGAGCAAACCAGGGTAGGGAATTCACTCACTGACCCGACAAATATTATTGAGCAACTACTATGTGTCTGAGACTGTGCTGTGCCCTGGGGAGAGAGGGGCTGGGGACACACAGATGCATAAGTCTTGGCCTGAGGGCATAGTCTCCGAGCGAACCTACAACTTGCACAACTATAATAATAAGAATTAAAACAGCAGCCAGTACAGTAACAAAGAAGTCTGCAGAGTAGGTGTAGTAACCCTCAATTTTTTTCTGTTCAGGAAATGAAGGTTCAGAGGGGCCAGACAGCTTGCCCAGGCTGACACAGAGTCAGGTCCTACCCCACATCTGTCCATGTCCTAAGCACGGCGGTTTTCCGAATTACCCTGAGCCGCCTCCCATAGGTCTGCAGGACAGAAGAGAGCGATCAGAGGGTAGGAGGCACAGCTGTTGTACCATGAGGGCTTGAGAAGGAGTAGTTACCACAACCTGGGAGAAATCAGAGAGGACTTCCTGGAAGAGAGAGAATCTAAGTGAAGACCTACAGGCTACATGTATTTCCCTCTTGCCTTTCATTCTGCGTTTTTCCTCTTCACGTACACTTCTGCAGGGGTCTGTGGAATGAGGATGGTGATGTGTGGCCCATTGCACTTGGTGGGATAATGCTTTTGAAAAATCTCCTTGACTTTTCCCTAGTCAAATCTCCTTGACTATATATCGGCCGCTCTTCCCTCAACCAGACATCAGTTACTCATGATCACACCAAAAATACGAGGAAAGGAATTTGAGTTTAACAAAGGTGGGTTTCGCCAACCCATGATTCCTGAGGCAGTTGAGGGACAAGACAAGACGTGAGTACAGAGCAAATGTCCCTGCCAGACACGATAATAAACTTGCAGACGGGGGGCAGAGGAGAACTGGGGGAAACTAGGCAGTCAAATGCTGCCTGGTGTCCCTGAGAGAAAGCCTAACAGTTTCGAGGGGACTCAGGAGTAGGACAACTAGGACCCTTTCCCCAGCAGCACCTAGGAAAGCTGTGAGTCCCTCGAGATGCCCTGGGCTCCGATGCCCTAGGGAGGAAAGGCAGCCGAATGGCTGAGAGGAGTGGGTGTCCAGGCAGGTGGGCCTAGGGGGTGGGGTCCCTCAGGACCGGAGTCCCTCCAGGGCCGTGATCATGGGTGTTTGACCTGTGCAGTCACACAGGGCTCTCTGTGTTGGGATGAATGCCGTCTGGAAAGTCCTAGTACTTTCTGGACCAGGGGCCCCACATTTTCATCTTGCAATAGGCCACGCATCATGTAGCTGGTTGTGGAGGCCTGACAGAGTGCCCGTGTGCTGGCCAGCACGTTCCCACTTTGCTACAACAGCTTCATCGGTGGCTCTGATTGCTGGTGGCGCTGGCCGGGCTCCTGCCCACGGGTGACCTCACTTGGCCCTCGCGAACGCCTGCGAATCAAAGCCTCCAGAGACTGGGGGGGGGGGGGAGGCTCTCACCCTCACGCATTGCCAGCTGTTGCCTCGGGAGCAACATCACTCCCGGTGACTTCAAATCCACCGTGGCCAGTTACCACGGAGTGACCCAGAATAAATGACTTAACCATAAAGAGCCCGCATCACTCCTTTTGGAAAAGGAGGTATTAATCGCTTTTACCGTTCATTCCTGCGGTTTGGATCCAATGAGGTCTCCTAGGAGGGCCTACCTGTGATGGCAAAGGGGCCTTGCATGTTTCTCTCCTCTGGCCCAGCGCCTAGTGTTCTAGACGAAGGACATTAAGGCTTGGCGCGGTTAAGAGATTTCCTCCAACCTAGGCTCATCGCTCTTTTTATGATAAAATCCTTCAGTGTGATGTGGGAAGAACTATGAAAGCATTCTCCCTGCTGGGGAAATGAGGAATGCAAGAAGAACGTTTCCCTGGGTGGGGGATCCCATTTGCCTTCGCGGCCACGCTGTGGTGCAGACAGACAGTGTCCCTTCTTTCCAGGTGCGGACGTGGAGGCTCCGAGAAAGAGGCTCACTACTGTTCCCGGGATCACACCTGAAGCTCCATGAGCCGTGGGGCGGTGGGCCTGTGATTTCGCGCAGTCAAGCCTGGAGGGGCCTCACTCTGCTGGAGGCGTCCCGTGCGACCTCCCCGCGTGTGCTCCCGCATCCCGCTCGTCCTGTTACTTATTTAATATTTTTCTTTAAGTGGATTTGCTTTTTGGCTTAAATATTTTAAAAGGCATTTTACGGCGCTCCTCTAAATTGAAAAGCCGTTTCGGCAGCCACGCGTGGAAAGGGAATGAGTGGTTCGTGTTAGGAGTCAATGTTGTTTATCTTTGGTAAATGATGAACGAGAGTCTAATCCGGGCGGCACGTGGTTGTTCGGCCTCTTATACTTATTAGATGTCCAATGAATAGGTCGTGTAACATCCTGTGGGTTGGCTCATCCAAATCCATTCCCAGTCAATTTCCTTATATACACCCTCCAATAGAGGCTGAAAAACGAAATTCTTCACCTCCGGCCTCCTTTGCAGCTGGGGTTGATCATGCACCAGTGAGATGTATGGGGCATGGAGTCCTTCCTTGATTAAAAAGGCAAAGCCGTTCTGGGAGATTTGCTGTCATCCACTCCTTCTTAGTGATGACTAGTTTTGTATGTCAACTTGGCTAGGCTCTGGTCCCTAGTTTTTCAAACATTCGTCTACGTGTTGCTGTGGGGGTATTTTGTCAATGTGATGGAATTCCATGATCAGTCGATTTTTTAATAAAGGAGATTATCTGTGGGTGGGCCTCATTTAATCAGTTGAAGACCTTAAGAGCTACTTCAGCTCCTATCTGAGAGTTTCCAGCCTGCTGGCTTGCCCTACAAATTTCAGACTTGGCCAGCCAGACTCACAATTGCATAAGCCAATTCCTTAAAGGAAGCAAGTAAGTAAATAAAGAATCCCACTGTCATGGAGATGGATAGATAGATATCTTCATTCCACTGCTTTTGTTTCTCTAGCAGAATTCTCACTCATATACTCTTCTTCTACCTTGTTGCAGAGGGGACATCAGATGCATCTGCCATCTTGCTGCCATGGGAGTGACAAACATGCAGATAAGGCATCGATGTTAAGCCTGATGGAGCAGAAAGTTTTAGAAGGAACAAGGGTTGATGATTGCTTCACTGTGCTTACCTACCATCTGGACAGCCTACCTCCAGGCATCTTAATGTATCTAGAATCAGAATGCATCTTCTGATCAATGATCTCTTACAATTAATTGTCAGCATTGCTTTTGTACTATTCTTCCCCCCTTGGGTATCCGTAAATAATGACACATCTTACAATGAGTTGTATCCTTGATTTAGTAAACTACAGTAAATGCGAGGCAAGTACTGACTTGATTTAAGCTATTGTATATTTCAGAGTGGCCAACATGTGTGCACCTGATTTCCCTGGGCTTGCCTATGAAATAACCAGGGAAGGGAATTGGGAAAATCAGCATTTAGCAACGACACAGGCAAACCTCTCTGCTCCCGACACTTTGCCTCTCCTCCTGCAGTCGGCCGCCGTGTCACAAAGTGGTCACAGGCTCAACCTTTGATTGCTTAATGAAGGTTTCTTTGCAAACAAACAGAATCCTCCATATACTTGCATTTTACCTGATGAGAAATAAAAGCTTTCTTAAATCTTGTCCCTTTTCACCCCACCAAATCCACTTTTCTAGCTTAATGCAGGTTGAAATGAGTTTTTTTTTTAAACTGATGAAAATATTACAGGAATTAAAAACCAAACCCATTAATATCCTGATTAAGCTCCCCATGTTAATTGCGGATTCTTTCGGGCGACAGAGCAGGTCACCGTCTGGGCTTAATGCGATAGCGGGGTTTAATAAGAGCTGCCTGCAGGAACGGTGGTTTGCAGCAAAAACTTCTGTTGCCTGGCAGTTGAGGCTGGGAAGCGATTTTCCTTCCTCACGCTTGTGAGAAGTAACAGCAGGTACTGAACGTTGCCTCTGGGGAAGGGGAGCCAGATTGGAAAAAGAAAACCAGGGGCCCCGGTTATTATTATTATTATTTTTTTTTCCAACATCCTTCCTGGAAACCTTAGTAGAGATTTTCCTCTTTCCCTCTCCTGCACTTCCAAGAGGAAGGTTGAGAGGATTCTCCCATGCAAACAAGCAAACAAGCAACAACAGGAGGCAATTTTGATATCAGAAGAAATTTCTGGGATCCCTGTCGCTGAAATGCCTTCCTCCTTCACCCAGGGGTCTAGGGCAGGGAGCAAACCCAAACATGTGCGGTGTCTGCAGAGGGAGCGTGAGGGGCTGAGTGGGGACTGGGGCACACTGAAGAAGCGTCCTGTGCTGAGGGACAGAGCTGATTGAGACTTTCTTTGCCTGTTGCACGAGCATGAGCACGAGCACTGTGTTTTATTTTTGATTTTATTTTTTAATGTTTATTTATTTGATAGAGAGAGAGAGAGAGAGAGAGATCACAAGTAGGCAGAGAGGCAGGCAGAGACAGAGGGGGAAGCAGGCTCCCCACCAAGCAGAGAGCCCGACGCGGGGCTCCATCCCAGGACCCTGAGATCATGATCTGAGCCGAAGGCAGAGGCTTTAACCCCCTGAGCCACCCAGGCATCCCCGAGCACTGTGTTTTAGAACAGGGTATCAAGGACAACTTGTGATGAAATGAGCACTGGGCGTTCTATGCAACTGATGAATCACTAAATTCTACCCCTGAAACTAATAATATGGTATATGTTACCTAAATTGACTTTAAAAAAAAAAAAAAAAAGAACAGGGTCTGAGCACCCCTCCTCGCCTACACGATGTACACCTCCATCCTAGGAGGTGGGGGTCAGCGGAGGGCATGGGAGCCCCATACTCGGGATTCTGATGTGGTTGGTCTCTGGGGAAGCCAGGGGTTGGCTTTTGAACAGGCTGCCGGTGGTGCTGATGCAGCTCATTTGGGGACACGCTTTGGGAACGACTGGCCCACAGATGGTCACCAATCACCGGGGTTGTTCTGTAGCCTCCTAACTGGTCTCCCGGGGTCTCTCCTACCCACAGAGTCTGTCTTCCCACTGGGGCCACAGCCAGTTGTGCTCGCTCAGGTCTCCTGGCTCCCCCTGGGTCCCAGAAAGACCCAAGTGCCTCAGTCCTGTCTGCTTTTCCAGTGCAGTCGTCTCTGGCGTCCAACAGAGGATTCACGTCTTTCACTGGCTTCTCGCTGGTAGGTCGCTATCTTCCATTCAAGCTGCTCTTTTAAATTTTTTTAATCACACTGACTTATAATTCCGGCTTTCCCTATAGTTTTTTTTTTTTTTTTTAAGCTTTATTACCCTTCCCTACCTACTATATTTGTACATTTCCTAAAGAGCTATGTAACCTACGCCCATTAACCCAGCCACATTCAACACAAATATGAGTGCCTCCCAAATCTGCATGGACGCTTGGTAATTCTAGCCAAAGGGAGATATGTTCTAATGCAGTAACAATTCATAACAAGCCCGGCGGAGGTGTTTCTCCCTCTCTGACACAATTTGCCGGAAACCCTGGCATCTTTTCTTCTTAGCTGCTGAGCATGAGAACTCCATCCCTTGCAAAGTGTTTTATATTGAGACCCAAGCACACGGCGGGAAGGGGTTGGGAAGGAGCCCTTCATACTTCAGACGAATCCCAGACAGATGTCAGATAAACATATTTGAATAAACCAAATGTCACTTTTCTCTTTAATCGCTGGCTTCAGAGGAGCTGAGACTTTTCTGGACCTTATCAATGTGCTGTCATCTTTGATTCCCCAGTCATATTTCAGGCACACTTTTTTTTTTTTTTTTTAAGTGTCAAGATGATAGGGGGGGCAGGAGGGAGAAAGTAGAAAGGATTACAAGTTTAGGTGCAAATAAAATGTAAGCCCCACCAGACGTTTTGGTCAATGTGATCTGGGAGTGCCTGTTGGTTCTGATTTTTCTCCTGGATAATAGATCAGATTGGACTCTTGGGGATTTCTCAGGATACACTAACGACATTCATGTTTCTTTCTCTTTCCTGTCTTATAGAGTCATTCTTAACTTTAAAGGCGTCATTATTTCATGTCACTTTTATATCGAAAAAGTGTGTGTATCACCACAAAGGATTGCACGGAAACTGGTAAAATCTGAATTCACTTTGGTTTTGATACCATCCTATGATCATGCAAGATGTTAACACAGGGGGTAGCTGGGTCAAAGTGCACAGAACTTCTCTTTACAAATGTTCTTTGTAACTTCCTGTGGGTTTATAATTATTTCAAACCAAAAGGCAAAAAAAAAAAATTGTGTATGAGACTATGTATAAGTATAAATGTGTAGAGACAAAAAGTGTAGATTGGGACTGGCAAACTTATGCTGTAAAGGGCCATAAATAATAAATATTTTATGCTTTGCAGACGACATAATCTTTGTTCTGCTCTGGCCCTGATTCATAAAGTTAGCCACGGATAATATGGAAACAAATGGGCAGGGTAGTATCCAATAAAACTTTATTTAAAAAAACAGAAATGGGCTGAATTTGGCTTAGGGCCTCAGTTCGTCAACCCCTGGCCTAGACTTTGTGTATCAAATATTGATGTCTACCAAAATGTTAGGAATATCCATTGACATTTTCTTCCTCTCCCCCCACCTCCTTTGTGGTCTGCCCGAATGCTTTCATTTTCTGTTGTGGATATTTGTTATTTATATCATTAAAAAATAAGGTTCTTGCTGGTTTCGATGATTTCTTGGTTTGTTTTTAGAAAAGATATGGAGAACCCCCTAGAATATCATATGGAATCTGGCACCTTTGTCTCTTTTCTCCCCGCAACCATCATCCATATAGTTAGTCTAGATGCAGAACCCGTGTTTACGATTAGATCCCACATGTGGGATTGTCTGATAGTAACTCCAGTGTGGTTCTGCTCAGCGGTGCCAGCAAATGCAGAGCCATGGCACTGAAATTGATACGGGTGACCAGAGGGAGAGAGGAAGCAGGACTTTCCAGGGTTAAACGTGGTTATAAATGACTTTCAGGGTTGGATCACAGACACATGGGCTGTGGGTCTGTATGCAACTACCGCCCCCACACTTCCTGCTTTGTAGGAAGCCAAGGAGAAGAGAGGCTTTTTTTATTCTTTTACTTTTACTGTAAGTGAATTTTGCAATTAACAGGGTACGATCGAGGTGCTTCCTGAAATTTTGAGTTGGGGACCAAGAATTGAAATTTCTCATGCTGGATTGCTGCCTTAAGCCTGGGTTCAGACAAAACAGTCTCGACAGACAGTTGTCTCTCCGGTTTTTAAAGTTCAACAGGAAAGGAGACAGAAGTTGAAGTTCTTTGGCAAATGCATTCCAGGGAGGAGAAACATTCCTGTTTTATATTAAGCTTAAAACCTTTCTGATGGCAATAGTCAGACCTTGAATTTATGGTAGAATCTGATTTTCTAGTAGAAATGATTCTTGGCCAAAGTCCTGAAGCTTAACGTTTTATGGAAATTATCAATAATAATGTATTTAATTGCTAATTCAACTAACTATTCATATCCTATCACCGGTGGATATAAAACTTCTGAGGTACATATCAAGCCGACTATGGGGCTATGGCTTTGAAGTATGTAATTTGCTTTATTGATATTCCACCTCTAGCCACAAAAAGATTTAAGGCAACATGAAATGGAAATAAATAATAAAGCTAATTAAAGGAGGAGAAAGCAAATACCTTAATGATAAGAATTAAAATAGTTCCTGTGATTAACCATCCAATCTGGATATGAGCTTCCTGGCAACCAATGCAAAAAAAAAAAAAAAAAAAGCAAAAAAAATTAAAAAACAAAAAGAAACCAATGCAAAACAAAAAAACGAAAAACAACGTGAGAAAATACGGCATTCAATACAGCATTCAACCTTCTTATGATTGAAATAGAAAGCTGCCAATTCCTCTATCGAAGTAGAAAAGAAATGCCTCACCAGAGATTCAACATGGAGAATATCGATTACCAATGGCTTGTCAATAATAAATCATTTATCAGCTAGGGCAGAGGTGGCAGGGAAAGTTCATGATGTCTGACCTATTCCCATGGACATTCTTTCTCATCAACAGAGCAAAAAGTTTCAAGTTCCCATGTCTGCAGCATGGGAGCTGCTAAGAAACAAGCAGTCTAAGTTGCAAATGGTAAGTCTGTAAAGCTGAGATCCAGACTACTTACAAACGGTGTTGGATTAGTTGTTTATGTGGATTTTTTATACGCTGTAGCACAGAGAGAGCACGCAGCTAGCTTTATGCGTGTCCCGGAGGTTTACCCAGATGAACACACATTTTCTCCTACCGGTTGCGATGCAAGAGCAGGTTTGGGGTCTGGGGGAGCAGCGCTGACCTGTCTGCCCTTCCTGACTGTGTCGCCAGCACCCAGCCCATCCCTCTTCTGTAAAACCCTCCAGTGGCTTCCCTTTGCATCCTTTCTGCCACGGACTTCCGGTCCCTGAACCATCAGGTCCCTTCCTCGCCCTTTGAATTCCCCTCCTCCCACTTTTCTCAAGTTCACAAGGCCTTTCTATCCCTCGCCTGCGAAGTTCACTCCTCCTCGGAGGGTTGGCCGCTGCGATTCTTCGTGTGGCTGCCCAGTCCTCCCGCACAGGTCTCACACTGTTCATCCTGTGCACGCCCCTCAGGCCGCCACCCCGGGGTCACGAGCGCCCCAGCCTGTGCGGGTGCCTTCAAAGCTTGTTTGTTAGGTCTCGTTTGCTTTCTCTCTGTGTATACTGAGTTATAAACTAGTCCTGCTGTGAGCAGGAACTTTCTCTCATTGTTCACTGCCTTAGGACGGTCCTTGGCCCATAACGAGCACTCAGTCAATATTTACTGTATCAAAGAATGAATCAACAAGCGATCACGGGGCTCATACTGCATCTCTTGCGGACTACCCTTGACATAGCATTGGGAGGCTCTTCCTGATCTCCTCGGAGCTGTGGGTTTTGGACCAAAGCATTTGTTTCTAATGGGTAACAGAGTCAATGGCTATGCATCAGTAATTGCTCAGGAACCTGAGAACCTTTTGATGCCCCACAGCTCGTGCTCAGAGGTTGGGGTCCTCCTTTGACTGAAGGAGTAATGTGTTACCTCTTTGTTCTGGTTTGGTAACTTCTACCCAACAGACTAAGCAAATGGCGGAATGCACTCAGCTCTCAGGGGCTGTGATGCAGGTGTGATCTGAAAGCAAGGCTCACTGTCATCCATGCCCTCCGGATCGCCCTGCTGCACACTGTGTGGCTTCAGGCTTCCATGACCTTCTTGGTTTCAAATATTTTCCAGGACATGAACTCATGCAGCCCAGGAGCTAATTTTCATCCGGAAAATCTGATCATAATCTGTGTCGACCTGTTGCCTCTTGCCAGTTTGCAAGGCACGTGGCATAAGATGGTCCCAGATTCCCAAATTTGTGAACACAGGCTTGCTATGTTCAGGCTCACGGGATTCTCCCAATTCTTGTTTTCTTTGTGAGTCACACGTTTTGTGTAAGTACTTTTATGCAATGAAATATTTCAACCCTTACAAGTCATGTTTGCTCTGCAAAGTTGATGACACTTCTCCGCGATGAAGAACAGTTATAATACCACTTAGCGCCATGGCGCACTCGATGATGAGTGAAGGAGGGTAAAGTCTCATCGAGAGTGGATGCTGGGTGGTTGGCCAGGGGGCACTTACTGGGTTATTGACTTGGTGTTTCTCATTAGCACTGCAACACAAATCAAATTTATGCCACAGCAAAAAGATACGTTACCACATCTCTATCATGTGGGTTGCTGAGGAATCAATGGTCAAAATTACAAATAAATCCACAAATACTGAGATCCCAACTGCTGACAAACTGGATTATAGGTCTGTTTATTTCATAGAACTGTGAGCTCATTCAGGCTAGAAGTCCCTGTCTAAGTCTTTCTTTCTCTCTCTCTTTTTTTAAGATTAATTGACTTATTTTAGAGAAAGGGTGGGTAAGGGCTGAAAGAGAGGGAGAGGGAAACTCAAGCAGACTCGGCATTGAGTACGGAGCCCAACGTGGGGCTTGATCTCATGACCCTGTGATCACTGCCTGAACTGAAACCAAAAGTTGGACTCTTAACCAACTGAGCCACCCAGGCACCCCAGTCTTTTTTTCCTTAGTCCCCAGCACAAAGAAGGCGATGGCTCTGTATTGGCTGCCTTGAACGGATGGAATCTCACACACGGTGTTCTCCCAGTGCTATCTGAAATTCCACCATCAGCCACGCATTCCTTCATGTTAAGCACTGTCCTTCCCTCCTTGCTCGTTCCCAAAGAAGCAACGTGAGAATGAGGAGGCGCTAGGGAGACGCATACGGGACGCTTCATCCAAGACACCATGGCCGCCATTTCTAGGACTGGCAAGTCCTTCATTCTTTTTCCTCTCCTATTTCCGCGGATACCAAAAAAGTCACACAGTTGAAAACAAACAACAAGCAAAACAGTCCCCTCACCGCTCCCATGCACCTCCTTTGCCTGAGTTAGATGTTGGGTGGGTCTTTGGGTGAGCTTCTGGAAGGCAGACCTCCCGGCGGGCATAGAGGTGTGGCTCTCCCTGCTCTCCCTAGAGGCAGAGGCCCTCCTGAGTAGGCCTGACATTTCTTCCACTGGAGGACAGTGGTGTCCCCATACAAGGGCCGGTGGCTCTCCCTGGGCCTGTTTCAAAGTCCCAATAGCTTCCCCTTGAAGGCCCCCAACCTAGCCCAACGTCGTCTTCACCTTTCTCTTTACTAATGACTTTCCTCCTTAGATCCAGGCTCAGGGAAAGCCATTAAAACTCTCAAGTTATAACAAACTCTTGCCTCAGACATGTAAGGAGGCCAGGTGAAATTGCACGGAACGTCAATTCCGTGACGTTCATCCGACAATGAACGACCTGCGGGAGATCTCAGCTCGGGGAAATGATAATGGGCATAAGCCTTAAAACCCCCCAAACAAAACACGGAAACATGAAATGCTTCAGGTGGAAAAACACAGATCTTCACTTCGCAGTCCTTGTGCTCATCACGCGGTTTAACCAAGACCAAAGCTGGTTCTGGATGAGTCCGTGCCGCTTGGCAAGACTCTCTCCCAATAATTAGGCCTCAGAAACTGCCAGATTCATGCATTTTGCTGCAGTTGGAGCCGCATTGACTCTGCCACTCCATTCACTAATTTGGCCATTTGTGGGCTCATGAATTCAACCACCCATCCGTGGTCCAGCACCAAACTGGCCGCCTGACACAGGACTGAGTCCCGGTTCCCGGTCCCGGCTCCCAGGTGCTCTCACCTGGGAGCAGACTCATCTGGGAGCAGACTGGTAAGTAAAGTGCCCTTCCATGCAGTGAAATCAACACTACAGCGGAGGGACCAACAGGATGAACTGGCTCTGCCCCAGAAGGTCAGCAAAGGCTCCAAGGAGGATGTGACACCTAATTGCAGACTCAGATGGTGAAAAGGAGTCCGGCTCTCTCCCTCCCCCCTTATCCAGAGCTGAGGCCCCCGGACTGGCGCCGGGCCAGCGAGCACTACGTGAGACGGGGAGGGCAGGTGCTCCCCAGCCTCCGATGTGGCCCCCTTGAACTCGCATCCCCACACCCTGGAACTTGTTCGTGTGTGTGAAAGCGTCTCTCAAGAAGGTCTGAGTTGAAAGGCAAGTGGCTCACATGGAGGGGTGGTGTGAGCGTGGTTAGGGATGGTCATAGAGGGCTAGAGGAGGGAACTGGGAAGGGTCACACAGGCACTCTTGTGGACAGATGAGTGAGCGGAGCTCAAGGTCGAGAGGTTAGGTCCAGGCCGAGAGTCAGAGCCCAGACTACACCCCAGCCCTTCGCACCTGCCACCCAGGACGTACCCAGATCAGGAGGTTTTAAAGGATCTGATCAAGAGGATGTGAGATAAGCAGGGGTGGCTTTGATAAGAAGGTAGGAGTCCTTCCCCTGCAATTGTCACGCCCCCATTTATCGACATCCAATCAAGCCTTTAGCCTTTAACCATGCCATTCATTCGGCTCTTTATTTACTCATGAAACAAATATTCCCAGGGTACTTCTATAGCTCTTCTCTGGTGGAATATAGGGACTCGGGCTAGGATGGCTCATCAATGTCACTTTGTGAACCAGGGAAGGCTATTTTGTAAGAGTCACCTGGAAGCCTATCATGATAGAGATTCCACAGTTCTCCGCGGGTCAGGAGAGTGTCTCAACCCAACGTGTGCCTTAAGGTGCCAAGAACACACCTGGAGTCCCAGTCCTGACATTGCAGAGCTAGAAAGGATCTTTCCCCCATCCAAGGTCTTCTCTCCAGATCAAGCCTTGGGGATAAGATGACCGACGTGTCCCGGGTTCATCCAGAACTTCCCCGGTTTTAAGCTGGGAGTCCGGGATCTTGGAAGCCCTGTTCGTCCTGGGAAGCCCTGGGAGGTGGTCACGTGAGTTCTAGGCAAAGCTGCGGAGGGCCGGGCCTCTACTCTCACAGGTACTTGTTGCCATGGTCACCAAACGCGCAGGCATCAGTGAGCCGGGCAGGGCGAGCTTTCATGTCTGTGGGTGGCTCCTGATTTCTTAGGCTTGTGGCTGTTAGCCTTGTTTTTTTTTTTTTTTTTTTTTAAGATTTTATTTATTTGTCAGAGAGAGAGAGAGAGAGAGAGACAGGAGAGCACACAAGCAGGGGGAGCTACAGGCAGAGGGAGAGGGAGAAGCAGGCTCCCTGCCAAGCAAGGAGCCTGATGTGGGGCTCGATCCCAGGACTCCAGGATCATGACCTGAGCTGAAGTTAGATGTTTAACCAACTGAACCACCCAGGGTGACTACCCTGGCTACCACCCGGCTGTTAGCCTTGTTGCCAAGAAAATTGCTTTACACTGGATTTATACTGGATTCTGGGTGCGAAAAGAGCCAGGCCTTGGAAGATAAGGAGGAAAGGAGCCTCGATGCCTCTTTCACAGGCTCGAGGGGAAGTAGGAGGGCAGCAAAGGCCAGCCAGTGACCCCCAGAGGTGCAGCTAGAGGGGGAGACCCAAAAAGTTGGGTTCAGAAGCTGATTGTTGAGCTCATATTTAATTTCTACTGCCTGTGAAATGTTACACTTTTTCTCTCATTGGTTTCACATCTTATTGGAAGCCTAATTACAGCAATGTTAGTCAGATAAGAAAGGAGAGAATCATTTGATACTTTTGGGTTTGCTAGAGTTAATGGGTGCTGCATGTTTATCTCTCAAAGCAGCTAGTTCTTATGTAAGTCTCAGATCACGGTGGGGGAAGCTTTGGCATTTTTTAGATTTTAAGCTCTACTTAATCCAGAGTACAAACTTGAGCAAAAGAAAAAAATAAATCTTTTATACTCTTTTAAACACATTTATAAATAAATTTTACTTTATAAGTATTTTACTTATAAAATTAAACCACTGCAGTCTACTTTGCGACACTAGACATTATTTCTAATCTCCCATAAAATTGGCAAGGTAAGATTAAAAAAAAAATCTCTGCTTTACAGATAAGCAAATAGCCCCAGAGAGGTTATCTTCCTGCCTAAGTTTGCTCAGCTAAGAACAGCGAGGGCTCAGGCTCCACAGACCCAAAGTGCCAGCTCTTTGCACAACATACTGCTCTATCCTTTCACCACCTGCCTTGGCTTAAGGTGATTTGGTTAATGACAAAAAGGGGCATATAGCAGCCCTCTTGTCTAACCCTCTTGTCTATCTGCACTACGAGAGGGCAAGCTTTGGAAACTGAGAGCGCAAGTCACAACTTGTGGCTCGTCTACCGGGATCCAGTTCCCAGGGCCACACGTGAAAATCACGCTTCCTCTTTTCTTCATGCCCATAAGATCTAGCATCCCTGGTCCATGTTCTCCCAAGGCAACGACTCCTGGAAGTGAGGAGGACCAATCCCGCTAGCTGAGGCATGGGCAGGCCAGCTTGATCGGTCCCTAGACCAGCCCCTCGCTCAGTTCGTCACCTGCAGGAATTTTTGCAAAGAATCTCACAAATGGTGGCCAGTATTCCTGAGCTCAGAGGGAACCACTAATATAGGAGCTCCCAGATTTGGGGATATAAAGGACAGACGAGTGAAATTTCCGGAAAACAAAAAAAAAGAAAGAAAGAAAACTCTGTAAGTGACCAGATTTTTAATTTGCTGTGCATGGACACACAAAATGAGAAAGGAGTTACTATGACCACCGTGTAATAAAAAGAGAAGACATTTACATTTTCCCAAAGTAAGAAGGAGCAAATCTTTCTACAGAAACCCTGTTGCCTACAGAGTGATGGTTTCTAGTTGTTGCTCCACAAATATTGTTGAATGCATGTTGTTGGATGAATTTCAGATAAAAAAGAGCCCTTTAAATAAACTTAATTTTGTGGAAATTTCACTTATAGTGGGACTTCTATTCCTGATTTTTCTAGAAAAAAAAATTATTCTCAACCAGAATCAATCTAACAACTGCTTCTTGAGGACCTGCAGCTGAAACCTCTTCATCACTCCGAGTAGGCACAGGGACCGGAGAGGGTCATTAACCAGCCCAAAGACACACAGCTCATTGTAAACAGGTGTCTTGACCATGGGTCCCTGAACACCTCCTACTTCAAGCTTTCCTGAAATGGGAGGAAATACGGGGAAAGAGGTATAGTTTATGTGATACACGAATAAGACATTTCTTTTACTTTTTATGTTGGGGTCAAAGATGAGTTTTGTGTGATGAATACAAACACCTCCCTAACACTTGTCACCTCCCATTTCTGCAAAGGCACAGCAGGACTCGGGCTCAGAGCCTTCGATCAGCAGCATGTCTAGCAAGGATTTTGATGTCATAGTTTTGTTGCTGTTACGTTTTCATTGTTAAGTGAGCCTCTATGACAAGCAAAACTGGTTTTTCAAAGTGGAGGTTTTACAAAGTGCTTGTTTGATTTAGGTAAAAACAGTGAGTCAATGCAAAGAAGAAACCTGATGTAAATTGTGGCAGGAAAATAGTGCCGAGAGGTAAAGAGATCCTGATGGTGGGAAGTCCTGGGGTCCCAGGGAGGGACTGCGGCTCTGGACTGCCTGGGTTCAGATCCAGCTCCCAGCTGTGTGACGGTGGGCAAGTTACTCAGCCTCTCTGTGCCTCCCTTTCAGAGCCTACTAATGATGACTAAGCAAGGTAACAAGTGAAAAGCACTTAGAACAAAGCCCGACGCACTGGAAGCAGTTTGTAAAGGTTCGGTATGAGGATGATGGTGGCGATGGTGATGAGGGCATCCAGCCCCCATTGCCAGGGAACCCCACAGCACTCCCATCCGGGGCACCAACCCCACTCCCTCCCCTTCTCCCCGCCTGTGAGCATCCCTGCACCTGGCCGCTTCTCTGGGTGGCAGATGTACAAGCTACTCCACTTGCACCTGGAAGTGGGGGACTGGTTTGCTGTCTCCTTGCTTCCTCTGTGGATTAGTCCCTGTGACAGGACACCTGTGCTGCCTGTGAGGGATCCCAGCTGTGCACCACGAGGGACCAACAGCCACGGCCGAAGGGAAAGCGTCTTTCCCTCCAGGAATGTAAGTTCTGCCAGGGCAGCCCTATCCCATACAACTCCCCAGCTATGGGGGGCGGGCTGGTTGGTGCTGGTGGGAGCCAGGTTGCTCTCTGGGTGGGTCTGGGATAAGCAGAAGGGAGGGATCCCATGAAAGGCTAGGTGAATGGCCCAGAACGGGACGCTGAGATATCTCTCGAAGAAGGGAGAGCAAATGCAAAAAGTAAGCTGCATCTAGTAGGTGGAGGTTTCTGGGGAATGAGAAACATTTTGCATCCAGGCGCTTCTGTATCGTAGTTATCTGTGTGTCTCCGGATCATGACATTCTTGAGGACAAGCACTGGTCTTACCAGCAGGGATAAAAGCCCCGTCTATTAGTGCGTGCTCTGCTCCGGGCTTTGGGCGAGCCCATTGCATCCACTCTCTTTTAGAAGTTTCGTCCTGGGTTTCAGAGGCAGAAGCAGGTGCAGAGAAGTCCAAGAACTTACATGCATGATTCCCAGGTACGAAAGTGGCGGAGTCCACGTGAGGTGTGGCCAGTCTATCTGTCTAGTTTGTTCTCTGCCCTATGTTGTCTTGCTCACGAAACTCTAGCCGCTCACCTGTCTCCTGCTCGGGGCCTTGGCCCCTTGTGTTCGTTCTCCCCGGAACGCCCAGTGTCACTGCTCAGAGGGCCTTTCTGGATCACACTTGCACTCACGGCGGTCCCCTGTCCCAAATCCTACCTCTTTCTGCCCCGTAACAGCACAACGGGGCCGCCAACAGCGGACTGTGGAGCCAGGCGCCCGTGCTCCGGATCCCCATTCTAACTCTTGTTGAAACTCTCCGTGACTCGGTTTCCTCATCCGTAAAATGGGAGTGTAATTGTAATTTATCTTGCAGGTTTCTTGTGAGTTTTAAGTGTCGTAGTTAACGTGTATATTAAGTACCTAAAACAATGCCCGGCACATGGTGAGCACTCCATAAACCTTAGTATTTATTTATTGTCTTTTTCTACAGGAATAGAACTTCTACAAGAGCAGCACTCTGTTTGGTCTTTCACAGCTGTATCCGGGACTCTGTAAATATTAGGTGAATGAATTGAGTGAGTGAATGAATGATGTCCCAAGCCTACGTTCTCACCAGCGGTGCCAAGCTGCTCCGAGCCTCCCGCTTTTGTCCCTGTGCCAAGCCTGGTGCCCAGCCCGGTGGGGTAGAATGGAGCCCTGAATCCCCTCCTTCTTCTTCTCCTGGGGCAGCCACACAGCATCCCCTCCCAGCATGCCCGCCCTGTCTACCCTCCTTTCGCCTGGCAGGTCCTGTGCCCCGTGGGTGCGAGGCTCTCTCATCCCATCCTGGGAGACTTTAGGACCCATGGCTGCCACTCATTGGGTCCTCTTCAGAGCATCGCACAGGACAAATGACTGTCCTCATTGCCGGGCCCTGAGCAACACGGACAGAAGGCAGCAGAGGGAGGCTTTGGTGCATTCTGAATAACCTTAAGGTGTTCACATGTTGAATTCTAGAAGGTTTGTGTGCATTTATGGAGAGACTTAGCTCTATTGATTTACTCAGGGTCGATTTCGAGAAAGGCCCCGGGGAGAAAGACCCATCCTCTGTTCCTTTTTGCCAGAAGAATCCTTCTGTCTTTCTCCACTTCCCCAACTCCTATGCATCTTTTAAGGCCCGGGGCAAATCTCAGCTCTTCTCTGGAGCCTGGCTGAATTAGGGATTCGTTTACGATTTCAGCTCATTTTTCTGCTCCTAGCATTATTCCTCGAGTCACCCATTTGACAAATCCTGGCTAGCCCCTACTACGTGCCAGGCACTGTGCTCTTAGATTAACGAGATAGACACCTCTGCTACCAAGAAGGCTGGAGGTTGGTGTCTCTCTCCCCACAGGCGTCCAGAGGGCAGAGACACGTCCCCGACATTGGGCAGAGGGGCTGGCCCAGAGTAGCTGGCTGGCCTTGCGGAACAGAAGGTTGATTAACCAAATAAGGGAGTGATGCCTAAATCTTTGGCTCTGGAACAAGGCTGTGGGGTGTGCAAACAGAGCGCTCTTGACCGGCATTGTCTTTTCTTTTTTTTTTTTTTTCTTTTTTTTTTCCCTCTCGAATGATGAAGGTGCTGTTCTCTGTAAGAAAACCAACATTGCTCATCAGGCCTTGTAATACGATTCACTCTGACACACTTCTTATAAAATCTCTGCGTGCTGCCGAAATTTGTATTCTCGCTGCCCTGTAACTCGGCGCTGGACTCCAGGCCTGCATGCTGATGTCAGAGGGGACTGCAAAAGTACTTTTTCCTTCTGCTGACTGGCATTTGTGCCTTTTCAGCTCAAGCTTGCTTTCGCGGTGGGGGCGGGGAAGGAGGCCAGGCGCTGCGTCTTCTGTTGGAGAAATCTTCATTTTAAGTAGTTCCCAGCCTTTCCACTGCAGCCCGCATGGGCTGCGTCTGTGGTTGGCAGAGATCAATGCAGTCAATATTTTTGACTGCAGAGCCTTCTATGACTTACACATATTTAAAAGGATAAAACACAATCAACAATTCTCCGCGTGAACTTGACCATTCTAATCCTTATCTTTGATTCTCTGGGATCCGGCAAACAGGCTAAGTCTCCGACATTATCTTTGCCCAAGACCTGGGAATTCAGACTGGCTGGGACCTGCAGAAACCATGGCTGGGGCTAGGGGGGTTTATTTCACTCTGGGAAATTGGACTGGAAAACTAGACGTGGCAGCATTTGGGGAATACTGGTGGCCTTTTCCTTGGACCGTTGCCTTTTGCTAAACACCACAGTGCTTGCTTTCACTGTTATTAACCAAATCATGAGCTACCGCTCTCAGGGGGATTCACCTCTTGAAAGGCACTCCTTGAAGCCAGCATTAAGCCCCAAACACTGGAGCTTTAATGGTGGGATTGCAGGCAGCTCATTGAAACAGGGCGTTGTTTGAAAAGATAAAAGAAACGATTAACTGTGATGACTTTCACCTGGAGCAATTTCTCCTTGAATCTGCCATTATGAAAACGTACTTTTGCAGTCCCCTCTGACATCAGCATGTCAAAGAGCAGAGATCAGCAAACTTTTTCTGCGAAGGGAAGAGAGTAAATAGTTTGGGCTTTGCGAGCCATATGGGCTCTTTTGCAACTACTTAGGTCTGTAATTATAGCACAAAAGCAGCCGCAGAGAACATGTAAACAAATGGGTGTGGCCGGATGCCAATAAAACTTTATTGAGGGATATGGAAATTTCAGTTTCAATTTCTATGTGTCGTGAAATATTATTCTTTTGTTTGGATTCTTTTAGTTTTTTCCCAACTGTTTAAAAATGTAAAATTGTGCTTAACTCGATAGGTCCTGTAAGAAAAGGTGGCAAGCAGGATTGAGCCTGCAGGGCATAGCTTGCTGACCTCTACAATAGAGAATTACGATGAATACTTGACCTTGGGGTCCAGCAGAAATGGATTCATGTCCTGGCTTGGCCATCTTTTGATAAATGATGCTTGGCAAGATACCTAACCTCTGCGAGCCTCAATTTGCCATCTATAAAGTGGGACTGATGGTAGCACCTACTTCATGGTTATTTGAAGGATCAATGGAAATAGTGCCCATGAAGTGCACAGCGTGATGTCTGGGACATAGCAAGAACTCAATAAGTTCATGCACCTAACAAATATTTATTGAGCAATTATTACGGGACAAGTATATATATATATATATATATATATATATATATATATATATATATAATGGTTCTTTGTCTCATTTAGCTTAAAATCTATGAGACTGATGAAGACTGTTAGTTATTGTTATTATTAATAATGCTTAGGCATTGCAAAAAAGAAGAGGAAATTGTAAATCATCCAATAATATAATACCTTATTGCATGAATTTTTTTGTTTTCAAAAACAGTTAAAACTTCTATGACCTCCCATGATCTCCCATGACATCAGGTTCTTTTATAACCATTTGAGGACACTGCAATGAAAAATAAAACACTTTCCCTCCTCTTGTACCAGTGGTCTCCGGACCATCAGCCTCAACATCATTTGGGAACTTATTAGGAATTCTCATTCTCCAACACCATCCCAGACCTATTGAGTCAGAGACCCTGGGTGTAGGGCCCCCCAGTCTGTGTTTTAACAAGCCATCAAATGATTCCGACTCACATGGATTCAAGTTTGAGGATCCCTCATTGGTTTAGATAGACTGCAAACTCATTGGCTTGTTCAAAGGCACAGACCTAGGAAATTGGCAGAGTCAAGATTTGAACAAAGATCTGTACAGAACATTAAATACCAGAACATACTGGCTTCAAGGACAGGGTTATTCATCATTGGTAAAGGAGTTGGTCAGAACTAAAAGAAGGGTGTGCGTGTACAGTGGGTGCACATGTGTGCACGTGTGTGAGTGTGTGTGTATGTTAGGGACGTCTGCCTCACTGCCCTTCTCTTTCCCCATTGTTTGTTCAGCCTCAAGTATCTTAAACTTCTCTTCCAGCTCTTCCTGTCTCCTCAGTGTAGCATGGGGTCTGGGGGGCAGCAGGAATGATCCGGCCCAGCAGGGAGGAGTGTTTGATCACTGGCATGTTAGGGTCACTAGTGCATGGTGATAATGAGAAGCAGAAGAGCTTCTCATGGGTTTTGTTATTCTTACACAGACAATGCACTTCTTTATGGCCTGTCCCCAGGGAGGGACCACTCCCACCACCTGCCTTGGTAGGCTACTCTATATTAGACTCTCTGTGTTTCTATGTTTCTCTTCTATAAAATGGGCATTGTAAAACCTCGTGGATGATTTTCATGTTTGGCTGCCCATCCTACCCATGCCTACATGCCATCTGTGGTGGCAGCTGGTGGTTGCTCTCCAATATCCATTCTTCCCTTTTTCCTTTAGTAATAGGAGCCATTGAGTTTTAGCCAGGAACATGGCCACCTGGCTAAAGACTACATTACCCAGCCTTCCTTGTAGCTAGGTAGAACCATGTGACTAGGTCTGGCCAATGGGATGTGAGCAAAAGTGGGTGACACACTTAGAAGGCATAAGCATGCTTTCCCTTTATTTCTATCCCTCTTTCCTGCAGACTAGATGCAGATATAATGGGAGGAGCTGAGCAGCCATGTTAGATCATGGAATGAAAGCCAGGTGTTGAGGGTGGCAGAGCAATAACATATAAAGAACTAGGGACCGATAAGGTATAAATCCACCATATTGGTCTTGAGACTGCTTATATTTGTACCATTAAGGTAAGACGGAAGTAGACTCTTATTTAGACCTCTGTTTCATTAAGGACTTAAAAAAAAATAAAATAGCAACCAAAATCTGTTTTATTTAACTAATGTGTCACTTTTTAAGGTGAAGTTTGATTGGTGCCTCCTCTCCTGTTCTCCTACCCTATCCCAACACCCCAATAGAATGAACCTACTTCTGCCATACCCTGCACGGGAGTCGCTGATAAATTATTCAAATGGTAGGGCAAACATGTGCTTAGGTGACTGGCAAAGTGAGGACCCCAAAAGGTATACATTAGTAAAAAAAATAACAAAGTGAGTACAGTTCAGCTTTGATGAGCCTAGCCAAAATTACATTATCAAAACATCTAGATAGAATTTATTTTCAGCGTATGTCTTTGTCTTGTTGTTTTTAAAGATAAAATATGATTTTGAAATGCATCTGGGTGGAAGGAAGGGCATAGAAACATTTTCAGTCATTAGGATATGCTGAAGAGCTTAATGTAACCTGAGTGACTATGTCTTCCAAAGGATTTCGTCATAGCTGTGACTGAATCTCAGGGCAGCCCTCCATCCTCCTGTCCCCGCTCCCTTCGACAGAGGCTGAGGGGTCCTGCAGGGCTCTGTCTTTTCCTCTCAATCAGTTCGTCTTTATTGTATACCTATTGTTATTCGTGTTTCTGCTCCCAGTCTTTAACACAGTGCCTGGTGCTTAGAAGATGTTATTGATACACTTAAAGCCCCAACTGAGGATTAGCTAGATGGAGACTGGAATTCATACAGATGCCTCTTTGGGGCTTTTGGGGTGGTTAGAAAGAAGAGATTTTCCTTTCTCTTCCTCATTCTAAGGCTCAAAGAGTTTGGCTCTTATGCCCAAAGTTTACAGCTCTTAAGTGGCTACTGTAGTTTCAATACCACACATGTCTTCACCATGACCCTTGTCCTTCCAGCCACATTGGACTCCTTTCATTTCCTTGAACCCACCACATCCCATTCTCTTCTACAGGGCCTTTGTATGTGCTGTTCCTTCTTCTTGAATGCCCTCCTCCTCAACTCCTTCTTCCATGGTTCTTTCACCTAGCAGATACCCATCCAGCTCTGAAGTTCAGCTTAAACATCACTTCCTCTGGGAGGCCTCCGCCAACTTCTCCTACTAAGTTAGGTCCTCATGATGTAACACTCACCCTTTATACTTTTCCTTTGCAGCCTACCCTGCAGTTGTAATTGACTAATTATTTCTTTATTATCCATTTTCCATACTAGAATGTCCACTCCATGGGAGCAAGGCAATGCCTGCCATATTTGTTGCCGGCATTAGCCTGGCACATAGAATATGCCGAAGAAATTTGTATAAACAAATGAATGAATAAATATCTGGACAGACAAAAGGAATCTACAAAACCCAAGAGGAGAAAGGAACCTATTTTCCCTTTGATAAAAAAGCAAGTGGAATATTGCAGTTGGGTAATTTGATTTGTTGGGCGAACACCTTCACAGAATTTTGATAACCACAAAGGCAAGGGCAGCTATACAGAAAGTTCCAAAGGAGGTAACACTTCCTTTCACAAGATTTGACTTTGATTCATCAGGTCCCAAATCAAAACTCAGAAACTTTTCTGTATGTATCCAAGAGAAAAGTATAGATTTGGAATCCAATCCAAGAGAAGTAGCCAATTAAAAGTGTGGGTTTGCTTTTTATTCCTTTCCCACAGGCAAATTGCTGTTTACCAAACCTATTCTGCTAAAGGAAATGATTAGGTACATCGAAACTAATTAATACTTTTGACATTGAAGGAAAACCTTTAGGCTTCTAATACATAGTGTGAAGATGTATTCAAGTGTGTAGTAGAGAGTTTCCAGACGTGGTTGCTATTAATTCCTTGCCTTCCTATACATGCATGAATCCTACCCATCAAAAGGTAGAGTCTATTTCCCTTGAATCTCCTTGAATTGGGACTTGTTGGGCCAGAAGTGGTGTTGTATTAATTCTGGGGCTACCTTTAAAGGGCTTAGCAACTTTTGCTTTCTCCTGTAGAGGTCAGTCACCATGCTGTAAAAAAGCTAGGGCTACATTATGAATGATGAGACCACATAGTCGGAGAGAAATCAGGTGGAGGGACATCAAGGCATCAGCTGTGTGAGCGAGGACTTCTTGGACTCTGAGTCCAGTCCAGTGGCTCAATGGAGTCAAGGGATCTCCCCCAGTTTAAACCCCACTGAGCTTAAGTGCCCAGCAGAACCTTGCCTGAAATCCTGAACCACAAAATCTTGAGAAATAACAAACCATTGTTGCTTTGAGCTGCTAAATTTTCAGTTGATTTGTTACATGGCAAGAGATAACTGAAACAACATGATATTCCAGTTACTGAGGGCTCCCTGCTCTGACAGCTTCAACTAGACAGAATACAACAGAGAACAGATAAACAAAGTAATACACAACCCACACACTCTGCTTCCGGCGGGGATGTGGAAGTCCTCACTCAGGACCTAGAGTCTCTGTGTTTATGCACAATGTTAACATGTTTGTTCATCATAGCAGGGTCAAAAACAATATAAAATTATGCGAATTGGCTTAGGTTTTGTGGCTTTTGGAGACAATTTTTGCTTGATCCTCTCACTTTTTGGTAGTGGAACAGAGGCCAAAAGAAGTTGAGTAACTTGTTCAGGTTGACAAGATAAAAGAGCGCATTAAAAACCAGAAAATAATCCTGAATTTCTGGTTCTCCAAGGAAGATACTCTTTTCACTTTACCTCCCTATTCCATAGAAGAGACACATTTAAATGGTTAAGGAACAAAAGGACTTTCAGGTGTAATGAGAACCGCACAGCCTGAGATGGAAAACTGGTAGGCACAGTCTCAAAAGCATGACAAACCCCAATTCCCACTGATGCTGTACGGACCTGAAGGCATTCCATTCTTTGAGCCCAGAGCAGCCCAATACTTGGATTTACTATGACCCTTAGTCAGAAAGCAAAGATTAGATTACGTTTCTCATCTACTTAAGGAGGTAGGGAAGTGTGTAATGCACTCACAAATGTTCCTATGCAGAATGGTTAAAATAAATCTGTAATTTGATGTGCAAAGGGATAAGCTTCAGTTCCGTGGAAAGCTCACATGGAACAGTCCACATCAGACCAATGAGGCATCGCTGCATTTGCAAAACATTCGGCAAGTATTCCAAGTCTTGGCGAGGCTGAAGGCTTCTACTAAATGAAAAATGAGCTTTACTTGTGTCTAAATCTGAGCTTAAGTGCACTCTCTAAAACCTTCCTGGGAATTTTTTGGACAGGTGTCTCTTTTCAAACAGCATAATATTTGGACATTGCGTTTTAAATATGTGCAGATAAAAATGATATTCCAAATCTGTATTTCACTTATAACCAGATGGGATAATAGGAGTGAGAGTTACTGAGAGACAGTCCTTCATGGAAAAGTAGCGGAAATGAAGCCTATCCTCCTCCTAACCCTGCCTGGAGGTTTGCGGCTACAGATTCTAGAGTGAATGTCCTATTACCCCAAATCTGAAAGGATTCAATGTGGTCAGAATAACACAAGATCTACTATCTTGTTTCTATGAGGGACAACAATAATTTCCTTTTTAAAAACCTGGGGTTCGAGGGAAAATAGAAACAGATTTTGCCACCTGCAGGCCCTTAAGAATGTGGAACGATAGGCACATTGGCGGAATCCAGCTGCAGGCCTGCCATGTTACATCTGTGCGCTGCTGGCGGAAGACTCCAAATCTGAATTCCTTTACGGAGATTGAGGGACTGCTATTTTATCCTGCTTCATGTTCCTCTCTCTTGTCTTCTGCCTGCTCTTTTCTTTTACATATGGACCCGGCTTCTGTGGATTTGAATTTTGACCTCAGTCTTAGAAACCTAATTCTTTTTAGGGCAGGAAGGATTAAAAAAAAAAAAAAAAAAAAAAGACACCACAAAAACCCCACAAAAAACCAAAAAACTAAAAAACCAAAAACATTCACTTTGGCCTCTTTATTCCATGAAGATGAGCCCAAGGCCCATGAGGATGGGAGTTGTCAGGGACCAACCAGAGGGCACGCCAACTCGGACAAGCAGAACACCTGTGGCCAGGCTCTCTACAACTCTTCAAAAGACTGTGTGTGTGTGTGTGAGTGTGTGTATCTGGGGATCTGATCAGCCCAGGCAGACATCCAAAGTCTGCAAACACTCATCGAAGGCCTACTCTGTGCCCCCCCTAGTGAATATTTGTTTCATGTATATTACCTCGTTTAACCTTCACCAATAAAACAAATCTATGAGGACATTATAAAGTTTCTGAAGCTTACTTCTAAAGCAGAATGGAATAATCTTTGGAGGCCAGAGGACTGCTTTACTATTCTTCATCCATTTTCTCTGTACTGTTAGCAATTCGTATGAAGTCGGGATAGTTTGAATGTCTGGATTCTGAGTACAGACTTTCCTTTAACCTGGTTCAATAATTTTTAAACTTCAAGTTGCATAAGAACCACAGTCAAGGTTATGCACAATATAGTCATACACAAAAACAAGTGCGCTGGACTTTTATGGACTGCTTATGAGATTTTTAATGGCAAATTTGACTGTGGGTAATTTCCTCTCTTATGAGCTGCCCTTGGCAGTCTGCCCCCGCGAGGTGCAATTCTGCACTGCGCTGTGAGTTTCACTTTCAGCTTGTCACAAGATATATCTTGCTTTTCAGTATTTCAAAGGATCATCTCCACCTAATGTTCCACCAGAGCAGGTATCTCTATAGTGGTATATGTACGTGCAGCAAAAATAAAATTTGCATATTGTGACAGACAGACTCTTAGGCTGGTCCCCATGATCCCTGCCTCCTAGTGTCTACACCCTAGTGTGCTTCCCTTCTTGCTTTTCACAATAGAAGATGGCAAAGGTGATGGGATGTCACTCCCATGATGCATCACGTTGTGGCTTCCATCTTGCCAGAGACTCTCTCCCTTGCTAGCTTTGATGAAGTAAACCGTCAGTTTGGGGAGTCCCACAGGGCAAGGAACTGTGTGGGTGCTTCTAGGAGCTGAGCATGGCCACCAGTCCACAGCCAGCAAGAAATGAAAGCCCTAAGTCCTAGAGCTGCAGGGAAATGAATCCTGCCAACAACCCAAGGGAGTGTGGAAGCGGCCCCTTCCTCAGCTGAGCCTCTAACGTGGGCTGGACCCCTGGCCAACACCTAGATCGTAATCTTGTGACTCAGCTAGCCTGTGCCTGGACTCCTGTTGCATAGGAACTGTAAGATAACACACAGGTATTATCTTCAATCAACAAAAACACACATTAATCAGAATTTGGGGACACATCTGAGACTATTCAAGGCTTTCACGTGGAGAACCTCTGATCCAGTCCAATAATGACAAGGAAACTGAGCCCCACAAATGTGAGTGCATTTGTCCTGGGTCACGTGGTTCTAATTCAGCGCCTTCCACAGACCGTATGATTCTGTCCCTCTGTGACTCTGTTTCCCTATCTATCAAAGGAAAAGTTGGGCTAGCTGACTTGCAAGGGTAATTTAGGCTTTATGTGAGTTTTCTGTCTCCTGAGCCCTTGGCTTGTTTTAAAATATGTTCTTTAGAACACTTGTTTTCAAAGATTCTATACGGAGAAAATAATCCTGTGGTCAAATTCAGTTGGGGGTTTGCCGAGTTAAACAACATTTCTTAACAGGGTTTCTTCACTTCGGGACCTCTCAGAGCTATTAATTTGCTTATGTCCGTTGGGAATGTCCAATAATGAGATGGGGCCAATAGCATTTTCCAAACTTACTTGATCTCGAACTCTCCCACTTTTGTCATGAGTTTGGGGACTACTGCTTCACAGAACACACTAAAGGAAGGTCCACAACCTCCCTTATAATGATTAAAACTCTCCTCTAGATGGAAAGATGAACCTAATGGAAGAGAGTTCATATTCTTTCGATTCTCAAATGATGGGATGACAGGAAGTTTGATGCCCTGAGATCCAACACAGGGACGTGGCCTACCCTGCCTTGCAAAGCTCCATTGAGGAGCAAGGGATAATAATACGGTGACGTCACTGTCCCCGTAGCACGCCCATGCGAGAGGGGTGTGCGAAATATGCCAGAAATACACATCAAGCTAGTTGCCCTGGAGAATAAAATGTTTTCTTCTTATTTGTAATCCACCTTCTCGTGAACTGAAATCTGTCTCCCTAACATTTTTCTAATGTGCAGTGATTTCTTTTCTCCCTCCTTCCTCTCTCCCTCTTCCCTCCCTCCTCTTTCTTCCTTCCTCCCTCCTTCCTCACTCCTTCCTTCCTCCCTCCTTCCCCACTCCTTCTTTCCTCCCTCCTTCCTCCCTCCTTCCTCCTTCTTTTCCCCTTCCTCCCTCCTCCCTTTTCTCCCCCTTCCCTCCCTCTTTCCCTTCCTCCTTCCGTCTTTCTTTCCTCCTTCCCTTTCTTTTTCTTTCCCCTTTCTCTTTCCTTCTCTTTCTTCCCCTTCTTCTCCTTCCTCTTTGTTAAATGCTTTCTATTATTTGTTTTCAATAAAGAGCTCTGCATGCCTTGTTCTGGGATGGGAGTGGGATGAGAGGGCAGGAGGAAGGATTAATATCCTCAGAGTCTCACATCTGGAGTCCAGAACCCACAGCGCACTTGAAACCCTTCTTGAAGTAGCCAACAGCCACAGGAAGATCATTCTTTGAATATATACCAGGTTTTGAGCCCTCAGCTCAGAGCAGTCATTTCCCATGACTCCTGAGCTGCCCGGAGAATTTATGGAAAACAAGTCATTTGTATTTTGCTCCATTAGCCATTCTGTGGGATGTTCTGAATGTTCTGCTGTGTCTCACCCATTGGCGAGCAAGCCTTGGTCTTCCCTTTACACAAAGAACTGTCATGGCCGCCAGTCTTTTGCCCCAAGTTCTCATTGTCGAAACTACACCCTCTCCTACCACCACTTCTCAACACGAGGCGCCAGGAACCATAAAATCATACATCTCAAGCCCAAACACTGAGGCCCTCCCAGCTGCTCAAACATGGCCCTGATTTTTAACCTTGCCCAATAGCACGCTCGAGTTTACCCGTGGCCACATGGCCTTGCTCTGATAATGGGTTGTTTTCTAAGAGAAAAGGAATCATGTCGAACACCGACTTGACAAAATAAGGGTGAATAAAATAGACCTTATGAATAAAATATGTGGGCAGAAAAATATATAAATAATCTGGGGAGGCTGACACAATAAAGGCTTTTTAACTGCCCTCCTGGCAAAATACATATTTTTCAAACTCGTAAGTTCTATACATTAAAAAAAAAAATAGAAAGAAAAAAAAAAGATCTCCCCGGGTGACCCAGGGCAGCTAGACGTGCATTGGACATGGATCATTCCTAAGTATCGTTGGCCTTTTGCTAGTGCAAGATCAATTTCCCCGAGAACTTGGCTTATTTTCCGGCTGCGCGTGAACACACACACACACATCGCCACCGAGACGCCCTGCTTTTCCCCATTTAGCAGTAGACATCAGCTTTCAACACCACAGAATTGCACTGCAAGTCACTGGTGTCACCTATGCACAGACGGAGCGTGAACTCTGCGAGAGAACAAGACCCGAAAGCAGCATTTTCCCGAACTCGCCCTTTTCAGGTCAAAGAAAAAAAGACAGAAACTGAAAAGAGGCCTGAATGCTGCGTCTGTGTCTGTCTTCCCAGAGAACCTCAAGGAGTCTTCTAAATGGAGATCAAACACGACTCCCCACTACACGTGTCTATTTATTCTCTGCTTTTCATCTGATAAATATTTACGGCGGGTCAGGCACTTTGCTAGGCTCTTGGCCAAAGGCAGCTTCTGCCTCCCGGGTGCCCACCATGTTGTGGGAGAGGCGTATACATGCAGACACATAACTCTAGCCGCGTGCGCTGTATTTAAGATGCACGATTAAGGATTATTTTCCCTTCCCCCATTCCTGTCCACTGAGAGAGGGAGCAGCTAGTCTCTGATAGCTTTGGGAACGTGGATCGTCTCCGACCACCAGGGGTCTGGATCCTAAACTCGTATGACTGAGACCAGATGGCACATGAGAATCCCTTGTCCAGGTTTAAAAACCAGATTTATATACACGAAAAAGTCTCCCGGGGCTGGAAATGGTCCGTATGTTGATCTGTGGGGTGGTTACATGCGTGTGAATATTCGGAAAATCCACTGAACTTTACACGTATTATTTATGCGCTCTCCTGTAGATAAGATAAACTCAATTTTTTAAGAAAGTGCAACCTCCCTCCATCCAGGCCTGCTCTTAGAGATTCCGCTTCCAACGGTCCTGGCTTCAGGAGGTTGTGAAAGCTCCCCAGGGGACGCTAACGTCCAACCAGGGCTAAGGAACAGTCTCTAGGTGATTAAGTCCTAACGGTCTGAAGAAGTGGGCTGAGGGGCACCCGCAGCCCTTTGCGGTGTGGGGTCGGCCCAGAGCTGCTACAGCTCAGTGGGTTCGGCCCCTAGAAGACCACTCGAGTGCGTCCACTGTGGGTGGGGGCTCTGCTTGATAGCCCTATGGCTCAGAACAGAGGTGGTCAGTGCTTGTGTGTTTGGAGCTGGAAGGAGAAGCCGAAGGCAGAAGAGGCAGGGAAGGGAAGGTAGTATGAGTGGTGGGTTCTAGAAGAGGGTTAGCAATCAGGCTGCAGCCTGGGAGGGGCAGGGGCACGGCAGTAGGCAGGACCGGACTGGATTCCAGGAACGCCGTGTGCCTTGGCTAGGTAATCTTTGGCCCCAGTTTGCTCATGTCTTGGTAGATGCTGCCGGGACTTCTCTGGTTTAGACTTAAAAATCCTGTGTCCTGGGAAACCTCGTCATCCCTGAGAAACTGAGTCTGTTGCTCACTCCATATAAGTTGACGGCTTCAATTACTACTTCTTGGGGTTGTGGTGAGGACAAGCCTTTGTTATGTAAAATGCTTAGTGCAGTGCTTGGCATAGCATCAATATCCAAAAAATGACAGCGATTATCACCAGCAGGTTTGGCATGAGGGAGACTTTTTTGTTCTAGTGAATGGAGTGAGCCCGTGCAGTAGCTGGCACACAGTAGGCACACAATAAATATTAATAAAATGAACGCTTATCTGAGCCACAGATTTCATTACCCAAATTAGAAAGCTTCTCCCTTCTTAATTACGAGGGCATGCTTTCAAACTGTTTAATGACATCTTGTTTTGTAGCCTGCTTAATAAATCTTCGCTGCCAACGGCAAGTTCCCTGTGTCGGCAAATCATCTAAATATTTAACTGATTTTTTTTTTCTCCCTGAGGTTTCTTGCAGACTCTTGGCATCGTGTAGCTGATAGGCAGAGAGAGAGACAGAGTCAATAGCAAGAAATCAGCCACTTTGAATCTATAAATCTGGGTCTTTCTCTGGTGTGGCTGGTCCTCTTGGATTTCTGGTTGCTTCCTCCCTGCAGGGGCTGGGAGAGCGAAATACTCGTTGTCTCCACCTTACTTTCATCTAGGTGTGGCCGAGTACCCATGTCTGGCAAATAAGATGCTAATGGAATTCTTCCAAGGGAGGAAGAGTGGTCCAAGGAAGGGTTTACTCTCCTGGCAAAAAGGGCAGATGAGCTGGGCGGTGTCCTTCCCAGTCTTCTGACCTTGCACGTGGTTGGGATGCTCACAGGGCAATACATTGATTGTGGTAAGAAGCACGAGCGGAAGGCGAGGAGAAGCACAGGGATCCTACATGGTCCAGCCTCAGCACCCCGGAATGGCTGCCTTGTTCGGTGAGAAACGACAGCATCTGTTGTTTAAAACTCGTGAGGACGGGCTCTTCTGTTCCTTGCAGCCCGACACATTTCTGGAGGGTACAGATGCGATGCCCAGTGTGGAGCCGGATCCTGAGATTGAACCGTGCTCAAGGTGAGATCTTGGAGGCATCCCCTTGGGGCCCACCTAAAGTCAGCGCTGAGAGCATGGGAGCAGGGAACAAGGGGGAACTTGTGGTTGCCTGAAATTTGGGAAGGAGTGTTTCTCACGTGTCTGGTCAATCTTTTCTGGCTGGGATGCGTCGGAGTGCCCCAGGGCAGGCGGGCCTCTACCCAGCAAGCTAAATGACCATTGCACTGGGAGAGAAGGCAAGAAACAGATCTTGGCTACTTAAAACAGTAGCAGACTTTCGGGGAGGAGCCGTCTGGGGAGAGCAGAGCTTAATTCACACAGTTCCATTCACTCCTTTTTCTTACCCAGATGGAGGGGGGCAGAAACAAGTAAGGTCCGGGAGGTATCATCAGCCTTGAAGAAGTTCATTCACATCTTTGCCCTGTAAAGTTGGTTGAAGGCGGACTTTAGACTTAGGGCAAAGACTGTTACGGGTCTGCAGCATTAAGAGAGAAGTTCTGTTTTGTTTTGCTTTTCCATGGGGCAGTGAGATGGTGAGGGACAGAAACAAGCACCATGGTGGGCTAGAGGGACTTTTCAGTTATTCTCTAATATTATATGTGTCTCAGGTGGATAATGATACGGTACCACTATGTGCATTCTACTGATAGGGAACTCTCAAACGAAATATTACATTTTTTGTTCTAATCACCTCCACCTTTGATTTAAAAGACTGCAAGACTGTGTTTTTTGATTTATGATATGTAGAGGTAGTGGGTGGTCAAAAGGGCTGTGCCTGCCTTAGGTCAGCACTAGGGAAGGGACAGGGGAGTCACTACAAAGAGAAGTGAAACGTAATTCGGTAGCAACAAAATTAACAATGGCAGACATTTATTGAGCACCTACTACACGGCCAAACTTGTTGGAAGGTCTCAAAAGTTTAACTTACTCAATCCTCACCACAACCCTATATAGTAGGACCTAATTCTCCCATTTCACAGATGGGGTAAGCTCAGGCACCACGGAGGTTACTTATCTTGTCCAAGGCCTCTCAGTAGTTAATTCTAGACTGTCTGATTCCAGTATCTAGCTCTTCGCCCTGATGCCATATTGCCTCCCCATTGTAGCCGGAAGTGACAAAGAAAAATAAAGTTTCTGGGAAACTCACAGAAATGTTAAGAGGGCCCTGGATCTCCAGACGGTGTGGAAGTGTGAGCATTTCTCAACTGACTGAAAAAAATGTCAATCAATCCACTACGTTAGGTAATAGCTGTCTGAGATGCGAATCGAGCTGTATGGAAAAATGTAGTTGGCCTCGGCGTTTGTTGAAATTGTTTTCCAGTTTTGCTGTTAAAGATGAAAATATAAAACAGCTTCCGTTTTGCCTAAAATCAAATGGAGTCTTTTTAAATTAAAAGATGGGTTTTTAGGGAAATATTTGTCTACTGAAAACGGCTTCTCTAATTAAGCAATTACGTCTCAACAAGACAGACCTCATCATTGCTTAAAGGTCATTTAAAATGCAAAGAGGATGCAAAACTCAGCCAGGGCGGTAAATCAGCCCATCTCTGTGGGCGTCTGAAGTTCTGCGTTTTCCTCAACGGCACAGGCCGTGTTTATGTATTTAAGTATTTCGGCTGTTGCCTCTGTGTGTTGAAAGAAAAAGGAATCTTTGCTGAGTCTTCCGGCTAGTCGAAAGGCAGCGCTGCAATTGACAATTATTATTTTATAAGGTCCATGGAGTTGGAGGGCGGTATGGCCTTCGGCAGAAGGAGCCCGCAGCCTTCCAGCTTCTTTCCACGGCAGCGCTCGGGTGTGTGCAAATTTGCTACGACTTTGACTTTACTACCTCGGTGTGGAGGGTGTGGTTTCCAGTAATTACGCTGCTGCTATTTTGAGTAATGAGATGGGGTTCCTGCACAGCGGGAGGTAGATTTTACTGGGTTCATTTAAATTTTATGGAAATGAGTATTTATTAGTTGACATCCAACTGAAGCCCATCTCGAAGGGTTTGCTTTTCCTAGTCCGTGGCTCGCTGAGACTCAGGGATGGTGGCTATAAAGGATTAATCTCTCCTTACTCTTCTCTTGCTAATATGGTATGGTCTCCACTTAAACGCCGGGAGGGCTGACATTTTCCAGTGGCCTAATCCTAGGGAAGTGAAGAAAACTCAAAAAACACCAGTAATATCCCGACCAGCACCCATGAACTGTTGGAAAGACAATTACTTAGCTGTTTAGGCTGCAAAGACCATTTCTTTTCAAGGACTGTGTTTGCCACAGGGTGATAGGATAACACAGACATACTCCCCCCCCCTTTTTTTTTGCATTCACCAAAGAATCATAATTAGTCATCAAAGAGCTTCCAGGAAACCAGATTTTTTTAAAGACCAAAATGGGTCCTGGAACTATTTAGAGAATTATCGTTGAGAATTTTGCAAGGCTCTTCTTTCCTTCCGGCAATCCTCGCATTGTCTTCCCAATGCTTTGCCATCATCAGGCTAAAACCAAGTGCGGGGGGCCTCTCCATGTGCTTTCTGCTGTCCTCCTGACCCTCAGTAATGTTTACAAATTGAAGACATGGTTGAATCGTGGCACCGTCATCCCTCACTTGCCTTACACAGAATGGCAGGTAAACAGGAAAATCTGGACTGGCCCAGAGAATGAGCCAACACACATAAATTACAAATAAAAAAAAAAATTAAGACACCAATCTGTTCCCCAACACCATTTGCCAGCATGAAATCTCTATGGTAACGGAACTCCCCCCTGGCCTCCCCGAGTAGTCAACGAGTGGATTTCCCCCCTTTTCTCCTCAAAGGAAAAGTTCTCAAAGCTGATTTAAATATTATGATCCTCTCATTGCCGAGTACTCGATGAGAGAGATATTCGAGGGTTGGCTGCGGTGCCTTTTAAAACGTATATTTTTATTATTTTAAAAAATTTTTAAAAAGATTTTATTTATTTATTTGACAGAGAGAGAGATCACAAGTAGGCAGAGAGGCAGGCAGAGAGAGAGAGGGGGGGAAGCAGGCTCCCTGCTGAGCAGAGAGCCCGATGCGGGGGCTCGATCCCAGGACCCTGAGATCATGACCTGAGCTGAAGGCAGAGGCTTTAACCCATTGAGCTACCCAGGTGCCCCAAAACATTTATTTTTCTTCCCTCAAATGGCACTTCCACAAAGGTGAATTTTCTCCTAGTAGAAGATTCCGTCTTAAAAAAAAAAAAATAATAATCTGGATGTGGGGAGTTTAAGGGGTCCTGTGCTTTTCGGGATGACTGGAGGAAAGTTGCCCAGCAACTAAGGCACGTGTAAAGGGAATGAGCACCCTCTGAACAGAATATGATTTTTGGCAAACCCTGATCTATTGTTGCTTATGTAGGATAGGCTCTCCTCTTACTGTCTTGTTTCCGTGGCACCTGGTTCAAGTGTTTTCTATGTGTATAAATATTCAAGCCTTTGTTTCACTTGGAGGATGGGCAGAGACTAACATTTACTGAGAATTTACAACTGCATCCTGAGAATATCATTACCGATTTTTTTTTTTTTTAGATTTTATTTTTTTAAGTGATCTCTGCAACCAAAGTGGGGCTCAAACTCACAATCCTGAGATCGAGAGCCACATGCTCCACTGACCAGACCAGCCAGGTGGCCCCCGTCGTTACTGAAGTTTTCATATTCTTTTTTTTTTGTTGAAGTTTTCATATTCTTAGTAAACCTGTAGTGTAGGTATTTTGTAATCTTCGTTTTACAGTGGAGGAAAATAAGACTCGGAGAGGTTAAATGGCCTGCTGAAGGTCGCGCAGTCCTCGAGAAAGAATTCGAGCTCAGTCTCGTTGATTTTGAGGAGCATATTCTATCTGCTGTGTGACATTTCTTTTTCTCTTTTGGAAATCATTGTCTACAGTCCTCCCACCCTTAGGATTGTGTCATCTGCAAAAACAAATCCGCTACACAAAATGAGAACAAATGACCAATCTTGACCCCTCGTGTCCTTCTTGTCTTCTCTGCAAAGCCCCAAAGAGATCCGGCCGAAGCTCTATGATTTCAGCAGCTACACTCTCGGAAGTGAGCTTGAAATTAGAATGTTTGCCCAGTTAATGACATTGACTGATGTGTTGAGCTGATCTGAGGCTAATTATATTCACTCGCTCGCCAAAATCATACCGACACAGGCAGACGCCACTCATTTTAAAAGAAAAAGGACGGGTGGGGGGGATGTGGGATAACTCATTGTATCTTACATAGGTGAGATCAAAAATATTAAGTTTCAGATTAAAGAGAGAGAGAGAAGAGGAAAAGAAAGAAAACACGAACACTTCAAATCTTTTGTCAAGAAAATCTCTTGTAGGTGAGCATCAAAAGTTGCCTTTCTCAAGAAGTTTGAGCAACTGCCATTAGGATGGGAAAATGAAAAAGAACTGGAACAGAACGAGATGTCCTGAGTGATTCTATGATATTTCTGACCTTAAAAGGCATACATTGGGATGTAAGTGCTTTAGTGATTTTGCAGATCTCGAATTGGTACTGACTTGAAGGCCTCTTGAATACATCCTGAGGTTTGACATTTGCTATGCTTTTTTTTTCCCTGTGCTCTCTCCCCTAAAGATCATTATGAAACAATGCTACAGATTCTTCCAAAATGAAAAAGTCTGTGGGAAGTTACTAAAACAGGTAGCGAGGGTTCGCTGGGGGCTGCACTTCACGAAAATCTGAAAATTGCTGGCTTTGTTGTCGGGAGAAATACACACTGGATTCGCAAGTGTCTTTGGCGTGTCTTCGTGTGATGGGTTACAGCCGAACTCCCCTGGCAGGGAATTAGATGAACAGCACGGAGGAAGTAAAGAAGATACACCCTGGAGAGGAAAACATGCCTGCATTTCATTTTTTTCAATTCTGTTTTATTTTACTTTTTAAGGTTTTAAAGTTTTCGAGGAGAAAACTAGGCAAATGGCATCGGGCAATGAGTCGTCCTCTGGTGAGCTCTGTAGATCGTTGAGAAGCTGGTGTCCCCCAGCCTCTGGAGATTATGATGCAAAATGAATTGTCCAAGTAAGAACTCTCAAATTGTAACCACCTAATTAAATTCTTCGATGCTTACCAGCAAATAAGGACACGCGGCCAAAATTCCAACTCCGGTGTTGAGAGCTTGCTTGCTGAGTTGTGCCAAAGGCCAATGACGGCTTCTCCACTGGGGCTCCATCCATAGAGCGAAACTGGCCTGACTCTATAGCAACTGGGAGAATCAAGAGGCAGAATTGCGTGGGGGTAGGTAGAGAATAATCGGTTCGTCTTAGAATTGAAAACATACAAAAAAGGTGACGTCGGCGACAAGAGGACGAAAGAAACAGTCGTCCCGCATGAGACAAAAAGTAAAAATAGCACACATTTTTAAAGGAGCAAAATAAAGAAGAAACCCATTAGCCTATTCTATAATAAAATATGTTTTTTTAAAGGAAATCAGATCCATGATATCTATGCGGAATATAGTTTCAGGTGGGACTTGTGTATGATAATTACGGAGGACTTGATGTGGAAAGCCAATGGGTCATTATAATTTAAGGGAAGTAGCAGTTTAAGTTATTTGACGTAAAATCTTGGGAGGAGGGATTTGAGTTATTTGATTAGCTCCCTCACTTTTACTTGACCTTGTTAGTGTGACTATTTCAAGTTGCGTTCAAACACTCCAGGTCTGTCGTAGAACAGGGTATGGCGGATCTCTTTAATGGAGCGGGAGGGGTATAGGTAGCTCTTTGTCATCGTTCCCGTTGGGGGCTCGCCTAGGAATGGAGATGATGCCCAGGCTCCAAGTTTCCCTGCCTGCCCCGAGGTGACGTCGGCCCGGACCGGCGGGACTGGGCTGTCCGCAGGCATTGGGAGCCTCTCAGAGTCTGTTTATAAGCCAAAAAATGACTCCCACAAACCCTTTTGGGATGTACAGGTTCTCATCCTGACAGAGGCACGTCATACACTTCTCAAGAATGAGACAAAAGTAAGAGCTGGACAGTTATCAGGGGTGATGCAAATAATTTGTAAGCAATCCTTTTTAAGGATGAAAATATGAAACTTATTTATTTGGCTTTGAGAGAAGAGAGACCGGATTCTGAGCTGCGCCATGCCATTGTCGTCCTCGCTCAGTTACGTGTGGATGTACGTCTTCCGAGGGTTGGTCAGACGCCGTCCCCCCCCGGGCTCACACCTCTAGGATGACTTTCTGTTGCCTCCCTCCGAGCAGCCTGCATGACTCCGCCGCCCTCAGGCACCTGCCCAGCTCCCAACCTCACCCCCCTCACCCCAACTCTTGCCCCATTTTCTGTTTCTCAAACAAGCCAAGCCCTTTCTTGTATCAGAGACTTGCTTTTGCCCGTGCCTGGCACATTCCTTCCCCAGATCTCTGCAGCCTGCTTTCTACTTACTTATGTCTCAGCAAAAGGCTCACCTCTTCAGACGCTCCCCCGATGACCCTATCAGAATGGCCTACTCAATGGCCTACTCAATAGCCTACTCAACTCACACCCTAACACATGCCACTTCTACTCTCTCTCTCTCTCTCTCTCTCTCGACCATGGCACCGCTCTACTAACGATCTTGTGTGTGTTTGTTGGTTTGTTGATTTTTCTGCCTCTTTCCTCTAGGATGTAAGAACGTGAGAGCTTGTTTTGTTTACCATTAATGTCTTGGTGCGCAGCACACCACCTGGCATGTGGTGGGTTCAGAAAAAAAATCCCTTGTTTATATGAATGTATATGTGCTCTTCTCATTGGAAGAAAAAGGGGTGAGGTTATAGATTTGGGAGTGAAAGACACTCTAAGGGGGAAGATCACTCATGACCAGACTGTGGTGGCCAGAGGCTGGAGAAAGAGAGCTGGAGCCCCGTTCGCCTAAGGGGTCCCTTAATGGCTACATGATTTCTCCTACTTGCTCATCTAGAAAGAAAAGAACAAGAATTAGGTTTAACGTTTTGTATAATTTCATTGCCAGTCCTCTTGTATACGGAGGAGACCATTAAATTCTACAATAGATGATCCAGGGTTGATGGATGTTTAAATAGGTCACATGATAATTACAGACAATATTTATTTAGTGTTTTCAGTGTGTCAGCATAGATCTGATGATAACATTTACTTCACACAATAGCCTTAGGGAGTAGATCCTATTTTGGTCTCCATTTGATAGACGAGTAAACGGGGGCATGGACAAGTTACGTCTTGCTCAAGGTGACACTGTTAATAAGTGATAGGACCTAGATTCCATCTCTGTTATTGAGACTGCTAGTTCATGGCGATGACTTGCCCAAGTAATACTGTAGTCAATAGATTAGAAATCGTATCAAGACTCTATGGCTTTTTTTCATTGAATTATTTTGCCCTAAAGTTTCTGAATTTGAGGTTTTATCATTCATAGTGAATTTATTTCCTGACATCATTCCTCTTGCTATTTCTTGAAGTATACTAAATCCCATTGTACCAGGAGGAGATTATAAGAACATTTAGTATCATTAAATGATTAGGGGTCCCAGAGTGTTGTGAGGGGGGTGCTAATATCACATGCCTCTTTCCGTCTTGGAGTTGTCTGCGGTAAATGGATTGGGAATCGAAGGCCTTAGATTTGCTTTTGGGCAAGTCATTTCCTCTTTGTACTTTACTTTTCTCATCTCTATAATGAGCAGACTTGGAAGTCCATTTTGCAGTGGGGTCCTTGGCCCTGCAGAAATTCTCAAATTTGATGTCATCTCATTTAGTTTGCTTGGGGGAAAAAATTCCAAGCTTGCATGAGAAAGTTGAATGACTATGCGAAACTTGCAATTGCCTTGAACGAGGGAAAGATAAGAGTTGTATTTCTGTGTTTGTATCACTTCAACCTTAACCTTGGGCCAGGATGATAAAGGAATTTCTAGGAAGATGGCTTTAACCGCAGACCAAGGAGGAACAGAACAAACTTGAGTTACGATAAAGGGCAAAGATATTTTGGACCCTGTGTTTTCAGAAACAGGGTGTGTGGGAGGGAAGGACTGGAGATGAGCGTTCTCAGGAAGCACCAGACCAGCCCACTGTGGACACAGCTCCTTCCCCACCACGGACGCACCAACTGATGTGGGAGATAACCAAGCAGTGCTTAATTTGAAGGAGCTTCATTCTTAAATACTGGAAACTGCGGGCATATTGTACGTTGGGTGACCATGTTATAGCATAGTTTGTAGTCTTTTAATCATAAAACTTTACGGCAACTAAACTATATGATCACACCATCCCTCTAACACACACTGATGTCTGATCTTTTCCTTGATCAGGAGGTGGGCTGCTCAGCATGCGGAAGCCTAGAGCAAGTTCCAGAGTCCCCAATGAGACATCAGTCTCTGGACTTCAGAGGAGATGTGCACTCAGACCTCGAGCTGAAGAACTGAGGAAGAAGAAAGAAGACTTTTTTTTTTTAAAGTTTGGAGAGGGGACATCTGGATAACAAGAACTGGCTTGAGAGGAGAAACAGTCCTCAAGAATAATATCCGTCCAACTACTCGGAGTTCGTTGCAGTCATCACGGACCTGGATGGTAATGAGTCCCGCAGCCCCACCTTAACCAAACCGTGGGGTGCACATCATTGGGTATGTGTGAGAAGCTTTAGTAGGGACATCAACTCACCAATAAAAACCAGAACTATAGAGTGAAAGGTGGCTCTGTTTTAGATTTTCTTCGAACTCCTTCCCAAGAAGAAAGTCTCAGTTCAAGGGTCAAGTTCAAGGATTTAACCCCTAAATAGCACTTTCTAACCTTTACCACAGCAAAGGCAGAGCAGAGCTCAGCTTCAATACTTACGCAGGCATCAGAATCTGGTTAGATGTAAAAACATTGTTGGTTGTCTTTCTGTCTATCTATGTACCTATTTTTTGCCATTAGTGCCTTTTTTGGCAAGTGATACTGGTTTTCAATTGAGGTTAATGATTAAATTTCCTCTTTAATAAAACTATTTCAATAGTAAGAGCCCAAAGGGTATGAAGATATGGCAAAAAGTATGAATTTCACTTGAGTGAAATTAGGGAAACATTGCTTTAGGATGATAATAGCTAAAACTCTTTTTTTTAAAAAAGACTTGATTTACTTATTTGAGAGAGAGAGAAAGAGGGAGAGAGAGCACATGAGTAGGGGGGCAGGAGCAGAGAGAGAAGGACAAGCAGACTCCATGCTGATCATAGAACCCGACGCAGGGCTCGATCCCAGGACCCTGAGCTCGTGGGCTGAGCTGACAGCAAGAGTTGGGTGCTTAACCAACAGAGCCACCCAGGCTCCCCTCTTTTTTCTTTAGTGTTAGCCAGGACATCGTCTAAAATCTTTGTATATGTATTAACTCATTGAACTTTCTGGACTATACCTTGATGTAGGTCTTCTTCTTATTCACATTCTTATAGGAAAAGCCGAGATGCTGAAAGTTTACATAGTTTACCCAGAATTCACATCCAGCAGGTTGCAGAGTAAAGATTTCAACTGCAGGATTTTGAACTGCAAAACACATGCTCATAACTGCTATGCTGCCCTATAATCCAGAGGTTTGGCTATGCCTAGGATGGAAATGATCTGTGACCATTAGTGTTAGTTTATGAATTTGGGTTGGCAAAGCATTAATCAAGCATTTCTATTTGCAAATGGAAGAATGGAGACAAAACCCAAACCCAGTGACTAAGCAGAAGGGTGCTGAGTAGAAAATGCCAAGATTCTTGTCTAAATACTGCATTCTCCAAGATCACAGAGAGGGCGGAGCAGAGAGTCTAGCAAATTCTAAGAGAAGGCCCCACTGGAGCCTCAAGGAACAGAGATGACGGGTGTCTTTATGCAACCAATGTGGTATTGTGGAAGGCAGGCCGGCTACTGCCTTCACCTTTAAGACATGATGGCTATCCTGCTTTTCAAAGGGAAAGTTAAGAAATAAGGACTAAAAACAGGATAATTGAACATTCCCCACAACAAGGATTAGAGGATTGAGGGCTAACAGATGAAAAGGACTTAAACCCCAAAGACTCTCAGAACCTCTCGACGGACGGAATGTTTCACTGAGTTGGTGAGTTTCCAGACCTCTCTCAATTCAACAGCTTCGAAATGAGAATTAGCACCAGGAACTGAGGAGAGCCTGAAACCTCCAGAAAAACAAGAGTGAGAAAAAGAACTAAAAATTATGACTCAGTTGTATAATTTTTGCCTAGCAAAAGTTCATTCTCTGGGTTTTGATTTGATTTCAATAAAATTACTCTTTTTTTTTTATAAGCTTGTAACCTTCCAGAGCAGTTGATGTAGATTATTTCATGTGATCTTTACAATAATGTGAAAAGAGGCAGGGAATGTCTTCTCTTCTCTTACTATTTTTAAGATAATGAAATTGAGGCAGAAGGCATTAGGGATCTACGGATCCAACAGAATCCCAGCTAGTAATAATGCCATTGAGTGAAAGCCTACCGCAGTGCTAGACGATGCTAACTGCTTCACCACGTTATTTTGAGAAACCTTGAGGTAGATTCTCGCCTTTTGCCCAGTCTCTGGAGGCTAGAGAGACTAAGACACTGGCCAGCACCCTTAGAACTAGCTTGTTCCAGCTCTTGGAGCTTACAAGAGCCGACTATGCACATCTCCTCTCACAGTGAGACAATCTACACCCCAGAAATCACTAAACACTACAGATCAAAGCTTGTTTTCCTTAGGGACCTGGTCATTAAACCATTTTCCAGCATATCATTGGGCACGTACCTGGTAACTGGCAAAGTAGGATCCAGAACCAGGCAGTCCAGCTCCAGACTCTTCCCCTCACACCTCTCAACAGTTCCCATTCACAGTGAAAAGTCTCCAAGCCTGATCAGCCTCCTGTTTCCCGCAAGGGACAGGAGTCCAAGTTTATCCTGGAATTCCTATGTATTAATTTATATGGCAAAAGTATAGAAATGCCAAAGAGATGAAAAAGACTCACCTAATTAGCACTAAAGAAGTCGAACTTTGTGCGAGATGAATATGAATTTCAAGTCCTTGCTCTTGTTTTGGGGGGTGATTCTTATATCGTTACATAACCCACCTACCTAATTAAAGTCTCATTGACAGTGAATGGCCCAAATGATAAGAATGAGTCCTGAACCAAAGGTGTCCCTAATTCTATGTCTGCGAGGGGACACATAGGGAGGATGTGATGCCAGAGGCATGGGGCTTTGATTCCAGCTCTGCCACTTAGTAGCTGTGTGACCTTGGCCAAATCACGTCAGCTCTCTAAAACTCAGTCTCAATATGCAAATGACAAGAGGGTTTTTGAAGCCTTTAAGTAAGCTTGTGCTACGGAACCTGATGTAACGTACACTCTCAATAAGTCGTCGGCTCCTGTACTGAGTAGTGTAGCTACAGCGAGTTCATATGAAGCGTGGGAAAGCAAATTCTAGCCAGGGAGTGGCTTATGTTTATTTATTGGCCTGGAGATGAAACCCGGATGGCCGTCAACAGGAGCTCGTGAGAGGCTAGGGAGGCCATCTTGGTTGCTTGGCTACTGGATGCAGAAGGACTCCAAAGGAATGGACAAAACTTCCCTCCTTGCCAGGGTGAGGGTTTAAGGTACAATGTGCTCCATACTGAAATCTCTTCTACCATCTCCAAGTGTAGACCTAGCAGCCCACGCTGTACAGCGTGATCATCCGTAACAAGTAGACAATAATCACGCTCACTCCCTTGCCAAATGCACCCAGAGCCTTGAGTATTACTATTTATTACTATTAAGATGGTGATAAACAAGACATTTTCTATCACAGGCCAGACACTCAATGCCCAGTGATCAAAAATACCCTTTCCAAGGACAAGTTTGGTTGCATCCTGATGAAAATTCCTAATCTGTTCCTTTTTTTTTTCTTAAAAAAATGTTATTCCAACTCTATTTCTGTGACATATTGTTTTCCCTTCAAAAATTAAGAGCACAGTCTGTGCCACAGTGTCAGGACCTCAATAATTTGATTGGAAGAAGGTATTCTTCAAGACCTTGCCTCCCAGTTTCTCTTGCAACTAATATGTAGACACAAGACCTGGGGGCCGCCCAACTGAGGCACGAATGGAAGGTTCTGAGTCAGAGGTATATCATGAGGAAGTGGGCTCAGGGCAGCCTCTCTTCTGACTGTGTAGAAACCACCCATGCTTCAGAGGCAGATGGTTCAAGGTCAAGTGTCCTGAGCAGGCAACGTGGGATAGGCATCTACTTGCATTGCTGCAACAGGCACGGCTCCACTGACACAGCCTTGGCTATAATCTGGGCATGGGTCCTGGCCGCGTGGCCTTCACCTTGATCTTCTGGACCATTGGGTGATTTCATGAGCCATTCATAACATTTAATGTATTTTTAAAAAACTGTTAACTGGTGTAGATTCATGATTTACAACTGAGTATCCCAATCGAACCCCTAATTTTGCTCTTAGCATTTCTGATTGGTATGTTCAGGGATGGTCAACTTCCCCCAAGGTGGATTGGTGAACTTCCCTTCAATTTTCAAGTTCTTGGGAGGGGGGCATGGCAAGGTAGCCATCTCCTCACCCCTACCCCTGGCAAGCACCTACCACATAGGGCAAGGATTGGTGATCTTTTTCTGTAAAGGGAGAGACAGTAAATGTTTACGGTTTTGTGGGCTATACCATCTCTGTCACAACCACTCAATTTTGTTATTAGAACAGGAAAGCAGCCATAGATAACATGTAAACAATGGCGTGGCTGTGTTCCAATAAAATTTATTTACAAAAACAAGTGGTGGGCTGGGTTTGTTGACTCCTGACAAAAAAATAGCACTTTGCAGATTACGATTAGCAACACAGAACCTTTTGAGAAGGGACATCAACCCCAGCTCTCATCTTGGCTTTGACCTGTATCATCCTGGACACACGCATCCATCTCTCTGTACCTAACTTTCTGCATCTACCAACATAAAACCAACAATGCTGTTTCCTCCCTCCCAGATTGCTGAGGAGACCCAATGAGGTAACAGATCTCAGAGTGCTATGAATATGTTGAAAGCACTTTAAAATTATGTATAATTTTTGCATATTTTAAATGTATAATTATGTATATTTTTGTGCCAGTACCATACTGTTTTCATGATGATAGCTTTATGGTGTAACTTGAAGCCTGAAACTGTGATGCCTCCAGCTTTGTTTTTCTTTTTCAAGATTGTTTTGGCTATTCAGGGTCTTTGGTGGTTCCAAATACAATTTAGGATTGTTGGTTTTGGTTCTGTGAAAAATGATGTTGGTGTTTTGATAGGGACTGCATTAAATCTGTAGATTACTTTGGACATGGTTAATATCAAAAACACAAGAAACAACAAGCGTTGGTGAGGATGTAGAGAAAAAGGAATCCTCATGCACTGTTGGTGGGAATGCTAACTGGTATGGCCACTGTGGAAAACAGTATGGTGGGTCCTCAAAAAATTAAATAGAACTGCCCTATGATCCAATAATCATACTACTAAAAATTTACTCAAAGAATACAAAAACACTAATTAAAAAAATATGCACCCCTAGGTTTATTGCAACATTATTTATAAAAGCCAGGTTATGGAAACAGCCAGGGAGTCCATCGATAGATGAATGGATAAAGAAGAGGTACTATATGTATACAATGAAATATTACTCAGCCATGAAAAGGAATGAACTCTTGCCATTTGCAATGACATGGATGGGTCTAGAGGGTAAGCGAAATAAGTCAGAGAAAGACAAATACCATATGATTTTTCTCATATGTGGAATTTAAGAAACAAATGAGAAAAGGGGAAAAAAAGAGGCAAATTGAAAAACAGATTCTTAACTATAGAGAACAAATTGGTGGTGGCCAGAGGGGAGGGGGGTGGGGGATGGGTGAAACAGGTGAGGGGGAGGAAGAGCACACTTCTCATAATGAGCACTGAGGAATATATAGAATTGTTGAATCACTATTTGTACCTCTGAAACTAATGTAACACTGTATGTTAACTGTATTGGGATTAAAATTTTAAAAAAGAATAGCTCTAAAAATTATAGAGTACATTACTATAATTATATTTTTATTCCCCAATAAGCAATGAACGCCATGAGAAGAGGGTCTGCATCTTTTAATTTTGACCGTCTATTTTCTAGCACATTACATTTCACAGTCAACATGAATGCTTATTAAATAAACAAATAGTTTAGCTCTTGGTTCAGAGGACTTTTAAGCTTAGTGATAGATGTATGCTAATGTTTGAATAATCACGAATCCACCCAAATGAGCAGTAAGTGTTAGGGTAAACCTATAAAATTGTAGTCACAATCTTAAAAGCTTAGAGAAGCTAAGTGAAAAATGGAAATGAATGCCGTGGGTTGGTGCAAGGTAGTAGAAAGTGGTGGGGACTGAGGTAAAATGAAGAGTGCATATCCTGTCTGAAGGGAATGATGTTCTTTCATTCCAACTAATTCGACGTGGAAATGTGGGACTGCCTTTGACAATTTTTCCAGTTTTTCTTTTTCTTTCTTTCTTTTTTTTTTTTAAGATTTATTTACTTATTTGTGGGGCGGGAGGGTTAGGGAAGGCAGAGGGAGAGAGAGAATCCTCAAGCAGACTCTCTGCTGAGTGCGGAGCCAGATGCAGGGCTTGATCTCATGACCCTGAGATCATGACCTGAGCCGAAATCACAAGCTGGATGCTTAACTGACTGAACCAACGAGGTGTCCCAATTTTTCCAATTTTTCAAGAGAAACTGAAAATCTGGCTTTTGAAGTAAGTTTCTCTCATTTTTGCACAGTGGCAACTAATCTTCAAGATTAAAAAAATAATCACTCTCAGGTCATCCATAACTCCTTGTGTAATTTCTAGAAGACGCAATCAGAAGTTATAATCCAGGAATAGCAATGGAGAAAAATTCTTAGATTTCATCGCTTTTTGAGTCCTTGATTGTAATTAATGGTCTTCCTTACTCACTGCAACATTTTCGATCATTTCAATTTTCAATGATTCTTTGATCATGGAATTATTGCTCTTATAACTTCTCTAGTCGCTATGATTATCGGCGCTAACTTGTTCCAACTCCCCACATTTCCACATGGCTTCCTCCTCCACTATATTCAGGTCTCACTTCAGATGTCCCCTCCTTAGCCACACCCTCCCTAAACATCCTGTCTAAACTCGTCTCACTCCCTACTGCCCTCCCTCTTTTTTTGTAATATCTATCAGCATCTGACAGATATTTTGTGTGATCTGTCTTCCCCCACTGGTGTGTCACCTTCCTGAAAGCAGAGATGTATCTCTGTTTTGTTCAATGCTGACTTCCCAGAACCTGCTACGGTGTCTGGCAACAGTAGGCACCTAATCAATATGTCAAATGGATAAATGAGTGATCCTTTTGATCACTGTTGATGAGACACCAAGGCTATTCATTATCCAAGATTTTGGGAAAAAGTATGGCTGTGAGAAAAGAGGTTTCTATTAACAGAAATCTTGACATCAGTGAAAGGCTAAAACATATTCACCAACAACTTGCTTTTGACATTGGGAGAAATCTACAAACCTAAAACCAGCTTTTTATATCATGTTTACGTCATGTTTACGACAGCTTCCTATGGCCGGTCTCCTGGGAATGGCCGGAGGGAGTTTTATGGTGACCACACAAAAGGATGCTTGAAGGTAAAAGACTGAAGACTGCTCTAACAAATGAAGGGAGAAGATTTTTTTTTTTTTTTTGAAGGGAGAAGATCTGAAAGATTCCTTATAGAATATAAAATTTTCCATTTTGGAATACCCTCGGAGGAAAAAAGATGGCGGAAAGTCATGAAAAGTTTTAAAGGTTCATTCAGGTTGAGTAATTTAGGTAAGATAAGAAAACTGTTGATTAAAAAATGACTTCTATCAGCTACTATGAATTTTATTTGTTGTTGAAGTGCTATGAGCACACAGAAATAATTTTAGAAGAGTAGGGAATCCAAAATACCATCACCTTTGCAGAGCGACCCTTTAATATTTCCCAAGCCCCCTGCCAGTTTCGATGCAAGTTTACTAACCTTGTAGACAATTAAGTAACATCTTCTCTTCTGGGATAGTCAAGAGATAAGCAACAGCTGCTCACTCTGTGAGGGGCACTGGGCTCAGTTTCATTTTTCTGAATCCATGGCAGGTCTGAGGACACGCGTGCTCCGAACGCCGCACTCGTTTCTGTATTCCCCCTTCATCTCCAACATCTGAACTACAGTTCTCGGGAAGTAAGTCAGCACACGTGGAAATGCTGACCCATCGAGAGCCAGACCCCGGCTCATGTTCTGATGAATGCAGGATCTGTACTAGGGGAGGTCAAGTGCCAAATAATTTCTCCATATAGAGCAGTTCTTCCGATTATTATATCCATGTTAGTCTCTGACGAAGTTCCGTATATTGAGTATGCTAAATAAATGCTTATCCGTGACGTAAAGAAAATAATTTTTCTTACTACCGATGAGGTTAAGTGCCCCTCTCATGAGCACCTGTACGGTCCCCATCAAGGTACTAATGCCCAGGCAATGAAATTGTGCATTCACGTCTTCCTGTTCCCCACGTCAGGCTTCCCTCAAGGGAGGGGTGGTGTATGTTCATATCGGCATCCTCAGTGTCCAGCCTAGAGTCTGGCACCTTGGTTCAGACGTGTTAAATATCTGAATGAACTTGGGGAAGCTAAGATGTCCCCAGGGCTCAGATCTGAGACGAGCTGGCTCCCTCAGCCTACGACATAGAAAACTAAAAAGCGACATCAACTCTCAAAAAACAAGTGGGTTTTCTCCAATGCCCTACAAAGTGATCGATAACAGAGGATGGTGAGAGTCTTGAGAACTCTTTCCCTTATCCTGAACTCCATGTTTTTTTTTTACGATTTCACACTCTGCTCTTCACATTCGCAGTCCTGATGTCTCCTACTGGAAAGGTTCGTGCTTGCCTCACCAAGTAGTGTGACAGAATTCTCTTTTAATTAGCACATTCATAACAGCAACAATAATTCCAATCATTAATAAGCTGCTCACCCCACTTAGGAACAAACCAAATGGCAAGAAGTCAATGTTAATTTTAAAACACATGTAAACAAGAATCCAGGAAAGCCAAACACAATAACCTTCTGGCATTATTAATGGCAACGCCTTCTGCTGAGCTCGAGAAGTAACTATTACACACATCGTACCCCATACTCTGCCAATTCACTTCTCATCATGGAACTCCAGGAATTATTGTGTAGTGATCTTTAAAAAATATATATGTTTTCCCCAAATACCATAGACTTTGTGAGAGCAGGAATCATGTCCATTTGGTTCCCTGGGTCCATAGTGTTCTCTGCACATAGTAGGTGTCCAATGTGTCTGTGTCGAATGAATGAATGCATAAACCAACTCTGAACGGTGTGCTAGCAGATCTCTTGTGAAACGACAGAATCCTAATGTTTCAGGGTTTCACTTCACAAAGAAAGTTGGGCACCAGTGCCATTCTCGAATATTGAACTGGCCCATTGTTTGGGCCACGAAGATCTGAGTGTTCATTCAAGAATTTCTCAATTTTATTTTCAGTCTGATCAAAAATGAATCCAGTTATATCTGGGATCACCAGGAAAACAGACTTCGAACTGAATATTGCTACACAAAATGTCTACATGTGTGTTTATCCTGGTGATTGCGAGGGTGTCCAGTCACCGGTTGGGGGTGGGGGAAGGACATCACTTGGCTTTTTAATAGAGCATTTCTCACGTTGTGGGGGCTAGCACAGTTTCTCAGTTCCCAAGTTTGGAAAACAGTTGTAGCTACGTCTTCCCCGCTGAGCACGGTGACACCCATCAGTCTGGGCAATGCCCGGGGCCACCATCTGTCTCGCTCGCCTGTGACTCCACTGAGCGGCGTCGGGCTAGAGAGCCCGGGCGGCCTTTCAGGGCTGGCTCTCGTGATGGACCTGGGATGTCTACGATCATTTCCTCTGCTGCCTTTCATATCACTGAACTGAAACGATCAGACCTGTCAAGAGCGAGGGCCCCAGATGAAAGGCCAGTGCATTAAGACAGAGCATAATTACCAGCTTCTGAGTTTCTGACATTAATCGTTTTACTGAAAGAAGACAGTGGAGCTCCTCTCTCTCTCTCCCTCTCTCTCTCTCTCTCTCTCTCTCACACTGTTTTCCACTGTCCATCTCTCTTTTATTGCCAACACACGGGAATTATAGAGGGGTGGGGGGCTGAGGAGGAAAAAAAAAAAAACCCACCGACAACAAGGTTTGCTAATTAAAAGTAATATGTTTTCCTTTTTTTTTTTTTTTTTTTTTTGGCAATTTGATAACACAAAACACTTCCTTGGGGGCCACAGGGGGAAACAAACTGAGACAGATAAAAAATGTTTTGTGTTCATCCAAGCACAACTATGTTAATGCGTATTATCCCATTAATGTGCATCAGCATCGAGAATCGGCTCACCAATGCAAGCAAGAAGCATACACTTATCATCATTTGATAACATGTTTAATGACAGATTGACGGGAGATTTGCAAATGTGAACTGGCATCAGTGTTGCTAACTTCAGCTTCTGCCGCCGCCTCTGCTATGCCAGCATATTTATGTGCATAATTTGATTTCTCAGCCACACTGTTAGTACATTTTTAATATTAACTATGCACGAACAGACAGCCGAACTTAAGTTGCACTGATGGTTGGAGTTCATTAGATTGAAAAAGATGGGCATGCATGACTAAGATGGAGGGGGTAGTCCAGCATCCAAGAAGCGACTCTGAACAGACACACTCCATTCTCAACACGCCCGAGCTACATGCCTCGCGGTGTCGGAAGTGGCAGAGCTCTTGGAAGGAAGGAAGGAGTGGAAGGAGAAGAAGGGAGCCCTGACCTGGGCAGCCGCTCGCGACACGGAGCCCCGGCGATGGCCACATGCACGCTGGCTTTCCCTCCGCCGTCCCTGTTCACGCCAGACCCATCACGATGCTACACTCACACCCGTCGCTTCCTAGGGAGCAGGGGAGCGCTGGCTGCCATTCGTCCCCCATGAACCCAGGCCACGGGAAGCTGCTCAGAAAAGCTTTTAGAAACGGGAGCAGGGAGAATCATAGCTATTTCTTGGAGGCGTGCCCGCCTGTGATTGCATTTTGCTCCCATTGCACAAGGCTTGCTACCTTTCCATTCCTTCATCTGTAAAATGGGCACAAGGATATCCCCTACTCCACGGGGATTTGAGCTTAAAGAAGGTGAAGAAGGGAAGTGCCAAGGCCAGCATTTGGCATGGAACAAGCTCACAGTATATGTTCATTCTTATCATTTTATTTCTGCTTTTTTGGGAGGGTAATTAAAAAAAATGTAGAAGGCTGCTCGCCAGGCCCTAGAATCAAGCAAATCTGGGGTTTCAACCCCAGCTCCACGAAGTCAAGACTGTGTGGTGATGATTTTTTTTTTAAAGATTTTATTTATTTATTTGACAGAGAGAGAGAGATCACAAGTAGGCAGAGAGGCAGGCAGAGAGAAAGGGGGAAGCAGGCTCCCTGCTGAGCAGAGAGCCCGATGCGGGGCTCGATCCCAGGACTCCGAGACCATGACCTGAGCCGAAGGCAGAGGCTTTAACCCACTGAGCCACCCGGGCACCCCTGAGTGGTGATGATTAAATCACTTAACTTTTGTGGACTTTCGCTACCTTGTTGGCAAAAAAGGGTGATCCCAGGAGCCCATCCGGCATGCTGGCGGGAAGGATAGAATGAGATGGCATATAAAGGGTCTACAAGGCCTTGAACTCAGTCCGTACTCAGTAGGTCTTAGCTTTTATTTTCTTCGGGGATCAAGACAGTGCTTATGTTCTGGCAGTGCTAGGGTAGTCTATCAAAAATACACTCAAATTTTGGTTCTGCTGCTTCCTAACTGTATGATAACCTTTGTAACACTCAGTTTTTTCCCCCATAAGATGGGGACCCATCTAGGAACCTGTTTCTGGAGATTTAGGGAGGATGAAAGGAGAGAACACTGTCAGTGTGCTTACTCAACATGAATTCGTTGTTACTGAAGTCTGTGTCTTTGGGGCTTCAGTGGTGCCCTGCGCATAATAAATGCTCAGTTAATACTTGCTGGTTGAACAAGTGGGAGAGATCCCTATGGCTACTAGGCAAGGCCCAGGTCAGTCCTGGGAAAGATTTGTCCAGGGAAGAAGGCGAAAGGCGTCCAGAAGTCTGGGGCTGAGCTCAGCGGGTAACATAGTCAGCACAAGAATACACAGGGTAGGTTTCTGGAAGGCATCAGAGACACAGATGAACAGCCCTCCCGTGCAAACCACTGAAGGAGAGGCAACTGGCATTGTTTGAGCACCTACTACGTGCATCGTGCTAGGAGCTTCCTTAGCTTTTGCTCATTTAACATTCACCGCAGATGACTTGTAGTGGGACATTATTATATGGTGGAATGTCAGAGTCGAGAAGTTGCGACATATACGACACGTCCCACGAAGCCTCAAGTACTTACTCTCTGGTCCCAAGATAAAACACATTTGCCGAGCGCTATGCTAGCTAATGCTCTGAACACACCAAGCTCTTTCCCACCTCAGGAACTTTGCATGTGCTGTTCCTTCTGCCTGGTGTTCTCCTTCCTTGACTCAGTGAGTGATCGATTGCTTCTCACTTTTTAGGTCTCAGCAAAAATGTCACTTCCTCAGAAGAGCCTTCCCTATCCACCCATCTAAAGTAGCCTTCGGTGTCTCTATCCCATTGCCTCCCATTGCCTCCCATTGCCTCCCATTGCCCTGTATTCTCGGCACTCACGGCACCGTAATGACTGCCTTTGTTTATGGGCTGCGGTTCCCTCCAACTCTACCAACTAGCACGTAAGCTCCATGAGGGGCAGAGTCCTTCTCCGTCTGGCCCATTTCTGGATCCTTGTGCCTCTGCATAGCACAGACTCAAAAATATCTGTTGACTGAATGATGAGAAAGAGGGTGAAACCCTTCGGAAGGCTGCCTTCATACCAGCGGGGGCTAGAAGTCAGGTGCTGCCTTACGATGGTGCCGGGTAATCTGATCCCTATTTGAATCCATACTCCCAAAGCAATGGGAACATATTTCATACTCAAGCTGCATTAGTGCCTAGACATTTATTGCCTCTGGTATTAATTTGCTTGTTTTGCCACATTATGTAATGGGAGGTCACTTTATGTTATAAGCTACAATTTTTGAATTTTATGATATAAATTGACCTGCTTCAGGAACCTGGCTGTAAAGAGCCTTGCTGTCAAGGGGTCAAGAAAAAGTTATGCTGTGTTAATGGTTTTAATTAATGCATTAATGTCACAAGTTTTTCGTGGCGTCTTAATATGTGTAGGGTCCATCTGAGATGCCTAAGGAGCTTTCTGGTAAGCACATTCACACACACACACACACACATCTGTGATTCATTCTGCATACAGAAGCCAGAATTATCCTTAGAAATGCCAATTACCTCATGCCATCCCCCTATTTAAATCCCCCCAATGAACTTAGAATAATCTAAACTCATCACCATGGCCTGCACACTTGAGTCTGTGCTAAATATTCAAATTTCTTTCTCTCTGAGCTCACAGAGTTCCAGCAACACTGATCTTCTTTAAGTTTCTCTCAATGCCCCAGCTCTTACTTGCCTCAGGGCCTTTGCACTTGCTGTTCCTGTCTCAGATCCTCTTTTCACTCGTTTCAGGACTGGCTCCCTCGGTCCTTCATGTTTCAGATGTCACCCCTCAAAGAGGTCTTCTAGGAGGACCCAAAGTAAATTAACACTGCTGCTACCCAGGCCCTAAGTACTTTGTTTCCTTCATGGGATCTGAAACGATCTCATTTATCAACTTGTTTTCTTGTTTCTTGTCTTTCTCCTTCTATAAGATCTTCAAGGGAGGAAAACATCCATCTGTTCACTGCTATGTCCGTGGAGCCTAGCACAGTGCTGAGACATAAGGAAATGCACAAGTGAATAATGTACTATGAGATGGTTGTAAATCTAATAAAGGAAATAAAACAGGGTGATGGGAAAGAGATATTTGAGAAGGCTGGATGGCTTTAGATCAGGGCTTGGCAAAAAATGGGCCATGGGCCAAATCCAACACTTCCCCTGTTTCTAGAGCGTTTACAAACCAGAATCGTGTTCACATTTTTAACCAACTGAGCCACCCAGGCACCCCAGTGTTCACATTTTTAAATGGTTGAAAGAGTCAAAAGAAGAATGCTTTTTGGGGGTACCTGGGTGGCTCAGTCAGTTGAGTGTCTGACTCTTGATTTCAGCAATGGTCATGACCTCAGGGTCATGGGATTGAGCCCCGCGTGGGGGTTCTGCCCTCAGAAGGGAGTCTGCTTGAGATGATTTCTCTCCCTCTCCCTCTGCCCTTCCCTCTCTTCATGCTCTCTCTCTCTCAAAAATAAACAAAAATAAATCTTGAATGAAAATGCTCTTTTATGACCTATGAAAACTATATGAAATTTGAGTGTCAGTGTCTATCAATAAAGTTTTATTAGCATATAGCCACACCCATTCATTCACACAACCCCCATTACCGCTTTCATGCCACAATGACAGATTGAATCATGGTGACAGGGATTGTGTGCTCTGACCCAGAAAATATTTACTCTCGGGCCCATCACAGAAATGTTGATGATTCCTCATTTAGATGGATTTTCAGGGAAGTGTCCTTGAAGAAGATGACGTTTAAGTTGAGATTTAAATAATGAGAATGGTTAATCTAAAGAGCAGAAAGACGATATTTGAAGTCCCTCAGGTAGAAAAAACACTCATGAAATGGTAGCTCTTCTCGTTATGCTAGGAGCTTCGAATTAGGACTTGTGATCTGGCAGTCGTGGGCTGGGCACCCTGACGCAGGGTAGTCCTGGCAAGAGACAGGGTGTGCGTCGATGGGCCAACCTCCTATAGACACAGAGGTGGAGTGGGTGAAGTGACAGAAATATTATGGAGGTCTAGTAAAAAAATTAGTGATGAAATGGACAGTGGCGGGAAAGATAAGAGAGAAAAGGGTGGGTCTATCGATCCTAAGCTGCGGCACCAGGGGACTGATGGGATCACTCTCTGTCCTGCAGAATCAGAAAATTAGCAGGTGTCAGGAGAGTGAGCAGATGGCCTAGGTCAAGCTTAACCAAGATGAGTTGGATTTAGGGTCATCCCCACCCCCACCCCAAATCTCCACTAATATCACAACCCTTCTGGCCATACCAATCTCAGCCCAAGCTGTAACATGCTGAGCCCACCTAATGCTCCCAGGAGAGCGAATGTGAGCTGGGATGAAGAGGCAGCATCCTGAATTCCCAGCCTTAGGTGTTGCTTGGACTATCATGACTGCACAGGCCAACTCAACTCCATCTCCGTAGATGGCACTCTTGGGAAGCAGACACTTTACTGAACCCCTACACTGGTGGGATAGAAGCCTCGTGCTGGTCCAGGCAATCTAGCTGTTCCTCTGAAAATGAAGACAAAACAGGGGAAATCTGCGCTGAACGACTGGAAAAGACCAAGTTCCCATGACGTATGTCTTTTGAACCCAGGACTCATCTGCGCATGAAACCAACTCTATCCTTGGATGAACTGATTTACTAAATTAAGTTTGATTTGGTTTGCAGTCAATTACAAATAACAGATTGTGATAAACACAATTTAGAGTTAGCATGCTGATCAGTTTTAACTTTTGCTTCCAAAATAATTTTGCGTCCCACCTTGTCAGAGTTAAGGAAGATATTAAGCTAAGTCAAAAGGAGCACCTATGCCCTTTACCGCCAGTCAAGGCTCTTGAGATGGGAAACTCCTCCTGATACAATAGAAACAACTGAATTGATATCGTGTATCCCATTATTAAATGATTTCAGGGGAGTCCTATAAAATCCTGAACCACTTCCTGCTTTCCTGGAATTTGGGTCTCTCCTCTGGTTGCTTTTTTTTTAAGATTTTATTTATTTATTTGACGGAGAGAGCGATCACAAGTAGGCAGAGAGGCAGACAGAGAGAGGGGGGGAAGCAGGCTCCCTGCTGAGCAGAGAGCCCTACACGGGGCTCGATCCCAGGACCCTGAGATCACTACCGGAGCCGAAGGCAGAGGCTTTAACCCACTGAGCCCCCCAGGCGCCCCTCCTCTGGTTGCTTCTGGTCAGCCTCTGCTCTCTCCCCTCTAAGGCATGATCTAGATGGTCTCACCTTTTTGGTCTGACTTGGTTTTGTCCATTAAACTAGGACCTTCCTTATGGCTCGTGCTTCTCCACATAGGACAGAGTGTCGGACAGGCTCAATGACTGAATTAAAGCTAATAAAAGCAAACATTTTTTAGAGCATTCACCACATGCCATGTACTGTGCTTAAAGCAGTGGGTCTCAAAATGCTGGTCCCTGGACCGGCATCCTGTTATCCTCAGGGGATTTGTTAGAAATTCCAGTTATCTGGCGCCACCCAAGATCTACCGAATCTGATGCTCCGGGTTTTAACAAACCCTCCAGATGATTCTCAAGTTTGAGAACCATTGGCTTAGAGTAGTCACCTGATTGTCTCCTGCAATCTTGTCTATCGAGCTCTGAGGTAGGAGAGCTACTCCCATTTTACAGACAAAGAAACTGTATCTTAGAGAGACTAAGCATTTGCTCTCACTGCTAGGGCACGGTAGAACGTGGACTCAAAGCCACAAAGCTCTCCAGAGCTCTCCGGCGAGGAGAGCTGGAGTTTGTATTCCCAAACCCCGTGCCCGGCTCACGTTCCGGCTGCCTGGCCGTTATGCTACCTGAGAGCCACACGTCCTACTGCCTTTTTGCTGATTCCTAGGGAGCCTTAGGACCCCTTCTTAACCCCCAAGAAACTTTCTATTTAAAAAAAAAAAATGGCTCCAAGGAAAAGGAAAGGCAGCCATAGAACAGAATCCCAGCTTCAGAACAAAACACGAATCAGGCGCCCTGGGGTCCTGGGGATTGCTCAGCGCACCCGAGAAATGTGTGATCATCGGCGTGCAACCTCCTCCCTTAAAAATCACCTTCGCCTTTCCGAGTCCCCTTTCTCGTGCACTGCATTTCTCCCCAGCTAAAACCGGGTGCTTATAGATGCCACTTTGCTCGCAGTGATTTATAAGCGATCGCTAATGTTCGGTTATAATTCCCCACTTCAGATGCGAAAATGGCTCATCAGATTCACCACAAAGGCCTCTCTACAGTGATATATAATTTAAAAATTAACACGAGGACAGAGGAGACTCTGCATTTTTGAACTAGGAACTTAGAGATTCAGAGGTTACAACTTGGTGAGGTGAGCTCAAGGAATTAGATGAGTCATTAAAGCAAATGCCTCTGCTCCATGTTTCCATGACTTCAGAGCTCTTCTAGCATCTTCAGTTCACTTGCTTTTGTCAGAGTGCAAGCCCACAAATGGTATATTTATATGAGGGTATTTTCCCCCATTGTTACGAACATTCTCTAATTCCTGACATAGACCTTTCCGGTATAAACCATGCTGTCGGAGGACGAGCAAAGCGGAAAAAAAAATCAATGCTTGAGCTCCAGCAAGGGCCAAACAGACCTGAACAGTACGACCAAAAAGAGCTGATGGAGATTCTCTGGAAGAACCCGTCGCTGTGTTTACAGCATCGCTGGCTCTGGGTAGAGATGGACCCTGAGGACTTTGGATGGTCGGATAGGCACCATGCCCGTCTCCAGAGAAGGGGATGTTGACAGTGACAGACACAGGGGGAAAACAAGGCAGGGACAGAGACGGTGAGCTGGTGCAAGAAGGAAAGCTAGCAGGGTGATTTTGCACGTGTAACACCCAAGATCCTTTCGTGCTTATGTTGGTTCAACCACTCATGGCCTTATGACCAAGCCATTTCCCAGTCGGCTCCGGCATCAAGTGGTCGCAATTATGGATTGCAAATTTATTGACATTTGACATCCACATCAGCCTTCCTCTGATCAACAGAACTCTCTGCCGCCAAACTGAATAATTACAGAAGATTTCAGCAGTCATGGGGATGCCAAAAAGGTCATTAAATCATCTTGAAAAAACAATGTGTTCCTCGGTTTCATCTTGCCAGTAAACCTTCCATTGGAGTCAAGACCCCCTAGGGTTGATGCTGGGGGGGAAGGGGGTGCTGAATTACAGAATGGAGAGAAGAATTAAATTAGGATTGAAAAATAGGAAGGCAAGCACAGCAGGGACCTCTTGGTTTGTACTGCATAATTTCTGGAGAAGCATAAAGATCGTGGCTTACTTTTTTCAAGAAATGGATTGTCCTCAGGAAATGGGCAGTAAGGGCTCACTTAGGAGTTGGGGGTGATCCAGGGGAGATTCGGGAAGACAGGTTGTATCTAGAAGCCCACCCCGGGCAGGCCCCACAGGATGACGCCGAATTTGTCCTAACGATTCCGCATGACTCTCTTTTGATGCTCCTTCAACTTTCTAGGCAAGCATGGTTGTGAGTGGCCTGGAACCTCCAAGGCCACTTGCTCCTCTCCATGCTCTCTGCCTTCGCTGCCTCCCTGTCTTTCCCTTCACCTCCTCACGGCCTTCTACTTTTGCCCTGGACTGCTCCCATCCACTCTATGCTCTAACCACAGTGGTCTTCTGAAGAACAAAGTAGATCATGGCCTTGTCCTCCTAAACCCCTTCAATGGCTTCTCATTGGGCTTGGGGTGAAAAAGCCTAAAGTTCTTGGGATGTTCTACAAAGCCCTAACTTGCCTCATGCCCTCACCCCACCCCAACCGCACCCCTACCCCTCCAGCCCCAGCCCTCGACACTCGCCTTTCCCTGAATCAGATGCACCAACCCTTCTGTTTCCCTGCCTGGATTGTCCTGCCCTCCGTTTGTCACATGACCGGCTCCTTCTTGACCTCCTTAATTTCCTTCCCCGACCCCTTTCCCCCCGAGGTTTAAAGCAGGCGGCCGTCATCATCCCTCACGTTACACTGGAAGCCCACATTCTCGGAAGTTGTTACTTTTATTTATGTGTCCCTGAATGTGAGCTGTCAGTATTATCATCCACGTGTGTCCTCTGATGAGAATGCACGATCTGGTTTCCTTTCTTCTGGGGGTGTAGCCCAGCACTTAGGACAGAGCCTGGCTCATGGCCACCTCTCCGAGAGCGTGGATTAAAGGACAACTGAACGAAGGTCTGATCCTCCTGGTGCAGGAGGCTTGACTCATTCACCTGAAGGCATCTGTTGACTCTGCTCCTGTGGGCGAGCATACCTCAAAAAAAGGCATTTCTTCACCCTGGCAATGTTAGTCCTCTGGGCAAATCATTTGACCATGGGCCGGGAATGCTTCTCACTTTCTCACACTTTGCTGGGCTCCAAGAGCCTGAAGATTCCTTCCTTCGGGGCTTCTATTATCCGCTGTGCTCTGTGCTAAGCATTCCACCCGCTTTATCTATTCGGTCTGCCTGACTGGTGAGTGACACAAGTATTACCGTTATGTCACATATGGGGGATGTCACAGGAAGTTATGGTCACTTCCCAGATACAATCGCTCCCTCACCCCTTCCTTCCAAAATTTATAGAGCCTGTGCCTGGGGAGCTCATCAGATGCAGCCCTGGCCACCTGGACCTTAGAGGCGGACGCCACGTTCACCTTCAGGGACAGTCCGGTGCCCACCATTGCCAAGCCCGACAAAGTCGACTTCATGGGAATGAGGTTCGACTATTTCAATAAAGCAAACCTGTATTGAACATCTGTCTCTGTGAGGCTCAAAGGATAAGTTTATAGGCTGGAGTAGGAGCTACCATACATGTCTCCCCCAGCTTCTCTGCCTGACCAGCGTCCCCTCTACGCCGTCTTCTCCCCGAAACACAGCTCCGGTCACGCTGAACAATGGGCATTTTCTGGAATGAACCCCCAGCTAGACCTCACTTACAAGGCTTTCCTCTTGCCATTCCTTTCGCCCTGGTGCCCTCCCCCTTTTCCACCTGCCAGCGCCTTTTCTCGTTCGGGACGCAGCCGAGATCTCTGCTGATTGGATCAGACATCCTCGAACCCTCTCAGCTCCCGCTCGCTCAGTCCTCTCCCTGTGAGGGCGCCGAGCTCACTGTGAGCTCAGTGACATCACGTCCTTCTTCCGTGACGCACTGCACCGCTGCGGTCCTCGCACGGGCCACTGTCCCAACATGTAACGCCTACAGTGTGATGCATGTTTTCAGATTTGTCTTTCCCCCATGGACGTTCCTGAGACACAAAATGTGACTTGGTTGCAGTACATTGTAACTGTGGCTGTTCCTGTTAGAATTAAAATCCTCAGACACATTAACCCACCCTTCATTCTAGGGCTGTTGTACTTAACAATTATAGGAGTAGCTCTCTTGAATGGGTCATTTCTATGTGGCTGATATTGTACCAGGAAGACACTTGGTAAGGTTTCTTCAATTTTATCCTTATAACACGATGTGAAGTCAGCCTTCATGCGGCCACTTGACAAAGAGGAGCTGAGGGTCAGAGAGGTGACGTGACCTGCCTTCGGTTTCTCAGCTGGGAAGTGGCTGAGAATGTGGCTTCGGAGCCCACGTAACTCCCCCTGAGTTTAGCTGCATGATGCTTCCCTCATAGGATTTCTAGGCAGCAGGAAGTCCCATCTCCTGAGACTTTATGACAGGCCTTTCCCTCCACTCCAGCGTCCTCTCACTTTCCGTTGTTACATTTCTGGGATGACGAGGTCCTGATTGGTCCTCTGACTTCTCAGCCAGAGCAAATGGTACCCAATAGGGACTCATCTCCATGGTTACCACACACCAGAGAATCCACAGGAAGGCGGCACGGGGGGAAGTGGGGGCTACAGCAAATATGGGGGGAGGAGGGAGTCATAAACAATTAAACATGACAAAATCCTCTGGTGAACAAAAATAGAATTATTTGACTGTGAAATCGAGTAATGTAGCATTGAAAATAACATAACCTGAAACATCATTTTTTTCTCCATAGATGAAAAAATTACTAGATAAAACCAGGCACGGTGAAAGTGCCAATTTGCTGGAAGGCCCGGGAGGGAGAAAGTTGTCTATGTCAAAGATTTGGGCTTTCAGGATATTGAAACATTTTTTTTTTTTTTTTTTGCCCCCCTCCACTTCCGTCCCCTGCCAGTAACTTGGGGACAGGTTCCTACCTCACACTTTGGTGCAGGGCCGATAGAATTGAACCCCAGAGATACCAGAAAGGCACTGGGAGAAATCTTGGCCAAAATTCTGGCTTGAGGTAAATCATTCATTTGCCCACCCCTGATTTCCAGCTCTACCACGTGCTAGCTGTGTGAGCTTGGGGATCACTGCCCCTGTCTGAGGGCCGGTTTCCTCACCTGTTAGCTGGATGTCATTATCATTCTTTCTTTGTCAAGTTTTAGGCTAATACTGATTGAGGGAATATGCACAGACCACCCGAGTACAAGAGCTGGAATATCGTCAATGCGCAATAAATGTTAATTCTCTGTCAGTATCGATCATGGCGAGGACAGTGGCGGTAGCGGACGCTGCCAAGCACGGTTTCCTTACCACATCTAATCAACATCATCACCGTCATTATCTGCACTGAGACTCCAATGCAGACCTTCCTATGCATGGCATAGCCACTGGCGAGTTTGGACGGTAGCAAGTGGAATTTTTCAAGGTAGCTGGTGGCAGAGAGCAAAGGCAGAAACCAGAGGGAAAAAAAATGCAGGTTAATGCTATATTCCATCTTTTCTCGGGGCACCAAACACCCCCCGATACTTCCATGCCTCCTGCCGTCCCCCAACTGCCCAGAGCTGATTTAATTAAATCTGTCCTCATAGTCTGTCCTGATTTCTTCAAATAAAATGGCACAATCCATCCCACATCTTGATCTAAGCCTTTAGCAAACAGAAGAGGATTGTTTTAAGGCAGGTGATCAAGGGAGGGAATCAAGAGGAGGGTGAAGTTCCTCGAGCACCCGCTTTGTGGGCCAGACCCAGGGCCTGAGCTCTGCCCCTACACTATTTTAGCTAGCCCGCAACACAAACGGGAAGAGGAAGAAAAGACCTGCATTTACCACCCCCTGGTCTCAGCCAGTCCTGCTCCTCAACCTGAACATGGGCTTTTTTTTTTTTTAAGTTTTCACAGCATCCCTAAAAGACAACCCCCAAAGGAATGCCCTCCATGCCTAAATATATGATATGCCTCCGGCAAGTAAAACAAAACAAAACAAAACAACGAATAAAAAGACCAAAGAAATAAAGACCATTCCAGGCAAAACAAACACCAGCACTTTCCACGTAGCCCTGGCTTCCCGGGCTCTGGGGGACACGTGCTCTCGACCGTAGCACAAAGTTCTCCAAAGCCCCCAAAGGTGACATGCACCTTCAGCTCCTGGCAGCCCCCTTTTTCCTGCCCGGTGAGCCTCATGTAACATTTATGCCGGATTTAATGGGAGGACATGACACGCACTGATTTCCCTCCAACTCCTGTTCTTTCAGGGGAAGCGTCCGGAGAGCCAGGAGCTGCATGCCGCAGCCTCTTCTGTTCCGGTACCCCTACCGTGATCTCCGTGGCCCACACATCATTTAACACACTGCCCTGCGATTCTTGCAGGGTGTGGCGTCGGGCCTGATTTAAAATCCCCACATTGCTAAAACTGCATTGTTCTTCATCAAGTTGAGTCATTTTTATGTGAAGTGTCAAGCTCTCTAACAAATAATTCCTGCCAGACAAATCAAGTTCCTCGTCTTAGAGCCGTGGCTAAATAGTTTATAGCTTTAATCTGCTCACCGAGGTGTGCAGTCTATGACAGTAATTATAAATGCAAGGAGAAATTATAGCTGAATGCTTTAACTGCATTAGGAGCCGTTTGATGAACAATCATGAGAGCCTGCTCGGTTCCAACAATAGAGGGCAAGTTAGTGTCAGTGCATTAGAGAGATTTCAGTTCTGCATGGCTTTGCCTCCCATTTACCACAGAATGTCACTTGTCTCCTATAAAGTAGAAAAAAAGCACCGTGGAAAGCTTTAAACTTGATAGTTAAAAAAAAAAAAGACAAAGAGAGAAATGCAGGGGAAACTGTTTATCATTATGACTTCTACCTCTTCTTTTTTTTTTTTTCCGCCTGTTTTGTTTTGCGGCTGGTTCGGTTTCAAGTTAGTTCGTTGAAGGTAGCTGCTTGTTTACTTACTAGGGGCCTTCCAAAAAAAAAAAAAAAAAAAAAATCCCTCCTCAAGCAGTTTCCGTGAAATCTTTATAGGGAAAGACTTCTCTAAGTGAAGGGGTGAGTTCAGAATCTCAGAATTGGCCGGGCAGATGCTCCAGGAATTGCTGTCCCACCCCCCCCTCCCCGCGAGGTCCTGCTCTCCATCTGTATCTACCTAAGCTAATGACACAATTCAGCTCTTTATTTTCCCCTCCTCACTTTCGCGGAAAGACGTTTTTAATTTAGCTGAAGAATTACACAAATGTATTTTAAAGACATAAATCCATATAAAAAATATGAGCTAATTAAAACATTGCACTCCCTGTCGCTCATGGATTTTCAATTTAGCGAAAGAAAAAAGAATTGCATCTGGTTAAATGAAAAGATGATACTGATGGCAGATTGGAGTAAATGAAAAATAATGTTACTCTATATTAAAGCACCAAATTATACACGTCAGGATTGAGATTTCGAAGGTTCCCAATGAGGGGGACAGTGCAACACAGAGGGGGACCAGCGATGCGCGAGGGAGGTAAGCCAGATCACTTGCATAAAAAAGAAACATTAAAACAGACGACACATTTGTTTCTCGCTGTGTAGGAAATACGCGAGTCTCAAAGCTGACCCTGTTTCTGAATTCTCATTTTGTTTCCCCTAAATGAGAGTTAGGATGAGGATCAAAAAAATAAAAATCTGGTACATGTATATTTTCACTGGAATTCGGGTCATTCCTTGGTTGGATGCTACATGGTAAATGTCTAATTGCCTGACTGGCCGAGGACATCGCAGTCGGGAGAACGAGGATGCTTTGCTTCAGCCTGCAGGCCCGTCCCAGGCCCCTGAGTTTCCATATTCGGTTTGCAGCTGGAGCCTCTGAGAAGCTCAGGGGAGCTCTTGCCTACCTCTAGCTCGTGTGTCACAGTCACAGCCCTTTTCTGGGTTGTTAGCTGGCCACGGGTAGCATGGGTAGCACCTAGAAACCATCAGGCAAGGTGACGGAGAAGCCAAGAGGCAGAAGAAGGTGATGAGTGCGGAGCAGCCCCGAGCTCGAGTCCCTCTCTGCCCTGACTGCTCGGGGACAAATCACAAAGCCCTCAGAGCTTATTGCAAACTCAGAATGGCATGAATCACCATGCCTGGCCCGTGCAAGAAGCCCATAGGTGGGGGTTTTGCTGTCATTTGCTATCATTATGATCAAATTGCAAGCTGAGGTTTCCAGGGGGGCCCCTGAGGAGAACCCACGGGCTCTACACGCTTCAGGTGAGGCTGAAGAACGCGGTAGAAGCCCGTGGGGATCGTGGAGGGCTAACTCTTCCCGTGAGCCTACTAGTTGCCGGGCTTTCTGGAAAAGAGTTGCCCAGGCTTATTTAATTCTCACAAATTTTCTATGAGGGGAGAACCATGTCCCCATTTTATAGACAGAGAAGTGGGCCACGTCTTAGGGGGAGTGGATGAGTTAGGATTTGCACCCAAGCCTGGGTGTGGCCTGGGCAGCCAGAGGAAGCGCTAACATCACAGGCCCCCCGAACCATCATTCCCCCCCGGGGGGGGGGGGGTCAGGCAGGTGCCCCTCCCGTGGGCTCCAGTCAGCATTTACCCCAGGGCCGCCCATCTGCGTGTCTACTGGGAGCCTCAAAGGCAGATTCTTGTTCTGGCCCCCAGTTCACTCCCTGGGATCAGCGCGGTGTGGGGCCTGGAGAGATAGCCTTCCGGATAGGTGGTAACGAATGAGCGAGGTTATGAGATTGTAGGAATTCATGCAGAATCTCTCTGCCTCCTTTTCCTCCCCTGTTACACGGTTGAATCCACCCCTGCCTTATAGGGCCGTTTGTGAGAATCAAGTGGAATAATGTTTGTAAAGCGCTTGCCGCAGGGCTAGCACATTTGGCTATTAAAATCAGCACGTCTGCTAGCTCACCATTACACGGCCATTGCCAAGTTAGAAGCTGGTGTGTAGTAAAAGCAAAGGGATGTTTGTTGTAAGATGAAAGAAATGCAGGGAAGGGAAAAAGGAAGGAGGGAGGAACGGAGGAAGGAAGTGAAGAAAGGAGGGAGGAATATTTAATGGATGAATGAAAGGGTGATGCCTCTTATAGACATTAATTAATCCAGCCCATTTTGCTTTTTCCAGAATGCCATAGAATCCATGTTGTTAGGGTTGCCAGATTGAGCGAATAAAAATACAGAATGCCCAGGAAAATCTGAATCTCAGGTAAACAACGAGTACCTTCTTCAGTAAAAATATGGCCGCTGCAATGTTTGGGACAGGCTTATTCTAAAACCTTATTTGTTGTGTATCTGAAATTCAGATTTAACCGGCCACCCTGTATTGTATTTGGCAAGTTTACATGCTGTTCACCCCTGAGTATGTGTTTTTATCAAATCACCCACAACAAAGGTGGCAGCTTATTCATTCTTGCCCCCAATTTCAAGGCTAGGTGTGCTATAAAACTTGTACACTGTATTACACGATAATGACTATAATTTCAAGTCCTTGTGCATTTTAGACTCATTGATTTGCTCTTTGTTTAATTTCTATTATTCGAGAGCATGTGGTTTTTAAAGGTATATGCAGGTACTTACTGAAATTGTTTTAGATTACTTCCGTCCTCAAATAAGGATGCACATTTAACATTATCTAATTAATTTTTAATGAAAAGTTGCCTTTAATATTTGGCAGAGCATTTTGCAGGATTTGAGACCTACCTAAGAAGGGAAAGGAAATTCAGGCCAAAATTTGTGTCTCACAGAGAACATAGAAAAGGCAAAACTCCCAAATTTTCCATAAAATCTTGACCATGCTTTCTAAAACATCATGTCATTTTGTACAATTTGTGCTATCATGCATACCAACTAAAATTAGAGTTCTGGATAACAGCAATCTCATTTTGTGATCACTTAAAAACCTATCTGCATAATTCTAAGCAGTGGGCAAGGTACTGCATGGATGCCATTCTAAGGGAGGATTTCGAGGGTGAAGGAATTCTTCCCTACATGGCCAGAGGATCAGAAAGCCCCCCTCTGTGCAAATGTGGGAGCTAGTCGGGCAGATTGTAGTATCTTTAGTATTAACACAAACACACCATGCACACGCACCATTTTTTGTGCACACACAACACACGTATATACCTACGGTTTTGAACAAGTCTTAAATACTCAAACTTGTTTTTCTGTAACCCTATTTCAAGAGCACGGCATCACGGTATTTATCTAAGAATGGAACTTTGGTTTCATATAATGATAACTCTGTGATGCGGTGCTTCCGAGGTCCAAATCAGAAATATTTATTTTGTACACATGCAGAGGGATGAGAAAAGAGCTATCCTATCTATGTATTTAACAGATTTGTTAAGTGCTTTTTGTGTAGATTTCTCCAAACGATCAGTTTACCTTTGCTTCCTTAGAACAGACATGCACGTTTCAGATTTTGACTAAGGCTTTCTTTTTCTCCCATCTTTCTATTTACGTATTGCAATGTTTTGGCAGTGATATTAATTTTTTTTTTCAAAGAATGATTACAAACCTAACAGGTGGAAAATTGGTCTTTATTGTAGCACAAATAAACATTCCCTATTTGTCCTCTTCACCATGGTTTGGACCTACCACTATGGAATTGGAAACATCTCTCTTCTCTGGATATTCTGTATATATCCACCTTTTTTTTTTTTTTTTTTCAAGGACCAGAAAAGTATAATAGCAAGTTACATACGATATAAAATGTTATATAGCAAATAAATAGAATGTTGCCAAGCCCCAAGCTCACTTATAGATTCAATAGATGAATTTTGGCTTTTCTTTCAATGGTGTGAGCTGAACAAGTCATGCTTGGAAAGCAAGAGATGAATCTGCTTGTAACACATTTTAATTATCATGATAAAAACATGCAAACAAAACAGTCTTCATTGGGGCCAACGGAGCCATTAGAGTTATAGGATGGGATCCCCCTTTCATCAGAAGCTCTTAGATCTTCTCAGTGAGGGGACAGTCCCAGATTTTCACCCTTTATTTAGTCTTGACCATCCTCACACTTGGCAAATCTCTGCTCCTGACCGCGAGGTGAGCCCAAAGCCACACCACAGAAGTACCCCTCCTCCGCCTGGAACTCGGCTACGGCTCAGATCTTTGTGGCCTGATCTGAAAATCTCCTATTTAGAAACAACTGCTCTGACGCTAGGGGCTGGTGAGGGCTTACATGCTACACTGACTGTCGATACTCTTACTGCGAAGTGACCCAAAGAACAAACCGGTCACCTAGCATGACTGGACTCGAATGTGAGGAAGCTTTAAGTCAGGTCAAGTCCCCATCGGGGGTGGGGCCCGAGGTGGAGGACAACCTGAGCGTGTGGGGGGGTCCCTAGCATGTAGGGGGTATCATGCTGAGAGAAGGAAGCAGACAAAAAAAAAAAAAAAAGGAGATGAAAGGAGTGTGTGAAGACCCAGCCTGGAAAACGTTTGAAAGCGGCCGGTGTGGCAAAGTCTGCCAAGGTATTTGACCTTGGTTCTCTGTCCTCTTTCCTGGAGGTGACATAGAGAGTCTGGGCACCGGTGACTATACAAGGCACAGAACTTCTATGATACATGATGCAGATGATCTTGAAGCCGTGGGACCGACCCCACGCGCATCGGCAATGGGTGTTTAGAAACTCATTTCTTTAGGTAAAGGAAACTCGCAAGGGTATGCAGCGCGACTATCGCGGTTAAAGGTGTTCGCTGCTATTAGTCTATCCTAAAGCATACCAGAGGACGAGAGAAGAAAATACGCTTCCTCTCTTTTCACCTCAGTGTTCTGCGGGGAATATTTTCCTGCCGTCTGACTACAGGGCAGAAGCTCTTTCCTAACAAACCTAACGGAAGCAAGAAACAGAGGGACGGGAGGGGAAGGTAGCAATCGCCCCGAAAGGAAGCTGCAAAAAGCATTAATTACAAGTACTAATAATACAGTTCACGAGCTGATGAAGAAATCTGCACAGTGGCTGCCCCCAGGAATTCTAGTGTTCGTTCGGCTCTCACCCTTCGCTCACTTTCTAAGTCATTCGCATCGCTACGGGAAGGTGAGGGGGTGACACGGGACAGTGACGGAAATCCGTACGTATTAATTAAAACGAGGCGTAGCCTTGGCTGGACCTTCAGAGCTGGGCCCTGGGTCAGGGAGGGGGTCACGTATCACGAAGCGGGACTCTGTGAATTCCATCTCTCTGAACCCATATCGTGCTATTCACCACCGACTCTAACCGGGGGACACTGAGATGCTTAGGACTTATGTTCTAGTCTCTCATACAGATAAGTCCTATTCCAGCAGGCTACTGTCCTCTTGGTACCGAGAGACACGAGCTGCCTCTAAACGGACCCGTCTCCCATCAGGAAGTTCCTCACCAGGCTACGGGGCCATCACCTGGGCGCAAACCCATACCTGCAGAGCTATTCTTCATCCACGTCTGTTACAAACTGTGAATGGTGTTCGGGTGACTTGCTGTGCGTTTTGCTTAGGTGGAGTTTTACCGCGTGTTTGCTCACAAATGTCCGACAGCACAACTTACACTTGAATTTAGAGTCCGTGTCCTCTTCGCCAGCTATTGCTTCCGGAGACCTCTGGGCCGACGACACCCGGGAGATCTCTTGTTCCGCCTTGCCTTGCGGCTCCACGGCCATGCGGGTCATGTCCTTCATTTGGAAACCCAGGTGCGACTCTAAGTGACTGATGTAGGTTGAAGGCGTTCTAAACTGGGAGGCACAGTCACTGCAATAAAAGATAGGGTGTCCCTTGTCCATGTTTTTCAGGAACTTCGTCCCGCCCGTTTTCCTCAGTTGGTACTTGACGTTTGCCAGCCAGTGGCTGATCGTGGTCATGGAGAGCCCCGTGAACTTGGAGATCTGCATGCGCTCCTGAGGGCCCAGGTCGGACAGCAGGTACTTGCCCTCGGATGTCTGGAAGAGGCTGGAGGCGAACTGCGCCTGCAGGATCAGGAGATGCTGAGGGTTCCAGTTGGACTGCCTGCCTTTCCTTTTATGCAAAGTCGACACCTCGCTGGAGACGTCCTCGAAGCGCCTGACGTCCATTTCCAGCTTCACGGGCGGGCCGCGCGAGGAAGCGGCGGGCTTCGGGGTGGTGGCCTTGGGGAGGACCTTGACCATGTCGGCGATGTCAGACAGAGCGTGCTTCTGAGGCGGGGACGTGCAGGATTGTGCTTGCGAGGACTCGGCCTTCTTGCTCTTGGACTTGGTCAGGTCGATGGGCTGATCGTTGCTCTCGAACACGTAGCGCCTGGACGCGCTGGCCGGCCGCGCGGGGGCGGGGCTCAAGCCCGGCTTGTCCAGGACGCTGAGAGCCGACTTGTGGAACATGGCAATTGTGCTTGAGCTGGGGCTGGAGCAGGAAGGGGCGCGCAGGGGTTCCGTGGCCTTGCCCAGGTGGTTGTTGAGGACGGACTGCAGGGCGCTGAGCGGGTTGATGCACGGCAGGGCCGGCGCCCGCGTGGGCAGCGCGCACCCGTTGCTGAGAGAGGGCGCGGGCTCCGGGGGCGGGCGTTGCTCGGGCTCGCCGCCCTCCTCCGCCAGCCTGGCCTCCTCCTTCAGGAGGCGAGGCTCGGCCTTCTTGGATTCTTGCGGTTCGCTTTTGGCGAAAGCGTCCGCCTCGCTGTGGCCGAAAGGCGACGCCTCCTCCTGGGGGCTTTCCTTCCCGCACTCCTTGGCGGCTTCCTCTTTGTCGTCCGGCTCCTTCTTCACTTGGGTGTATGGGGCCAGGTTGGCGGGCACGGAGACCAGCGGCATCACTTTCCACTTGGGGGCAATCGGCCTTAGCTTGTTGGGGAGGTTCGGCCGGATCTGCAGGACCTGGGATCCCAGGGGCAAAGCAGGCTTGGCGCCCTCCGACAGCTGGTAGGCTGCGTGGATGCTGGGGTACGCGCTCCAGCTGGGAGCCCCGTTCTGGGCCTTGTTGATGGCTGTGGTGACGGTATTTTCCAGTGACTTCAGAATGTCCCCTCCGCCCTTGGAGCCGTCCTCCAAATCCTCCTCCCTTAGATACTGATATTTTACGGTGGGGTCTAAAGGCTTTTGCAGAGCGTCTTCGTACTCCTCCCGTTTCATGCCCTTCTCATCCTTATTGCCCTCCTCCGGTTTTTCCTTTTTGCCCTCTTTCTTCAGCTCGGGGGTAGGGGCCGCCCCCTCGGAAGCCGAGTTTCCCGTCGGCTTGGGAGCGAGCGAGTCACTGCTGGGGGCGTCCGACAGCGACTGCATCTTCTCCACGGCCAGGGGGTCCAACACCAGCTGCTTGCCCTTCTTGGAGGCCGAGCTGGTGACCTTGAGGAAGTGGCCCGTGACCATCATGTGGGTGGTGAGCTGCTGCAGGGTATCGTGCGAGCTCCCGCACTCCATGCACTTGAGGATCTGGGACTTGCAGGCCTCGAACTGCCAGGTGTAGCTGGCGCCGTTCTGGTAGCCGTAGCGGTTGTTGGACGACAGCTGCAGGCCGGCGGGCTTCTGGGAGGAGAACGGGTCTGCCAGCGAGCCCGTGGTCGAATCGGGGGAACACGGCCGGTTGACGTCGAAGACGCGTTTCTTGGCCGGAGTGACCATTTTCGAGGAAATGGTTGGGACTGGCTCCTTCAAAGGCACTTTTTGGTAATGTTTTGTTTTTATCATGTGGACGCTCAGGTCTTGGAGGGAATCGAAGGAGTCGCCACAAAACATGCACTTGAGAACCTTCTGAGCGTCCTCCTTGTCCATATCCTGGAAAGCCCTCTTGCGGGGCTTCGAGTAGCTGGCGGGGCGCAGCTTGTCCTTCTTGCGGTTGTCGTCTTGGTAGTGGCCCGTCTCGTTCATGTGCACGGTCAGCTCGACCAGGGTGTCGTAGGCGGCGCTGCACTGGCGGCAGCGGAAGCGGCTGGCCCCGGTGAACACCGTCCCGCACATCTTGCCGCTCTGGCGGTAGAGCTGCACGGAGCTGAACAGGCTGGGCTTCCCCACCGATCGGGAAGGCAAGTTCTGCTGGAGGCTCTTGGACAGCGCGTCCTGGTGCCAGTCGAAATCCGTCTTGCTGCTGCCATTGCGGGTGTCGCAGTGGCGCCGCTCGCTGCCCGACAGCTTGAAGCCGAGGCCCAGGCCCGACCAGTAGGAATCCGACAGGATATTGGCGTAGACGGCGGTCATTTTATCCATGCAGTTGTGGCTTTCGTTGGGCAGCTTGGGGTGCACGCCGGCTTTCTGGTCCGAGGCCTCCCGACCGCAGACGCTCCTGGCGTCTGACACCTGATCGCTGGCATCGCTCAGCAGAGACTCGTTCTCCGCGTCCTGGTTGGACAAGTGGCTTCCGGGAGAGTTCTGGTAGCTGAAGCAGCCCTTCTGCTCCGGGCCCGTTTCTAGCTCCTCGTCTGTCCCCGGGTCATTGCTGCCCTGAAACTGAGCTACCGAACGGCTGTCCTCCTCTTCCTCCTCTTCTTCTTTTATTTCCTCCTCTTCCTTCAGCTGTTCCTCCTGGGCGTAGCCTGCGAGGGAAGAGGAAGAGATGGGGTAAGAGGACAGGTGAGGTCTGCCGTCCCAAGCTCCCCACTTAGACTAAGGGCTTCCGATGCCCAGTGGGATAGCAACTGAATCTCCGCTTTTATGAACTGCAAGCCACCAACAGGGGGAAAAAAGGCACATGATGTCTTTTGTGCTATCTCATGTTTTCGTTTTTGTTTTTAATTGACAAGAGTCACAAATCTTTATAAATGCCTAGGATCCTAAGTTAATTTTCATGTCTAAGGAGTATCACTCCAATGCTCCAACAGCGGGACCGTCGCTAAGTTCGTAAGTGGGACTTTCAAGGAAGCTGGATGGAAATTCAAACCCTCCAAAGACAGATCTCTCTAGAGAAGGGCATTGGGTCGTAAGAAAACTAGATTGACCCTTGGCATCTCCGTGGTAAGGTTTCCCAAGACACTGGGATATACTGGCATACAATTATCTTAAATCATTTTTGAGTGCTCACAGGTAATTTAGATGCACGGCCATTATATTTTTGATAGCCAGTGCCTTTTTGTTACAACACTTTTATTTGTACAGAGTCACACAGCAGGAAGAGAGATTATGGAGTATCGAATAAAATCTTCCACTGATAGCCAAAAAATTATGTAAGCTCGGCAAACATAATGATTTTAAAATAATAGCAAATGGTGTCGGAATGGGAGATTTGGGGAATATCCTATTATTCTCAAACAGGTTTATGAAGACCTTTTCAGACAAGGCTGAAAATGCCCTCTCGATCTTGTGCCTGTAATTTCAAACGCTTTGTGATTTGTGGGTACCCGTCATGAGATGCCAATTATACGTTTGATTTGTAGATGCAAAATGCTATTGGGGATGCATGCCTTCCCTTCTCCGACAGGATTTAGGACCAGTAATTGCATAGGGAAAATGAAGGCATGAGAGAGAGGGTGCAAAGGGAATTAATGGGCAAATATCCATCAACAGAGATGGGGAAAGTGACTATTTATGCCCATGTGTTCATTTCCTTCACCTGGCCTTTTCAGAGCCACGTGGATAAAATGTAACTAAAGAAGCACCAAAGCAAGGGAGATTCAGTCTTAGATTTGCAAGGTTTGCATGATCTCAGTGCAATGTTTTCTTCCCCTGTGAGACTCTCTTTCCCTTCTTAGTGCAGGTGGGCCCTTGGGAGATAGGGTGAGGTTGTATTTCCATTCATCAGTGAGAAAGCTCGGAAAAGAGAGATCAGGCATAGAGGTCTGTCCTGGGAGGCAGAGGGAGTTAAAAGAGAAGCGTTTTTTGGGGGGAGGAATAAGGCAAGCTTCAGCCAGGCACTCCAAAGGTTCCTGCTGTGGCTGCTGAAGAGGACTATTTATTTATTTATTTATTTATTTATTTTGAAGATGACTATTTATTGAGCAATTACTATCTCCTAGGAGCTCTGCTGACCACTGCAAATGCCTTCTTTCATTTTGTCTGATTACCCACACGAAGTGGGAACTATGACAAAGCTGAGGCTCTAAGGTTGAGAAATTTGCCCAATGCCACAGAACTAGGGTCTCAGAGTAATGTCATGTCTCTGTTCGATGAGAGAATCCATGATCCTGATCACTCCACTCCACCCTCTATGGCCAGCCTCACCAATAAGAAAACTTCACGTAGACCCAAAAGTTAAAGATTCATTGAAATGTCACTAAATAGATAATCACTTTGGAGGGGACAATTATGGGAATGCTGAAGACAAAAGCCCATGATTTCAAAGGCATGATACAGGGTGCCTGGGTGGCTCAGTTGGTTAAGCATCCGACTCTTGATTTTGGCTCAGGTCATGATCTCGGGGTGGTGAGATTGGGCCCTATGTTAGGCTCCACGCTCAGTTTGGGGAGCCTGCCTGAGGTTCTCTCTCTCCCTCAGCCCCTTCCCCCCAACGCGTTCTCTTTCTTTCAAATAAATAAATAAATAACTTTTTTTTTTTTTTAAAAAGGCACGATACCATAAAAAAAGTCAAAATGTAGAAACAGTTCAACCACTAGCTTGGTGGTTTTGCTCATTATTGTATTGTTATTGGTGTTGTGTTTTTGCTTTCCTAGCAAGCTGACAAGTGGATTTTTCATTAAACTGGTGTTGCTGGTCTCCAGTTCCATAAATTGATTTGAAAAAAGAAAAGCTACTCAATCTAGTTGAGCAACCATTCATCAGTGGTCACTTCTTGCAAGAAAAACTCCGCTTAAAACAACCAGATGACTACATTAGACCCCCGCCCCCCATCCTCATTGCATTTGCTTTTTCCAGGACTAATTTGTATGTTTGCAAATTAGTATTTAGTATGTTAGTCATATCGTTAAGTTCAAGGGGAAAGCCTATTATAAAATTAATAAATGAGTTGTTATAGAGCCAAGCCAAGCAAAATATTCCAAAGAGTCAGGCAAATTTTATCAATCAAACAAGGTCACTTTTGAGAATTCGAAGAGCTTTCTTGCTCAAAAACTGGGACAACGCTCATTAGCCAAGGCTGTTGCAGGCCAACAGAGACATACACTTACCACATCCATGAGCAATATGATAACAGCAACACATGCTTGCACACACACACACACACACACACACACACATACACACCCCTACACATGCAGAGCCAGTGGAAAAAATCTAGCAGGGAAAAAGAGGCCTTTCCATCGTCACAATGGGTTAAGAGCGTGGTCGGGTTTTACGCATCTCAGTATTTGCAGTGCCTAGCACAGGGCCTGACATTTGGTGGGAAGCAATTTATGTTAGTGTGTGTGTGTGTGTGTGTGTGTGTGTGTGTGTATAAAATAGGCGTGCATGAGTGTATGTACACGAGTGTATGTGTGCATGCACACTCCCCCCTCCCCCCAATCTGCCCAGCCAATATAGTCATTTTCACACAAGGAGAAAAGAGGTAGGTTTTTTTGTTTTTTGTTTTCGTTTTTCCCCTGCTGACATTTGGAAGCTGAGCTTTCTGGACCAGCTCAGCTTCACAATCTACTTTGTCCTTCTAAATGGATTCCCCAGAAGAAAAGTCAGAGACAGCAAACGCCTCCCCCACAATACAGATAAAATTTTCTGCTTAATTAGGCATTGACATGTTTACTATAACCTTTACAGAAGAGTAACTCGTGCTGAGAGACCCTTTTTGTCTGTTTTCTTCCGCAGAACAGACTAAATCTCATGCTCCCGATAAGGTAATGCATTGAAAAGCTTCATAAAAAAGTGCCAAAGCATCCGTCAAAGCGAGTGTATTTTAACGATGGCTGAGGGTTCCAAGGAGTTTTTAAAAACACATTTTAATATTATACATTTAAAGCCGTTCGCTTGACTTAAGTGATTTCGTTTGCCACTGGCAGCTGACGCGCGAGGAAAGACAGCCAGAACATGGGTGATCTGGGTGCGTAATGAGTATCTGTCTCTCTCGCTATCGATGATTTGTTTAATATGATTGCATCATGTGTAAATCTTGGTAAAGTGGATGAGTGGCAAGTTTATTCTTATGAATACTTATTTAACAAAAGAAGATGATCACAATTATGCCAAGGCACAATGAAAAGAACTGTTCCCTGGAGAACCTCCTTGTGGATCTCAGGTTCAAGATCAAACTCCGTGGTGGCAAATATCTCCCTTTCCAACCTAAATTTCTAATCTCATCCCTTGCCACTGCCGGATCCTGGCCACACGAAACTTGCCCGTCCCCAGGATGGCTAATTCCTAAGCAAACCCTCTCAATGCTCTAAGCGATTGACTCAAGGGACGATTTCCCTGGCACCCTATGACCACTGCGATGACTGTGCCACCATTATTGTTCCCTTGGGGGAGGAAGTGGGCTTCCTGCTTCTATTTCCTCCAGGCTGTTTTTCAGAGAATGGATATTCTTTCTCAAAAGAATAAGGTATTGGGTGGTGACATTGTTCTGTTTTAGCCCCTGCATTGTCTTTGTGCTGCACTAAAAATGAAATCCAAACCCTTAGCATGGTCTATAGAGCTTGTAGGACTTGGTCTCGACCTCGCTGCTCGATTACTCCGTACCCTCACTCCGCTCTCCATGCCTGAGGGGTGACAGCCTACTCGCTCCTTCCTGAACCTGCCAATGCCTTCCGTGATGTGGTTCTCTGCAGCTGCAGACCTCTCTGCCTGGAAAGTTCTTCAGATCTTCATGTGGTGATTCCTTTTCATTCTTCAGGTCCGTGCTTACAGGGCTCCTTCTATAGAAGCCTGTCTCCAGTCTCCCCTTCTCTGCAAAACTCCAGATCACATCCACCTACTTACTGAGACCCCTGGAGCACCTACCCTACTCTGAAATCATCTTGTTTTCCCACTGATCGTCTCCTCCTACCAAATGCAAAGATGAAATATTTGTGTCCCATGAAGACAGAGACCTTGCTTCTCCCAGTGCTCAGACTGCACCTTGGCACAGATCGGTGTCCACAAATTATCTGAGCAGATGAATGAATAGATCATACAAAAGCAAAAGGATTATTCCAGTTGCAAACTCCGCCCCCACGTCCCCGGATGGTGCGACTGGCGCCCGTGATGGGCAACGCTCCCTCCCCTCCCCTTCGATATAGATCAGGTGTGAATTACAACCATTCCGACCAGCTCCTCTGAATGATAAAACCAGAACATCCCCATAAATCATCTATCCCCAACACAGCCACCAACGTTCTTGTTGCCAGAAAGCCCTGAGCTGTAAATTTAAACTTTTAAGTAGGAAGACTGAAAAGAAGCATCTAGACTGCAAAGCATCAGAAAATGCACTTTTAATGTGAACAGACTTTGATTCAAAAAAGACTCACACGTGGGAACTTTGAAAGTATGGACTAATTTTGTCACGAATAGTATACTACCTATTCCACGATATAGATTCCACAAATATTAAGGTGGTCTTCTCTTGAATTCTTGATTTTACAAAGAAATGTCACCAGAGAAATATATATTAACATGATGTTAACTTTTTACCCTATTAGTGTATGGCTAAAATTCAGAAGTAAATCCTTAAATTTTAGAAATTTTCTCTTCTGTCAAAGGTTAAAAAAAAAAAAGAGAGAGAAACAATTTCTTTTTTTTAAATTACCACCTCAATTGTTCCAATAATGTCTCTTCAGAATGACTTAAATGAAATTGTGCAAAATAATTCCTGGTTTGCATGGTGTTAGATAACAGATTTTTTGCGAGGCATACATTTTTGTCGTTGCCTTGAAAAGCCACCATAGAGTGTTTACCGTAAAAACACTGACAGTTTTTTAAGTGGCAGGAGAGGTGGGGACAGTAATAACCTGAGAAGAATATAAAATCCAAGAAGGCTGATTTAAAAAAAAACAAACCAAACCAGAACTCAACCAAGACCTCATTTAAAAACACATCCAGTGGTGACAGGATCGTTTTCACCAAGCTACCCCACTAAATGACAGTTTAAAATCACACAAAGGTTCCACAGTGCGCAGGGCAGACGTCAAGGAAGGGATCACAAGAACTTCTCGCCATGTACCCAGTGGGTATGCCACACGGTGACACGGAGGAAGGCCTCCCTGTCACGAGTCTCTAGTGTTTTGGTGACTGTGGTCTAGAAATCCGTGAATATGTATATTATTATTGGCACTAATTGGCACTCTTGTTGGCAGGCTGAGTAAAGAGATAAGAGGATTTAGTTCAAGGAGAGGGAGCTACTTCCCTTGGCGGCCGGACCCGGAGCGAGGGCCCTGGGGAGCGCGGTGCTGGGGGGATCCGGAGCTCTGTGCATCACCACGTGCTGGGCTAGAGGGCTGCGGGGTCCCCCACACTGTTCAAGAGCACAGACTTCACTTTCTGAGAATCGAGGAACCCCCGAGCCCAGGCTCCGTCTCCCTGCAGACTGGGGAGATGTCTAAGCGCACGTGCCTTTCTAAACAGGACTGTTTTCAACAGGAAAAGAAAAAGTCACAGCATATGGATTTTTAGCCCTGTCCCACTACACACAATTCGTTCATAGAAGGGTGACTTGTACACACGGGTGCAGAGAGAAGGGCGTGTTCCCTCCAGCTGAAAGTTGGACAAAGAGAAGCCCCTATTTAAAGAATGGTGGAGAGGGGGCTGGGCGCAGCGGTGGGGCTGGGCGTGGGGGCTTCTCCCGAGCCCGTAAGTGCTCTCCAGAGATGGGCCGAGAGCTTCTGAAGGTCATCGAGAACGATGCCTCTCTTTTATTATTTCCTGTTGCCCATTCGGTTAATGGGACCATTTTACTTGTACGCTGAGATGCATAGCAGGTGGGGTCTGCGTGACGCAAAAGAAACGTCCATTTCGTGAACGTCCTCCCGTCGCGGGCACTTTCCTGAGCCCCCTTCAGAGCATTTAGCACTATAGAACCGTTCTCTAATCACGCTCTGTGTCTTCCTCCGCGTCTTGGTCATCGGCGAGGGAAGGACGAAGCGAGTGTACATCAGGGCAAGTGTATCCTCCGTCATCCCCTTGGGGTTCATCTGTTTATTCATTTAGTCAAGAAATATTTATTCTGCAGCTACCACACGCGAGACACTTTAGTCAAGTTTCGCTGCAACGGCCGTCCCCGCGGTTGTGCAAAGGCCGAGGACGGCAGAGGGATGCGTTACGGGGGGAAGGCAGCCACCGCGCGGCTGGGGAGCACGAGGTCCCGGGAGGGGCAGGCATTGCTGGGGGCGGCCAGGCACCTGGAGTGGGCAAAGTAGGCCCGATGGAGGAAAAAGAATCCTCAGTTGCAAAGGTGAGTGTTGTTGGCTCTCGTCTAGACAGAGAGTCGCAGAGGAGCTGCGGGCGGTGGGAAATTTCCATCACAGCGAAAGGGTGCAGGACTAGCCATGGGGGGGGGGGCGGGGAGTGTAGGGGCTGCCAGCAGTTGTTTGGCTCAACCTTACAGATGAAACCAAATATGTCCGGGACCCACCCGTTTGCACCCTCTGAACCCAGGGATCCAGGGGAGGCAGGGAGTGAAGATCCAGCGCGCTCTGCTGATTCTAACATAGACCGGCTCTTTGACCTTGATTCCTTATCAAGTGGAATGGGGGTGACAGCCTCAAGCCTGCCTACCTCACGGGGCTCTGTCGGGGCACAGAAAGTGGATGGTAAACCCTCAAGGCGCAAAGCTTGGTCCTTGGAGCGGCAGCCGCATCACCTGGGAACCGGTCAGAAAGGCAGACTCTCGACCCCAGCCCAGGCCTGCGGAGCAGGAAGCATTTCACAAGCTCCCCAGGGGATTCCTCCGCGCAAATAGTTTTGCGGTGAACTGCAAAACTGTTAATTAGCAGCAAGATATTTAGCAATCTGCTTCTCTCTGCCTGTGTTCACATGCGTGTGTGGCTTCCAGCTTTGTGAGAAGACAGGGCATCTTTGAGAGGGCCAGCCCTGTCCTCTCCAAGGGCCAAAAGTTGAAAGGCCTGGGGCTTCGACCACTGCTCCCAGTTTACACTGGGAAGCACGGAGCAAGAGGAAAACGAAAGTCACAGATTCGAGGACTGACCAGTTAATGAAGAACTAGGATGGCCCCTGGGCCGTGCGATCAGGCAGGTCTCCGTTCAAACCTGCCAGCGCTGCTTCATGAGATCTTGGCAAAGTTGCTAAACCTGTCGGAGGCTCAGCTTCCTCGTCTGCAAAAATGGGAATGATTACAGTGTCTACTTCACAGGAAAGAGAGGAGTATCGAATGCGATGAAGTATGTAAACCACCAAGGCTGTAGGACAACCTCCCAACTTCCCGGGCCTGTCCGAGGCTTTTTATAAACACAGCATATCCTGACCTCCCACCTGAACCCACAGAGGGCTGACAGCAGTTGACTTTGGCATCTTTTATCCCTAAATCCCATTCCAAGCCAACAGCTTTTGGATGATATTTGCATTAGATGTGAGCCAGCTTTGTGTGTGTGTGTCATGCCTAAGAAAGGCGCTTCCTCCAGCTTGGGGTTTGTTACTTAACATTAAATCATTCTTACAAGAAGCCAGTGGTATGTGTGATGGGAATTTCCACGCAGCCGTGTGCAAACATCAAATAGCAAGTTATTACGTCATTACCCATAATGATCATGTCTGCAGTCCTTAAGAAATAAAGCAACCCACCATCCGAGGGGAAAGGTCTATGTTGGAGGCCTTGGGCTTTGCACTGAGAGAAATGACTAATGCTCAAAGCAAAGGTCTAGAAAAATGCTCTGCATTTATCTCCCTACAATATCAGTCCAGTGTATAGTCTTACTGGGAAATGTCCTGGTGACAATTTTAAAAAGCAGAAGGAGAAAATATTCATGGAGGAGGGTTAGAAGGGGGCTAGTTCATCAGCTTTCTGGTGGTTCCCGTTTACAAGTCATTATCCTTATATTATCTTCACGCCAAGAGGGCCATAAATCAGGAGCAGGGGATAAAATGAAATGAAACGAAATCGGGACAAAGAAACTACACAACAGGACTGAGGCTTTCCTAGGAAATTAAGATTTTTTAGGCTTTGACTTTTCAAGTGGTAACAACCGTTTTCAGCGAAATGGGCATCCTGATTTTCTATGCATTTTCCTCGCACAGGGAGATAGAAACACACTCACATATATTGTTCTTTCCAAGACTGGAAAGTTTGGAGGGTTTTTTATCCCCTCCAAGAAGAGGGATGTGAATCATTGTCCAGAGTGACCTTCAGAAAGTATATGAAGCTTGAGGCACCATCTGTATTTTTTCAGACATATATTCCCATTTTACTTCAAATAACATCAGCGCACACATCCCACGGAGTAAGAAGGTGATTTTGTTCCCCTCTTGCCTGGCCTGAAGTCAAATGTCTTTTTTTTTTTTCCCCCTTTCTTTTTCTTCCCTTTTCTTTCTCCCTCCCTCCTTTCCTTCCTTCCTTTCTTCCTTCCTTCCTTTTTCTTTCTTTCTTTCTCTCTCTCTCTCTTTCTTTCTTTCTTGCAAATGCTGCTTTTTTTCTCTGAAATATTTCATGCAGATAATGGATAATGACCACTTCTCATTGCCTTTTCTCGAAGACGTCTAACTGCATTAGCCAAGAGCAGAGAAATTTAACTTGCTTCTTTTGCTAAGTTCATGGCTGTGACCACTTCCCATTAAGAAAGAGAGAGAGAGAGATAAAGAAAGAGAGAGAGAAAGAAAAGCTCACACTTCCAGAGAAGCTAAATTGGCACTGACAGAGATCTGGTCTTTGCTTTCCTGGTGAAGAGTCTTTGCTGTCCCTAGAATCACAGAAGTCTGAGGTGGAAAGACTTTCTCGTATCTTCTGGCCAGTTTGGCTTTAGCCAGGGAAGGATTTCTTTGTCCTGGTGTTCTTCAGTTCTACAATTAATGGCTTGAACATTGGACCTTCCCACTCTTCTTTGTGTTGGATTCCCCACCAACATGATTGCTATGACCAGTCTGGCTATGAGCATTGCCATTCATTGCCACTCTTCCCCGTAGGAGTTGAGCCAGGTTTCCACCATGATACGGTTGGGTCAAATCTGAGGATTGGGGAAAGCTTTTAGTTCAAGCTTTCATGATGTGCTTTCATCATTTTATTCACACCTTAGTCAAGTAAGCGCTCAACATATACTTGAATGTCTTCAGTAATGGAGAACTCCCAGCTTCGAGGAAGACTTTTCTCTATTAAAAGAGAAATACTAATAGCTAACATCTATTGAGAGCAAATGTACGAGTAAGAGCCAGTGGGCTAAGTTTTTATATCTGTTACATTATTTGATCCCCACAACACTATATGTATGTCCAAATCCGTCTTAACAGATGATGACATTGCATTGCCGAGAATGTTAATTACATCTCCAGAGTCATGGAGCTGAATCGGGACTTCGATTTGGATCTGTCGAGCTCCACAGTCTATGCCGGATTCTTCTTTTCCCCTCACTCCCTGTATCTAATTTGTCAGCCAGACATGTCAATTCTATTTCCAAAATAAATCTAAACTCTGCACATGGTCACCCATTTCGACACCACTGCCTTGGCTCAGGCTGCCATTAGTTCTTCTCCGGTAGATGTGGTGACCTCCTCAATTGGTGGCTGGTCTTGCTCTCCTACCGTCCATCCACCTGTGTGGCAGTGACTGGGACCTGCTCACCGGAGGCCCAGCTTCCTCAGCGTAACCCCTCTCAATAGCTTCCCTTGGCCCTCGGGTTCCCGCTCCCTAATGCAGCCTGCAGGCTCTGACCTCTGCTCTCTCCATTTCACACCCCCTCCCATCAGTGTCCCCTGCTGACCTCGAAAGCCAAATTTCTTCCACTTATTCCCGAACTCACCAAATTCTTTGCTCCTCTAAGAGCTTTGAAATTCTGCTTCTCATACATAGAAGGTCTCCCCCTTTTCGTATGTCTAATTCTTTCTCAGTCTTTTAATGTTGGCTCAAAGGCCTGTCTTCAGAGGGGTCATCCCCGATCACTGTAACCATCACTCACTCCCCCCAAGTCCCCAATTGCCAAAGTTATTTTCTATCTCAGCCTCCCACTTTTTCTTCTACAGTTTTTATCTCAACTTGTAACTCTTTTTTCTCCTATTCACTTGGTCGTTTGGCTTCCCAAATGGGACCGTGAGTCCCCCAAGGGCAGTGGGGTCTATCTTATTCACCACCGTTTTCCATTGCTATCCAGCGCCCAACTTGTTCAGACATTTGTTGAATATAGGAAGAAATGAATGAATGGCTGGGTTGATAAACGAATGAGGGAGTGATTGCATCAGGAAAGGACAGTTTCCTCTAGCTGACAAACTCTGATTTTACTCATTGGTTCCAACCCACTTTCAAGCCATAGAGAAAAACAAAAAAGACTTTTTAACAGGGTATCTCTTTGGGTGGTTTGGGTGGTCGAGGTTCCACACAGGGTGGGCTGGTCCTCCTGGGAGGCAGAGCAACTCAGGGACAGATGGGGGGTGTGGATTCAGGGGCACTGAAAAGACCCTTTCCTCCTCAACTCTGGGACCTTTCACACCGTACTTCTTGCCTCAAGCCCTACAATTAGACTCTTGTTGATCTGGCATGAGGCACACCAAGAACTCATCCCTGTGAACATGTAAAGACTCTTATCTCACCTTGACACTTCAGGGTGAATGAATTTATCAGATCATTTCCTGGGAGCTGGTTTTTGTAGAAGAACGTGTAGCCCCAAGAGCCAACTGGCTCATCATCAGACTCTCACCCAGGGGTCCTCAACCTGGAGCCAGTTTACCCCCAAAGGGACATTTGGCAATGTCTGGAGACATCTTTGATTGTTACAACTGGAGAAGAGGTTCTTCGGACAACTAGTGAATAGAGAGGCCAGGGGATGCTGTTAAAAACGCTACGAGGCACACGACAGTCCCCTAGAACAAAGAAGTATTTAGCCCCAAATGTCAATAGTCAAGAAATGCTGCCAAGTCAACGCCAGCTCCATCTTCGAGAACTGGCGATGAGGAAAGGGGATACTCACCTGGTGTCTAGGTGCCGATGAAGCAAGGGGCTGCCTGGAGGACAAGGCTCAGTGCCATTAAAGGAGAGTCAGAAAGCAAAGTGTGGGCATCCCACACTTTGGGCTATTACGCCATGGAATCAAAGAGCACAACGTGTATAGCAAGGCTGCCCGGATTCAAATCCCGTCTCTGCCCCATCTCACATTGTCATCTTGGGCAAACTAATCACCTCCGTGGCTACCTTTTTCTCCATAAATTCTAGGTAATACTAGTACCTGCCTCAAAGATGACTAAGAGATTTGAGATAATTGGAAAGAACTCAGAATGCCTCGTAATAGTAAGCACTCCCTATATGTCTGCTTTCATTATGACAAAACAAAGACCTAGCCACAAAGAGCAACACTATGGGGCTGGATTTCTCAGGATTTTAGTATTTATTCTTTCAAGTGTTGGCTGAAAAAAAAAATATCCATCATGTTCTCAGCATTATTTTCAATCAATTCCTTCTGGATTCATTTAAATCCCCTTATCATATTGAGTATTTCTATACTACAAGAAACAAACAAACAAAAAAGTTAATGATGAAAGGGATTAGCATTTCTAAATAACTCCGGTAACTCTGTCAAATAAATCCTGACCTATTTCAGTTCTTAATTAACTAGGTTCGCTTTTAAATGAGGCAACTTTTATAAAAGAGCAAGTCTGATCTGGGGCCAAATCCCCACTGGACAGTTGGATGAAGCGGTTCTTGGAAATGACCCAAATTCTGGGAGATACAGAGGTCTGAGATCTTTTTGAATCGACAGTTTGAATAATCTAATAGAAAATTCTCTCGGGTTTTCTGACCCTTCGATTTCAGGTGAGCGTTGGTTGAAGATGGCCTTTTCAAGCCTTGTCACCTTTTCTCGCTCTCTGCCTATAAAGGAGATAGGTAAATAGGAAAAGTCTTGAGGCTACTATGTGAGTACCCCCTAAGAAGTACCGAATTAGATGTTGTCCCAGGAGAGGACAGTGGGAGAGGTCACTATCTGGTAATATCCTCCAATGGAGAGCACTGATAGGTGGCTGATAATACAGCCACTATCTTGCCTTTGGTATTTGTTCTGGCCTTTTTCTCTGTTTTATGTATTTTCCTCTACTTTGTAAATCTTCTGATGTCGGTTCTCAGCCAGCTCCTGAACTACTCTCATGAAAGCAGAATTCTCCTAAAAAATAATAATATCTGTATTTTTTTTTCCTTAACAACAACAAAAAAGGCAGGGTTCAGGTCATTGGTTAGTTTGCTTTGGGGTCAAAGGTAATTTTCCTTTTCCTGAAGAAATTACAAGAAAAAGAACCAGAACTTTCTGAGCTGGAGGAGGACAGTTAAGCATGGGTTGGATCATTGGAAAAGCATCTTATTTGCAGTCTCTAACACCTTCGAATGACCCTTGAGAGATGAAAAGCAAATTAGCAGGTATACCTTAGAGTTTCAAAGAGGACACTGGTGGCCTTTCCAGATCATGCCAATTTTTTTGCTACTTATAGATGTTTAAAAATGAACTTTGCTAATTCTTCGGCAATGCTGAAAAGTCATCAGCGTTCCCAGATACATTACCATAAACAATGTGGTTGCTGCCCAGTCTATTAAGTATGGGCAGGATTGGCACTACCCAGGTCTGTGTGGGTGTAACCTAATCACATTGTCTAATTTGTCTAACCTAATCACATTGCATAGTGGCCCATTTAGGTGATTTCCGCCTAACCTAAGCCAATAGGAGATCAACACTCTCAGTCTGATTTGATGGTTAAGAAAGTAAAGGTCTCTGCCTTTCCTTCTTCCCTTCTTCTTAAACACGAATATATAATCGTATAGACTGTTAGTAGCAATTTCACTACCTTGAAGGTAGTTAGCCTAAGGATTAAGCTAACACACCAGAGCATAGAGCCAAGAAAATTGCAACAAATTGGAGCTAGAACCTTGTTCGGACTCCACCAGAAGTCTTGTTCTCTTCATACTTTGAAATTTCATGAGTAAATAATCCTCTTTACTCCTTAAGATAGTTTGGGGGGAGTTGCTTGCAACTGAGAGCTTCCTGATAAAGCTATCAGTCTGTGCACATTTCATAGTTTTCCGGTAGCCATTACTTTATAAATTAGACATGTTTTTATCAATACATGTACATCAGAATTGCTATGTACTAGCATTGTTTTATTTGTTGGTATGTACATTCTTTTGCCCCCAACAATTATGACCTTTTTTTTTTTTTGGTTTGACAAAGTGTAAGGTAATCCCCTTGTACTATTTGGTCCATTAATTATCCACGATGATAAGAAGGTCAGTACTATAAAAGTTGGGATTCGCATTCCCTGTCAAGCACCTAACCCATTATTAGCTACACACTGACTATTTTGAATTCCGAACCCACCTTACACGCCTATCTCTGCCCTGAGCTCTTTTCCCAAGCTCCCAGAGTATAATCTCCCTTTCTCTGTGGATCCATAGGAGTTTACCCATATCTCCTACTGGACAAATCAGATTGTGATTCTTGATCTCACCTCCCAGATGGTAAACTCTTTAAAAGCAAGGAGGTTATTGGTGTTTGTCTTCATGTGCCCAGCCCTGAGAGTTTTAGGCACACCACAAGGACTCCATAAATGTTCTTCTCTTTCCTCACCTAGTTTGTCTTCTGCAACGTTACGCGTGGTCTTGTGCACAGTACTTCAGAATATTGCTTAAATAGAATAGCAGAGACAGTGGTTACCCAAGGAGGGTCCCAACACCCAAGTGCACGCTGAATTAGAGACACAGGTGGGCTCCCACCACTCTTCCTGGTGAGACCTAAGACATTCTTGATGACTCAGCTGGGGGTGATTTCGTCCCTTAGGGACATGTGGCAATGTCCAGAAATATTTCGGTGGTCATAACTGGGGAGGTGGAGTGGGTATGCTGCTGGCATCGAGTAGGGGGAGGCCAGAGATAGTGCTAAGCATCCCACGATGCACAGAACAACCCCCATAACAAAGAATGACGTGGCCCAAATGTCAGTACTGTCAAGACAGAATCTGAATTGGAAGTCTTTCTCTCCGATTTGAATGTGAGCCCCATGAATTCATTCCTGCATCCCCAGTGCGAGTCACAGTTCTTGAGGTAACTATTGTCTGCTTTTGCCAGAACACCCTCTACCCGCCATGGGGGGGCATGTTGGTGGGGGTGTTCCACCCCCATCCACTGTCTTTCTGCTTTTGCAATTTGGGTGAGTTAATAACTGAAATCATCTCCCCCTTAAATTGAAAACATCTGCCATCTTAAAATAGGACATGTAATTGATTTTATTTTTTAAGGCATAAGATCAACTTTGGGACTGACATACTTATAACACTGTCAGAATTGGGCTGTATAAATCTGCTCCCTTCCCGGGGCACCTGGGTGGCTCAGTCGGTTAAGCATCTGCCTTTGGATGTCACGTCATGATCCCAGGGTCCTGGGATTGAGCCCCGCGTTGGGTTCCCTGATCTGCGGGGAGTCTGCTTCTCCCTCTCCCTCTGCCCCTTCCCTGCTTGGGTGTGGGTGCTCTCTCTCTCTCAAATAAATAAAATCTTGAAACAAACAAAAAAAAAAATCTGCTCCCTTCCAGGCACATTGGGAAGGAGCCAGCAGGGAATAGATTTTGGTCTTTGGGCGATTAATTTAATGAGACTCCAGTGCATCTGGACTATTTTCCAATAAGAACAATCCAGATGGTGTATGTGTTTAAATGTTTGGTATTTTGTTTAAAGAACAAGGAGGTAGAACAAAAACATAAGAATTTTCTCTTTTCTCTTTTCTTTCTTTTTTATTTTATTTATTTTTTTTAATATGGGCATACTACTGCAGCTTCGCCAACCAGACTGTTGTTCCATAGAATTCAAATTCTTTTTTTTTTAAGAATCCATTTATTGATTTATTTTAGAGAGAGAGCAGAAGCGGGGGGAGGAGCAGAGCGAGAGGGAGAAAAGCAGACTCCCTACCGAGTGTGGAACACCATGTGGGGCTCACCCCCATGACCCTGAGATCAGGACCTGAGCCAAAATCAAGAGTTGGACGCTCAACCAACTGCGCCACCCAGGTGCCCCTCGAATTCAAATTCGGACCCCACGACTCAAGCACAGAAGATGGTTGGAGTGGATCCATCTCAACAAGAACATCAGAAAGAGGTCATCCTTTGGTTCTGTGTCCTTGACCTTCTCTTTCAGTGATCTGTTCCACACTCCTTCCAACACACTGCTTGTTTTGACTCAAGTTAGCCAGAGATAATATTTGTCGCTCACAATGAAAGACGCCGCTGGCTAACAGATGGAGCTCAATATAGACCTTGAGTAAAAGAATGAACTTGCTCGAACTCTAACAAAGTGACTTCTTTGCATGTTAGAATAAAAGGAGCTCAGGCTCTTGGTGCCATTGCAGTAGAAGGTGGTCGAAATGGGCAGAACATAACAGAATGCTAATAAGAACACCTTATTTCTGGAAATTAGAAATTTCCCTCCAAAGCCAGACTCCCCTCCATTCAGACATACATTTTTCCACAGAGCCTGGCTGTATGTATGGGACTGGCTTGAAAATGCTTTTTAGAAACATATCATCCCCCAATGACTTGAATGCACCCGTCTAGAATAGGTTTCCAGCGCTCATAGTCTATTGTGTCAATAATCTGCATATTTAAGAGTCCCCACATGCTCATTGAGACGATAGATGGGGCTGGTACAGTCTACTGGGTCAAAAATCTGCTTTAAATAGTCTATACACACAGTCGGTTGAGTAAATAACAGCATTTTCAAAAAGCCCCTAAATATATAATAACATGATAAATCGCATCGGCTCCTAAAGATGCAGTCTCGCTACCGCTGATCAGGAAAATGATGTGCGCTTTAACAAGCCACTTACAAATGATCTCATCTTTCTCAGCCGTGGGAGCATTATCTTTTCCTCCGCTGTATTTTTCATGTGTAGAGGAAAGGAACCCAAACACACACACACACACACACACACACACACACACACACAGGCATATATGTGTGCTCGAGATGATCTTGCACAAATAAACTGGGTTTGAGCCACTTGTCCAGATGTTGGGAGGCAAGACCAGAGAGCAAGGCTCTTCTCACTTTGGCTTGGTCGGTTCTCCCATCCCTCAGCTGTGTGTGATTCAGAGTTAGGATGGGATCCAAGTGCACAAAACAAGTTCTGCTGAAATCAACTAGAGGCATGGAGTTGGGGACCTACATCTGACCTCATTTTGCTGTAAAGACGACTTACTCCCTACCATTTCATTAGAACCCTGTTTGCTTAAAAACCGTGTTTATCAGTACAATAGTCGAATAGCCTCCACTTACAAAGTGCCGTACAGTTGTCTTACGTTAGCTTCCCAACACTCCCATGGCAGGGGTGATGTTATTAGATTCATTTCTAAAGATGGAGGAATTTAAGCTTTGAGGAGTCAATAACGTACCTAAGGTCACACACCCAGAGATTGGGGGACTCAGGCTTTGCAATGAGCTTATGAGGCTCTGGAACCAATGAGTGCTCATGACTGTGTATTCAGCCCTCAGCGGTGCCCTGCTTTGTTCTGGTGTGTAAGTGCAGGTGTGTGTGAGTTTCTATCACTCAGTATCCATTTCTTGGCAGATGTTGCATTTTGCAGAAGCTTGCATTAATATTACAGTGTTTGGGGGGGGAGGGAATCAGGTTAGGGCAGACCACTTTGAAACCAAGCAGGTCGAGATCCAGAGCAAAATGGAGTAAGAGAAAACATAATAAAAATCCTGGTCCAGTTAAAAACACTTGTTAAATGCACGAAAAATAAAGGAATGTGATAGCAAATAAAGCACTTGGCCTTGTAACTACAGAAGGGATGACATTTGGGTAGAAAGGACTCTTGGGAGGATGGAGAGATTGTGGGGTGATGGGTAGGTCCAATGAGAAAGATCAGGGAAGGGTGACAATTCAACTTTCAAGGCTGACCATCTGAGCAGGAAGTCGATGGGCCGTCTATGAACTGACTGCCTCTTCTGTGGCTTCCTGCATTCAACTTTATATTTGGTTGCTGTCACTTAGCGATGCTGAACAATATTGTGTTGGGGGAAAAAAATCACAAGTGACTCAATGTGACGTCCTCATTATATTCATGTCATTGACCAATTTGCCAATCAGGAATGAGCTAATCCGCTTTATAGAAATATGAGTTGCAATAGAACAGACATTATTTTATCTTTCATCCTTAAAGAACTTTCATGTTCAACTAACTCAGTAGCTAACATCCTGGGCGCCTTACCAATAAAACCTTAACGTTGAATTAATTACTCAAGCTAACCAACTTAAAATAAAGATGGTAAATCTAAGTATCTTCCAGGGCACAGAATTAGCATCTTATGACATCTCTTGTTCTTGGGGAGACATGCAGAAAGAGCTTCCCCTTTACTTCTTTGAGCGCCTACTGTATGCCTGATAGAGTGCGAAGGATTGGCAATGCTCTTTATTTTGGAAAGAATCCCGTGAGGTAGGCATTTTCCCTTCCATTATAGAGGTGAGGAACTCGAGGCTAACAGAAAAGATACAGCTGGTTCTCCAGCAGAGTCTGGAAGAAGCAGGGAAGAAACCAGGCACGTGGCCCCAAGGCCCAGGCTCCACCTGCCCAGCCCGCTGGGAGATGGAAGGAAAGACCGTGCCGGGGACTGGAAGTGAAGAGTGGCCACCGTCTCCTCTCCTCTCATGCTACCTTGACTCCTCGAGGAACCGATTCCATCCCTGCCACCTACACTTGATTCTGGAAATGCTTAGCAATCAAGATGAAAGATACATCGGATTATGTCACTTCCCTGCTCAACCTCCCCCATCCCCCCGGGGGAAATCCGTCTCACTCACAGAGGAAGCAGAGGCTCTCACCTTGGCCTCAGATTTTTGTGCATGGCAGCTCTCCCTCTGGACTCTAGCCCCTTCTCTCCTAACCCTGGCCCTCGGTTTTCTGCTCCGGTCGCACTGGCCTCTTCACTGCCGGTTCTAAGCAAACCAGGAACACTCCCATCTTCGGCTTTTGCATTGGCTGTTCCGTCCATGCTTTTCCTCCACCTTCTTTAAATCTTGGCTGACATGTAATTTCCTAATGACGCTCCCTCTGATTGCCCTGTTGAGAACTGCAGCTGGTCTCCCAACTCTCTCAGGATTGCTGATTCTTTTATCCTGCTTTACTCTTTTTCCAGAATGCGCCATATTCGAACTTAGCACAGAATGGATGTGTTTCTTATGACGATCGTTCATTGTGATCTTTCTTTGTTAGCAGTAGCTCCGCAAGAGCGGGGACCTTTGTCTGGGTGGTTGGACACTGCCGTGTAAGCACCTAGAGCAGTGTGTGGCACCTAGTAGGTGCTCAATAAATATCCACTGAATGGCTCCGTGCATATTTAAAGAACCTTGTGCATTTTTAACTCCATAAAGTGCACGAACGTTAGCACTCACGAGGACCTTTCCGGATTACAATGGGTTTGCACTGACTTCCTATTCTCTGAGAAACAGTGGCTCCCAGGAAACTGGTCTTGCTTTGCAGCCTTCCCAGTATGCTAGCCTTTTGAGATTCACTCTGGTTCTATATGCAGGAGTAAATTCAGGAGCAGAAACACAGAAATGCCTACCGTAAAGTTAAAGATGCCTCTTAGTCAGAAAAATACTTCAGGGAGCCATGTTTCATGGGTTTAGAGACACATAGGCTTTGGGCTGCAAGTGAGACACAACCAGGTAGTGAATATATTTCCTAAGTTACTATTTAAAGACTTCTTAGTTGCTTGGAAGAATATTCCAAAGTGTATTCTTTTAGAGCTCCCTTCCGTGTCTTTGGTCCTGTGACACCGTGATCCCTGGTTTCAGGACACGGGGATTCTGGGATGGATGCTCTTCTTTCTTCGTTGGCCTCACTAGTGATTTGGTAATGTCTGGATTTACACTGAAGGGTCTTTCTCTGATTGGAAGTTCCCTCTCACTCTCTCTCCGTAAGGCAGCAAAAACGGAGTCTGCCCACGGGAACGAGTAGATAAGCATGTTGTTTGAGGTGAGGGAGATCCCTGCTCTACCACGTACGAGCTGTGTGTTCTCGGGCGAGTCACAGAAGCGGTGTAAGTCTCAGCTTCCTCATCTGTAAAATGGGCATGATTGCAGCACTGGCCCCCTGGGGCTGTTGGGAGGCTTTAATGAGGAAATGACACAATTCTCCTTCTGCTCTGTTTTCTGCTTCCTATTAAACATTCCAGTCTTAGCCTAAAGATCCCTGGAGGAAATTTCCTGGCCCCCTGCCGAGGAAAGGACCCCCCCTCTCCCCACCCTTATCTCATGGGATTCTTCTCTGGTGGTTCTCATCGAAACCGCACTCAATTACATGTGTTATTGTTAAATTCTGAACCTTGCCACTGAGACTCTATGAGGGCTGGGACTTGGTGTCTCGTGCATTGTTCTATCTTCAGCATTTTTTTCAGAGAGCCTGGAGCATAGCGTGCACTTTACAGATAGCATTTCATTGATTCCAAGACCTTTCTTTTATATTTTAACGTCTCAGAAATTAGGGTGCGTCTTACAATCAATGCTATCTTAAAATGGCTGCCAGGGGGCAGTTGCAAGCTATTTCAGGAATGCCTTCGCCAATTTATTTTGCTTATCTTTTCCTTTTTATATAAACATAAGAGTGTTACATTAGAAAGATCATTTAAAAATAAGCCTTAAAGAGTCTTTCAGTAAGTATAAAATAGAAATTCTCAGTGACAGGAGGAGAGCAGTGTGTCACAGTTTAATCGTAACCGTTTTTCTTTCCTAGTGGGGCAAACTATCAGCAGCGCAGTGTACTGAATGGGCTCTTCGATGAAATACTGTAATTATAGAATGGAGCAAGAAGGGAAAAGTGCTCCGCCCAGTGCTGGGCACCTAGAAAGTACTCAATACATAACTGAGCCATGATGAGTATGATTCTATGGAGTCTCCGACCAATTCAGTATTTTGAAGAACACCAATATTTTCACTTAGCGATTTGGATTCCCCTGCTTTTTTTTTTTTTTTTTTTTTTTTTTAAGAGAGAGAGAAACTGAGCAAGCAGGGGAAGCAGCAGGCAGAGGGAGAAGCAGACTCCCCACCGAGCAAGGATTCCCCTCCACCCCCGCCCGATGCGGGACTTGATCCCAGGACCCCGGGATCATGACCTGAGCCAAAGGCAGATGCTTAACGGACTGAGCCACTCAGGTGTCCCACCTAAGTTTTCATAGAAATGTCCAATAATGGAATTTTTTGGTTAGGTAAACACAGCCCCAGCTGGAAATGGGCTCCTCGCCGTAGTCACTGTTCTGTGTTTTCTGCCTGATGGGAGGCTGCGTGCAACCCGGTCTGGGTGCCCTTGTTTTCCCAAAGCCTGAAAGATGGTAGGCTCCAGATGTGTTAGATGGCCGAACAAAAAAACCCCCTAAATGTATCAACTGCTGGAGGGGAGTGTCTAGGGGAGAGTGCAGAGCGACAGGTCCAAGGCCGTCTTTGTTTTGTGGGAAGAAAGTCAGAGACGTTGCTTCGCATCAGATGGGTCTTCATCATTAATTTGTTTGTTTATTTGTTTGTTTGGGCACTAGGACCAATTCTCAGCAATCTACCACACAGAATTTAAAATCTTAGGAAAATTTAATAGACCTCTCAAATTGTAAAGCTTTTCATGCCTTGGCTGAAACGGGAGCCACAAATAGTGTGTGTTTCTCTACATTTTCCCATAAGGTTGCTGACCACAGTCTGCTGAGTATCCTTTCCCTTATGGGTTGGGAAATTTCCAAGGCCAGGAAAGTGGACTTCTGCTAGGCACATCGTAGATGCTCGATAAATACATGTTGAATGACTCAGGACAAAGGCCAAGATCATTGCTAATATCATGATAATCCCATTGCTGATCCCTTCTACCACGTATCCTGCCCTCTGCTTTGCTTCTAACCCTTTTAGAGACTTCAATGGGCATCCACCTCAGGACTTAAATACCCTTCAGAGGTTAGCGGCTTCTGGGGCCATCTCCTGGAGTGATCCCCTCGACACAGCAGTGTTGACTTTGTAGATAACCCAAAAAAGGACAGCTCTCCAATAAACCAATGCATCCATCGCCAGTTGAAGTCAAATCACTTTACTGCAGATTCTTTCTGAAGGGGTGCATGGATTGATTTACAAGTGTAGCTAGTTAGAAAGACATTCAATGATTTGTATATGCAGGATGTCAAGTATGCCCTATATTCTCCCTCCCGTCACGATATGAATGATACCCTCTCAACTGTTTATTCCGTTTGTTTTAGCCAGACATAAATAGACTGCAGACATGACTGGGGCTGAAGGCATTTGCAGAAAATAAGCTTCTTCAACTCTAGATACACTTGACAACGGAGACAAAGTGAAGTTGCTGCTGCTTTGACAAATACCCTCCTTCTCTCAAGAAAGCAAAGCAGACAGAACGTCCAGCTTCTCCATGCTTGTAGGAGACAAAGAGTTAAGGACTTTTAGAAGCTCTTTTTATGTTTGAGTCTCCATGGTTAATTTAATTTTAATCTCTATGACTGTTGTAGAAACTTCAAAATACCTTTTCTTTTGTGGATTTTTTTTTTTTTCTGGGCCAATGTCGATTTCCCCCTCCCTTCCACCTGTCTGCAGAGGACAGGATGCCTCGTTTCTGTTCCGTCGGATTCCCTGTGCACAAAGGCACAAGCTTCCTGTGCTCTGCGCCACCCACAAAGGAAGCAGGTGTTTCCTTCCAGCCGTGACCGTGGCATCTACTCAGGTCTGTGCCGTGCAGAGACACAGCCACCGTGTGGCAGCTGCTTTGCTGATGGGGATGGACATCGGGGTCAGGGGAGAGGCGAGGGAGGAGGGAAAAGGAGAAATAAAGCCATTATCCTTCAAATTGGATTGTGTAATCTACTTCAGGGGAAGTGATCCAGGCACAGTTCCGAATTCTATATACTGTTAGTTTGTGTTTCTTCCGGTGCTTGTGTTCATGCGGGGTTTGCCCGTGTCCATATTCAGCACGGTGTGGTGAGGTAGGAGCAATAAATACACGTATGAGAAAAGTGAATGAGAGTGAACGATGCTGACTCCTTGAGGGCCGACACTGGGACAGGTGAGAGGACACAATGAGAGGGCCTGGGGTCTGTAGGGCTCCATTCTGTTGGTCCCGCTTTCCCCTTAGTTTCCAGATTGCCAGGTTGAAAGGTGAGGAAGGGATGCTGTCTCCCAGGACGAAAGGTGATGGGGTTGAAGATGCTTCTAGCTCCTTAATTGAATAATTAGTCATTTAATTTGAAATGCTGAGTACCTACTGTGTGCGCTGGGCTCAGGACCAGAGACAGCAGCGAAGAAGCCAGACGTGTTCTAACCTCCCGGAGATTAGAACTTCGCAGGCAAGGTGGACATTAAATTAATTAACTATAATCTCATAATTTTTAATTAGGTGCGTGATAAGTCATCTGTCTTTGAATGAGTGATAACGAAGGGTCAGGTGCGGACATAAAACCGTATTGCTCTTTTTGCTACTTTAAAGCATGAGGCCGACAGCAAGGTGGCATCACTGGAGTTTCTATTTGCAAAGTTGTGGCAAGTGAGCCCGGGCAAGGATGGCTACTGGGTGAGCTGTGTCTCTGTGGGGCGGGGCCCCTGAAGGAAACATTAACTGAAGTCACTTTGGGGGTCACTCCTTGTGATTTATTCAGCTTTGATGAATAAACAAACGATGCCTCGCGAACCAATGCCACCCAGCCCGGGGCCGAGCCCTCCGGTCGGTTTCTGAAGGTTTTCATCTTCAAGACAGTAAGCTCATGCTCTGCTTTCTGTTTCCAGAGGGGAGCTCTAAAAGCAAAGGTGCGGATAGTGCTGGACTCCTGAGTTTGGGTCAAAACTGTTCCAGAAAACTAACCTGAAGCCTGATTCTGGTGAGATAGCTATTTGGAGAATTCCCCATGGCTGTATTGCTGTTGAAATGGAGTGATCGGTACCATTTCTATTCTAGTGGACGCAAACTCCCACATCTTTAGAGCACTGATCCTTAATCAGGAGGCATGAGGGGCAATTTTGTTCCCCCAGGGCACGGGTGACAATGTCTGGAAACATCCTAGTTGTCACAACCGGGGAGGGTTTGCTACTGGTATCCAGTAGAAGCCAGATCCTGTTAAACAACGTCCCACACCCAGGACAGTCCCACAGAGCCAAGAAATCCCAGGCCCCAAATGTCCATAGGGCCGAGGTTGAGAAACTGAGCGCGAGAGACAACTTCACTGCACATAGGTCCTAAAAGACTATTACGTCATTTCAAAAAATAATAAACCTCAGTAGTTATTCACAACCTGACCAGAAAACACAGGGATAAACATGAACCCTAGTCCCGAATTTTGTGAGGTTCAGTGCAAATAGCTTTAACTGGAAAAAGTCAATTACACGTAATTTTTTTTTTCTTATTCATGGTGCCCTTTCACTGATGTTGGGAGGGCGTTCCTAAGGGGCAAGTCCCTGAGGCACAGAATTCTGAGTTCAACTTCACAAAATCGGATGTATTGTTTTATATCCTCCCCTTCTCTCTCTGTGAGTGTGTGTGTGTGTATGTGTATGTGTGTTTTGTGGAGGAAGTGTCCACCTCCCTATCAAAATATCTAAAGTGATACAAGCAACTGATCAGAATCAAAAGAAAAAAAAAATCCCACCATTTAGAATTATAAAGATCTGCCGTCTGCTAGATACTCGGAACGATTTGATATGAACTTTGTTTTATAAAGTAGACCATGGCAAAGCTTTGAAACTTCAGTTTGTTAAAAAAAAAAAAAAGAAAAAAGAAAAAAGAAAAAGGGAAAAAAATGGAAGAAGGAAAGAAAGAAAAATGGGGGAAAAATACTGTAACAGCCTCACTCCCTTTGAAGTCAGTACTGATATAGCTCTGAACAGATCCATTCAAGTTCAACTAACATCAGACAAATGTTTAGTGTATCAGAGGAAGCCACAAAAGCAAGGATTTCATCAATATTTCACAACAGCCTCGGGGAAACTGTAGATTGCAATGCTGTAGGGCAGCTAATGGAATTACACACAAGGGTTTTGTACATTTAAAATAAGCAGCTACTAAAAAAAAATTACCCTTCAGTTTGATAGAAACTGTATAAAACTGCAGATAGGAAACAATTAAATTGCTCCCAACATTTATCCATGTCACTCTGATGGGTCATTTAATAACAGGTATTACTGCGTGTGTTGTTCCCTCCCCCCCCCCCCTTAGGAAGGCAATAATAAAGATTAACACTTATGAAAAGAAACATAAAATATAGCACAACCAAATGAATAATTAAAGACAGTTTTGAAGAACACTTGCCATCGTGCGCCGTGAAGTCTTTCCCCAGTCACAAAATATGTTTATATAAAATATAATTATAAGTAGGCAGAGGCTGCAAGGGAGACCCACTGACCCTTGTTTGGTTTGATGTTAAAAAATAACATGGAGGTATTTCCTCGGAACATGTGGCTTACCCGCACCCAACACATGCATTATTATCTGGTGGGACTCAGGATGCTGAGCGGCTGGCTTTCTCTTTTGGAAGATTTACAGAGGTAGACCAGGAGCTTGCAAAATGTGATCCAATACACCAGTGTGAGATCAGCATTTTCTCCCCTGAAGTCCTTTGCTAGAGTAAAAAATTCTGCATATGAAAGCAAATTGCATTTTTGAAACTGATACTTCTGTGGCCACAAAAACATCCCCTGGCTTTCCTTACCCTTGGAACATCAAGTCTCTCAGCAAAGACCCTGCTATTTATTCACATTTCACAGAAGGAGGAGTTTTCGGACGCCTCTCCATCCGGGGTTCTCAACAGGGCGATTTTGCCTGCTAGGGGACAAGTGGCAGTATGTGGAGACCTTTTCGTCTCCCATTAGATGGGCAGGGGATGGTGGCCACGTTACTGGCATCCAGTGGGCAGAGCCCAGGGTTGCTGGAGAACATCCCACAATGTGCAACACGGGCCACGACAAGGAATTCTTTGGCCCCAGGGACAGTCCTGTCGAGGTTGAGAAAACCTGTTCTAAGCCATTCGCACACCTGAGCTTTATTATTTTAATAACAGCCTCGTTAATATGGTGTCCTAACCTCTCAACCATTCACTGGTTTCACACGTGTGTATTAAAGAGCTTCTACGCGAAACTTACAATGCTCAGTCCTTTGGAAAAGGCAGAGAGGATTTGACATGGTTACTGACCTCAGACTACTCTAATTGAAAGGTAATATTATATATATATATATATATATATATATATATATATATATATATACACACACACACACACACACACACACATATATATATACACACACACATATAAAATTATACATACATACACACATACATGCACACACACATGCACACATTTGGTAACAATAGTAACTCTCATTTCCTGACCACATAGCATGTGAGAGGTGCTTTGCATACAATATCTCCTACTTTTACAACAACTCTGGAGGGAAATATTTTATCCTACCCTTTATACAGATAAGGGGACATGGCTCAAGTTCACTGTCGGAATATGGCTGTGGCCAGGCTGAGACCCAGACCCCAGGCCCATCACCGAAGCTCCCACGGTCGCTGGGCTTATTTGCAGCTGAGCTAGGAGCACGTGCGTGTGTATGCACGCGTGTGTGCGCTTGCCCGTCGTGCAGCGTGTAAACGCCGCTCCCCTTTCGTTCGCAAGGAAGAAGTAAAGGACGATCTGACGCAGGAGCGAGGAGAGCACACCTCACTTTGTAAGAGTTTGGGGATTACAGATAGAGAAAAGCCGCCAGGCAGCTAGAGCAGGGGCCGTGGCCCGGAGGGGAAGGCCCATGCGGGGGGCAGTCCTTTGTCGCGTTTGTTTGCCTTTAGAGGGAGAACGTGTAAGCCTGTGTGCGGAGGGACATGGAACCGTGGCCGGTCAGGTAGAAAGGAAGGAAAAGGAGGGAGACTGAGAGGCGAGTATGCAGAAGCAGGTGAGGATGTCACCTGGTCAGAAGAAATTTATTTTCAATTGTGAGCCAGCAAGTTGAGAGAAATGGCTGCAGGAAGAGCCAGAGAAGGAGCTGGAGAGAGAATCTGGAAAGTCTCAGGGCCCATGGTAAGGAGGGAGACAGGCCATCTGCTGTGGAGAGGAGCCGTGAGAGGGCACCATGGGGAGGAGAGGGAGGGAAAGAGTCAGAACAGGACTCAGGGGGGAGGGAGGCGGGAGTAGGGACACGCTGGGGAGTCTGCTGGGCCCGTCCAGGTCTGCGACAGAACTGGCCAGAAGGCGCAGGCTTCTCGGGCCATGCCTGGCTGCCTGGGAGTCAGAGAGAGAGGTGGATGGACCACACCCACCCTTTCCGCACCGTGTCTCTACTAGAAAGTCATGCCCAGTGGAAGAAAAAAGTCGGGGGGTGTTTGACTCTTAGGTGGGGAGGACTGGAAGGCCACTTGGGACTCAAGGGAGCTGCAAACAATCAGAGAGCATGGGCCCTTGTGGGGAGGTCATGCATGCAAACTCACCGACACTTTGCAGGTCGACCGCATTAAGTCGGACTTAAATCTCACCCGTGAGCCATCTATTTCAAACTCCTGCTCTGCATCCTTTTTAGGGTGATACATGTACGTGCACATATATACTCTCTCGTATATATGCATATTCTTTGTATCGTATAGATTCTTTATCATATATTATAATGTAGTATTACATATACTTTGGTACAAATGGGATTCTACCATAAATAAGCCGTAGCAGAATTTTTCACTTACTCGTGTCCAAATAACACACAGTGGAGGGTATTTAAACCTGTCCCCACTTCCTCTTTGATAGTTTAGGGTTCACGCGGTGGTATTACTGGGGTAGCGACCCAGGCCGCTTTTCCACTGGTTAGAAACTTCTTTAGAGCATTTGCGACATCATAGAAAAAGACTCGAGTCTGAAATTGGGACAATTAGGTTGAAGTCTCAGTTTTCTCAATGAGTAAGCTGCACGATTTTATCAAAGCTACTTGGTTTCACTAGGTTTCCATTTCCTTAGCTATAAATCAAAGCCACGAATAGTTGCCATAGTGGTGGTGTGACGATTTGAACAATTAGATGGCATCATATCGAATAAAAATGCTTGCACTCCCTTCGGCGTCAAGATGAAGTGAGGGCTATGCGCATATGAGCATTCGCTCTGCTCTTAGGATGAGGCACCTGGGCAGGACTGCCCTTCCAATCTCCGTGAACCTTCGTCAAGACTTGCCTCTCTCCATTAATGGGTCAGTCAGTCACTTAATATATTTTGAGAGCCTACTATGTACAAGCCCCGGGGGACCCCTGATGGGCTCCCATCCAGGGAAGTACACACGGTAAGACCCGTAGCAAGCGTAGTTTGACTTGACCTCTGGTTGGTGCAGTAATGGGATGGTCCTTAAGCATGGGAGAGGGTGGGTGAGAAAAAAAGGAGCAAAGACGGGTGGGTCTGCCTTCAATAGTCTCTCCCTCCCTCCAATAGAATAGAATAGAAAAAGATGACTCAAACCAGGGATTGGCAATGTATGGCCCATAAGCCAAACCCAACCTGCCGGTTGTTTTGGTAATTAAAATTATATTGGAACATAGCCGCACCTAGTCTTTAATTATGGTTGCTTTTGTGCTGCAATGGCAGAGTTAAGCAGTTGCAACAGAAACCATATGGCCTGCAAAGCCAAAGATATTTACTGCCTGGCCCTTTACAGAAGAAGTTTGCCAACCCTGATTTAAGCAATCACATGAATAATTAATCATGTCTAACTTTTATGGAATAAGGTGCACATATCCAATGATAACAACCATTTATTAAGTTCTTAGTGCAAGATGGGGAAGGCACTAGGGTTTTACCTATATTCTCATATGAAGCTTCAAAACAACAGCATGAGAAGAATACCATCATTATTCCCATCTTGTAGTTCTGGAAACTAAAGTTCAGTGACATTAAATAACTTGCCCAAGGTCACACAGCTAGTCTATGGGATTTGATCCCAATTTGGTCTCATTCCAGAGCCTGTTTTCTTACAATGTCAGAGTTTCCCAAACTTCAGTCTTTCATGATTTTCTTTGAATAATGGATTGTCATGGCATTGGCCCCTTTAAGCTTCATCCTAGGAAATGACATTCAAATTGTTTCGATTTGATGAGCTAGTCATATATATTTTTAAACGTTTTTTTGGAGATACTTGTAGATTCACATGCAGTTGTAAGAAATAATACAGAGAGATCCCCACATTGTGTGTAACTAGAGCACAACATCACGGCCGAGAAACTGACATTCATAGAACCCACCAGCTTGTTCAGATTTCACCAGTTTTACCCACACTCGTGAGTGTGCAATTCTATCACATGTGTAGATTTTGGTGATTCCCACTGCCATCGAAATACAGAAGAGTTCCATCACGAGGATGAGGACCCTCCCCCACCCATGATATTCTTTTATAGCCCCAGCCCCCTCCCCCACCCTTGCTCCCCAGTCATTCCTAATCTGCTTCTCATCTCTATAATTTTGTCATTACAAGAATGTTGTATAAATGGAATAGGTAAGCTTTTGATATTGGCCTTTTCCACTGAGAGTAATTGTTGTCATGTATGCTTTTTAAATTCACCCTGAAATAACTATATAACTTTTGGAAGTTAAAAAAAAAAAGCTCATTCGTGTTAAAAGGACCTTGAGTGCCACGAGGGGTACCTACACCAAACCTTAGGAAATCCTGCCACAAGCTGTAATAACAGCTGCTAGACAAAGAGAGAGGGAGATAATGCAACCATAAAGACATTTTCAACCACCAAAAATGTCTAGATCAAGGCTGCTTCACAGAACTTTCTTCAATGGTAGAAATGTTAGCTGTTTGAACCATCCAATATGGTAGCCACCAGCCTCGTGCAGCCACTGAGCACTTAGAATGTGGCTCATTCCAAGGAAGAAAGGAATTTTTCATTTTATTTCACTTTAATTGATTCAAATTTACATCTACGTAGCCACCAGTGGCTAGTGGCTTCTCCGATGGACAGTGCAACTCTTTTAGATATTATGTGTAAAACATTAAATGGAAGTAACTACATTACTTCTTTCCCTAGATTTCATTTTGCCCATGCAATGATGACGTGAGACAGTAAGAAATCTTTTTTAAACTGCCTTCTAATGGATTTGTTTGTTGGGATCTCACCTCGTTCTAGAAGTTTGCATGTGGCTAAGTCTGATAATAGCTCTCCAGGCACCCTTGCTGATTCCGGCCATTTGGCAAATCTCATTGCATCACCAGATAGCATTCAGAGTGAGCCCAAGGGAGCCTACTCCCAAGGTTTCTGCTTTTAAGTGATACTGTGTCCCTCCAAGTGACAGAGGCTTTGGACACACGGTCATAAATTAACTCAGACACATTTAGCATGGGGTCTAATGGACTTCACAAAGGACGTGAAAAGGTCCTGTTGATTAAAGGACTCAGAGGGGCACGCCTTCTTTAGGAGGAGGCACATTCAAAGCAACTGCTGCTGGTAATATTCATAAATCCTTGCTGATTAACAGGACCTGCTCTTGATGAATTTACTTTGCACCACTGGTCTGGAACAAGGTGCGTCATTGAAAGCTGGTGTCCAGGGAGATGCCAGGATGTTGAATTTTCAGGGTTTGCTGGTAGCAGTGCCACAGAGAAGGAAAAAAAAAATAGCAATGACAACTTTGGGTACCTGGGGACTGACTTCTAAAAAGTCATTTGGCAAAAGAGGTGGAATTTGTGGGGGGGTGGGTGGAGTGGACTGCTGGAAATACTTGTACAAAGCCAGGTATGTGCCTCGAAATAGGAAAAAGTGTGGTCTGTAGCTCCTTCTTATTTCTTTTAGCCTAAATATCACAAGCAGCAAAAGCCAGCTTTTGACCATTAGCCATCCACACTCTTAGAGACATGTACCCCTTAAAACACAACATTGGCATGAAGGTCGTTACCCTGGCCAGTCTCTTATTTCGCCTGACTTCACGGATCTGTAAGGCGTTAGCAGTTGCAAGAGATTGATATGATAGTTTGTGAGTAATTTGGATGAACTATAACACTAACCCAGTAAAGTATTATAATTTTAAATGTGTCCAGAAAATAATTGAAATTCTGGCTTAGCTTCATCATAATGCAAACTGCTGGGTATATTTAACAGCTGACTAGCTTAGCATGAATATTGCTTTAGAAATGGGGTCATATTGTTTTTACGAAACAATATTGCTCTCAAACACGTATAGGAAGGGAAAAAAGCAGGAGATTATGAGTATACTTTTAACCTTTCTGTCTCTTTCTATCTGTGTTTACTACGGTGATTTAGGTATTTGGTGTTGTTTGAAGGCAAACAAAGAAGGTGCTGGCATTTAAAACAGATCTGGCAATGAGCCCTTGGCCATCAGATTCCTTCTTATTACTACTCTGTCACAAAATCTCAGTTCGCCATCAATCCATTTTTCTGGATCCAGGTCAGGAACAAGAAAGATAAGATTATCCCCTCTTGACCACAACTGATATCACTAATAGGTTGCCCCCTATAGTTACCCAGAGGGTAACATGAGGTTTTCGTTTTTAAAAATATTTTTTTGCCAACACTTAAAAAATGGAACATTTCACATGAAAATCCAGATTTATGGATGTTCCTGAAAAGTCCGAGGATTTGGCAATAGTGGGCCTGCATTCCTGCTAGAGGAAAAATCCCAGCACAGGGCAGAGGCTGTCACCTTGAGATGCACAAAAGGCATGTTTTAATTTCCCTCTCTAGTCACTTGAGTTTCCAATTCCTGTTACCCAATATCGAGTTCCTAGTCCTTCACACACAGTTGTGTCCTACAGTGCATCAGGGCGCATGATCGATCCATATCTGGCAGTGGTCAGCAAACTTTTCCCGTAAAGAATGAGTTTGTAAACATTTTAGACTTTGTGGGTTGTACCATTTCTGTTGAAACTACTCAACTCTTCCGTTGTAGCACCAAAGCCGCCATAGGCGATATGGAAATGAGTGGGCGTGTCTGTGTTCTAATTTATTTATGAAAACAGGTTGATCCATGAGCTATATAATTTGCCAACACCTGACACAGGAGAAAAAAAAAAAATCTGGCTCCGAAACAAGAACTCTGTAGAGGAATTCTTCATCAACAGAGAGCTTTTCATAGATATGGAATGAATTCTTCCAAAGGTGGGGCTCAACCTCTGAAACCAGCATCTTCAAGCATGTGTGGGTGTGCATATACAAGTGTGGATGTGTGTATCCTTAATGCATTCCCCATTTTGTTCATTCTGAAAAATATTTACTGAGTCCTTTCTCTAAGTATCCCTATCGGAAAAGACTTTCCTCCTGAGGAAAATGGAAAGACCTTAAAATCTGTTCCTTCATGGAAGATTAGCTGAGATAGATGATTCTGACTATGGGGTAAGGAGGAGTTTCGATTGAGAATAGTTGTCACAGTGATGCAAAAGCCGAGAGAGCTCACTGCTCTTCATTTGAGAGGGTAAGAGTTTTCTTGTTGTATCTCATAGTCAAGCGTCACCTTAGCTCTCCAGCTGGAGTGTGTGAACGCCAGCTCTCTCTCCCTGTCTTTTGAGTGTCACTTAATAGGGCCCCAGCTTCCATTTTCAAAAAATGAAGAGCTAAAACCAGATCAGAAGTATCTTTTTTCTTAAGATTTTATTTATTTATTTGAGAGAGAGAGAGCAGAACAGGGGGAGAAGCAGAGGGAGAGGGAGAAGCAGACTCCCTGCTGAGCAGAGAGCCGGATGTTGAGCTCGATCCCAGGATGCTGGGATCACAACCTGAGCTGAAGGCAGATGCTTAACCAACTGAGCCACCCAGGGCCCCCTAGAGGTATCTAAATGGTAACTTTGAGCTAAATCTGGTACACATACGTATTTAGTTTGGTCTAGAGTATTAAAAAAAAAAAAAAACCAAATAAATTAGTTATTGACCTGGAGAAATCAGAAGATTTCACCCCAGAAAATCAGATTTTTCTTAAAAACCATTTAAAGATCTAGTGACATGGAACACTCATTCTTCCATGTATATAACTGGTGGGGCTGAGTGGAGGTACTTTCTTTGATCATTATGAGTTCATTACAGTCTTGCTTCACCCACGTAAGTTACCTGTGCTGATAAGCCTTTGAGTTTATAAGCCAAGGACCAGATAATTTATAGGTTTCCTTAAGGACTCAGCATCTAGGATTCTAGTCTCTCCAAGTAAAGGCAATAGACACAATCGGTCAGCCCAAAACATCGCCCAAACTTTGTCAATTCAAGGATGAATAACTATGACCTGATCAATACAGTGGGGAGTAATATTGCTTACTGTGGTTCAGTTACAAATCTAATACAAAATGATGCAGAAATGGGAATACACATTTCATTGTCAGCCCTTCTCAACTGCAGGAGAAAACAGCAAAAATAACACTTGCTTTCCGTTGGGGGATGTCAAGCTTCACAAATTTTATTTCTCATTGCTGGCTAAACTGCTCAAGACTGTTTTTATGTTTAAAAAGCCTGAGGGAGGGACATAGAGAAGAGAATGGATGACGACACCCATCTTATGGGGGAACTCATTGCATTTCGAATAGACTTTGGGTTTACCTGAAGTCTTGGGCCAATGGAGAAAAGAGGAATTGGTGTCCCACGGAAATATCGTGACAGGACCTTAGAGGAAGGAACAGGGGAAGAGCCTTTTTCGCCATGATTGAATTTCCCTGTGGACAATGGCACCCACCATGGACCTGGGGGCTCTGCAGGCTCTAGCTCTCATTTTTGCCAGCCTTGTTTTGAATCAGCTGATCCCTAATACTGGACCGATGAAGCTATATGGGGCAGATCCTATTACTGGACTAACATACATTAGACTCTATCAGATGGTGTCCAAAGTGGGGTGGCAAACAGATGCTGAACAGAGACCAGAGAAGCAAGGCTATACATCATTTAATAAGTATGGTAGAATATTCTTCGCCTCCATAAAGAAAGATGCCCGCTCCCATTTTTCTTGAAAGCTCTCAGCCTGTTTTCTCACGTTTAAGAGAAACCACCACAGGAAACATCTCATTTTCTTTATGAAAAGAATGACAAAAACAGAACGATAAATAGCTTTTGATATATGGCCTCGGGGAGACAGCAGAAACAGGAGGGCACCTAAGCGCCGGCCCCGTGGGAAGGGGATGGCTACCACCCAGCCCCAGCCCGCCCTGCCGCGCACAAAGAACCGGTGAGACAGTTCTAGATTTTGCAAAAGCAATGTGGCAATTTGGATTTTTATGGAGAATCTCCTGATCATTAAATGTTGGCAATACCCTTTACTTTATTATTGTTATTATTACCGCCGCTCTCGTTCTTGTTGAGTATTTTGTGTGCGCCAAACAAAATCTGTCCGCGGCCCAAATTCGGTTGCCCCCGTGCCAACTGCTCTAAAGTGCGATCTTGCGTAATGCATCTCAATGCTTTCCCATCTCGCCATTTGAATCACAAAGGTGATCTGAGACCCCGTGGACGGGCGAGCACACAGCTCTGTTACTGGAAAGCCACTCAAAGCAAATGTTCTGAATCACAGGTCAGAGGCCCTCGGCCTATAGATGTAGTCTTTAGAAAACAAACTTGGTGCAGAATGAAAGACAACACCGCGCCTTGAAAGGACTGGACTTGAGGCAGCTGACCTTGTACAATCCGCCCTCAGTCCGTCCCTCCTTGGGGCCTTGGCTTTCCTATTTTTAAAAAGGAGAAGTTCTCCCAAAGTCAAATACAAGGCTGCGTTGCTGGATGAAAAAGACCACCTGGTCTGCTTAATTTTTTCCAACATTAGTTCAGTTTGCATACCTTCCCTCGGTCCCCGTTGTCGTGAGGATAGAAGAACAGCCATATCCCAGGACTTCTGTGAAACCTAGTGACTAGGGCGGCTCCAGGGAAACCGGGGGTTACGAGACCAGGGGCGGTGGGCCGGGTGCAGACTTCAAACATGTTTCGTTCAGCCGACACATCATTTGGAAAGGGGAAAATTTCACACTTAGGTCTAGATGGGGTCTGTCTCCTGAGCACGGACTTCTGGCATTACAGGTCCTGCCTTGTGCCTGGCCGAGCTAGACCACGGCTATCCTCTCCAGAATGAGCAGGAGGGGTCGGCTACGGTTCCCACCCACTCCCTAAATTACACCCAGCTCCCTGCCCACTGCCATTATTATCTGTCTGCTATTGCAAAATGTAGCCCCTGGCCTCGGGAATCTAAAGCGCCAGGCAAAATGTCCTTTTGGGTTGTTATTCTATTTATTGTTATTCTTTTCCATCCATAAACCCCTACTGACTGTGAGCCACATATTCACTTCTCTGGGGCTCAGTTATCTGGTCTTTAAAATGGGAATGATAGTATCCCGTTGGCCTGGAGCCAGGGGACATCCGGCTCCCAGAGCTACTAGTCTGTGGGGCGTCCAGCCAGCAGAGGGCGCTGGTACAAAAGGTTGCAGGTGGATCCGGCCGGGGGAGCAGACAGGTAAGGCAGCTGGGCAGGTAGGAGCTCTCTCTGGCTCATTCTGCCTTTCCCGACTTGAGAGGACACAACTTTACAGAGTGGACATGACAGTGAGCAATTACTCATCTATCGATACAGCTGCACATCGCCAGCAATGTGACTTTCTGGAATATGTAATGTGACCACAAAGTTTCTAAGGCAGCAGCCTGACAATCAGGCACTAAAAATAACAAACGGGCTGTTCTGGAACAGAAAGAAATGGCCCCTTTGGAAACTGGAGACGGGCCATTTTTTGGCTCTGCTCACTGCCAGAGCCCTGCGCAGAATTCTCTGGGCGGTGGAGAGAGTCCGCGAGGAGAACTCATGGCATCTGAATGGTGTGTTCGCTTTTAGACAACCCGGTGCAGGCAAGATGTAGACAAATTGGAGCAAGTTCAGAGAAGAGCAAGCTAGATGATTAAGGGGAGAAGGGATTGATTTATGGGGAAAGATTAAAGCAGCCCCACACGTCTGAGCTGTCTTCTGCGGGTGACAAACCTGGGAGTGACAAGCTGGAACTCCACACACCTTTGAGAGGTGTAAACACCAGAGAGGAGGAATTAGCACAGTGTGAGTTGCTTTTAACAGGATTCTCTGGGATGATGTTGACACCAGAAAAATGTTGGTGGCCAGTAAGCGCTGGTCGAGCTCACCTACGCCTGGGAACCATTTATTGTCCTGATTGCGTCTGCCATAAAATGACATTTTCTAGCTTGGCATGTGTGGCCTCTGTAGTCTGGCCCTGGCCTACATTTCCTTCTACTTCCGCAGCCTCCCCTCCTTGCCGGGGGCCCCCTGCCACTCCCCCAGCCCATGTGCACCCCTGGTTGTAGCCGCTCCCCACTTTTGTCTCACTCCCCCATCAGGAACTGAAGAGTTGAGGGCTGGTAAGGAGGGCTGAGGGAGACAACAGAGCTTGTGTGTGCAAGGCCAGAGCTGGTGGCAGTGACATTATTTGATACGTATTTCACATGCCCTGAAATACAAGTGTCTTCCATTCGTTGGCCTCAGATGCTGTTCTGGATACAAGAAGGCCAGAGACCAGAGCTAATCTGATTTTTAGGTTTGAGTCTCTGGGAACTTGACTGGAGAAGAAGGCCTTGGCTAAAACAAAGAAGTGTGGGAGATGAAGATTCCCACCTCAGAGGCAGGCATCTGGTCCTGGGGGAGGAGGAGGGGACAGCAGGGACCCCAAACCTCTTATAAAGGGACATGTCAGCCCTAGGGTCAAGACTGGGCGTTAAGTCTAGAACCCCAGGTAGCCCCTTCTTTCCCATTCCTATGATACCACTTTCTTGTATTTCTACTACATCCGCTTCCCCACTCTCTCCTGAGGAAAACCTATCTAGGAAGCTGCCATTATGGAAATCTGGTTGTAGACCCGAGCCAAACGAACTCTGGGCAGCAAGCGTCTAATAGAAGCGGCTCACGCTCTCTTGTGAACCAGGAGAGGCGAATGAAAACAGCAACAAGACGTCCTGGAATGGTGTAGCCAGGGCAGGGGGAGCTGAGAGACTTTTGAATATGGCACATAACTATCAACAACGCTGCAGTTTGGGTCCGTCAACGAACACAATATGCTGAAATCTTGAAAACTGGTATTGAAGTCATGGGATGAGGGGGAAGGCGCAGGTGGAACGGCCCAGATAAATGTTGGCCAAGTGGGGATGTGGACTCGCTGCTGCTAGATTTCATCATTTTGTTCACTGTAGTCCCAATTCGGGTTCTGATGAGCTAAGCTAAAACAGAACACAGATACGAGAGCATTTCTGCAGGAGGATACACGCCAAGGGGTCTGCTTGTAGCCGTCTCTTGGTCTTAGTTGGTTTGGACTTGCAACCAGGCGTGTCTCAACCAAATGCCATCGCCTCCACAAAGCTTTCTTTAATCAGGCTAATTGCAATTACACTCTCCTCTCAGATTCAGGGCCCCTTATTATAACAGTGATGATGACCACAGTAGCGTTTACTGAGTATTTACTAAGCACCAGGGCAGTGGGGCAGAACCCTTTACACGTTCTCCCTGGATTCATTCCTTTCTCTGTTCAAATGCTGGTTTTTAGAGATCTCCCCTGAATTTTTTTTTTTTTTTTTTTTTTAAAGAGCGAGAAACTGTGAGTGAGCATGCATGGAGGCTGGTTGGAGGGAGAGAGAATCCCAAGCAGACTCCCAGCTGAGCTCAGAGCCTGATTCAGGGCTCCAGGTCTCACGACCCTGAGATCTTGACCTGAGCCAAAATTGAGAGTCGGAAGCTTAACCAACTAAACCACTCAGGTGCCCCTCCCTTTAATATTCTTTATGCAAGTGCACACCCCTTCATCCCCGACTATGCCCTTCATCCCCGACTATGCCCTTGCTTCGCTTGTTTTTCTTGCACAGCATTTAGTAATCTGATACAGCTCATAATTTATTTGTTCAATTGTGCACCGTCTGTGTCCCCACTAGAACGTAACCTGCATGAGCGCAGGGATCCTGAGAGTTTTGCTCATTGCTATTTCCTCAGTACTTTGAGCCAAGCCTATTACATAGTCATAAGTAACTAAATAAGCACCTAATGACATCAATTTGGCTAATTTCATTTGTTTTGGGCTGCTTACCATATTTTACTTTGCAAGTAAAGTAAAAATCATGCAAGTTTTGAGTCTTCATGCTAGATTCAAAGCAGCACGAGGCCAAGATCCATGGCTCATCTGTGCACCCAACTCCCCAAAGCACCTAGCAGAAGGTCCAACTTAGCACACGTCCTGCCTTTACTAGGCCTTCGGGAATATTCGTTGAGCGAGAGTCTCTTTCCAGACATGGGAGCTGTAGGATATTATGGAGCCAGGCCACACTTACTCTTGGGTATCATCCTATACAAGTCCAGATAACAGAGCAGTTTCCCTTTCATTCTTTCCTTCAGGATCTTTCCAAATCTCAAGCGTGAAGTACAACCCCTTCAGGTTGGTTTATTAGTGTTCACTGGCATGAAATTGCAAAAAAGTCCAATTTGTTCGTTGATGAAATTTTTAATGGTATCCCCAATAACGGTGTTCTTAAAAGAAATGAAGGCCATTTCTACAGGAAATGTTTCTCCATCAAATTTATCCGGGTGTGTATGAAACCTAGTGCCAGGTTTGACTCAGGGTTTGGAGCTCAGTTTTTCTTACTGACTAGTTAAAATTTAAACACTTGTGGCTGTGGATGCGAGCGGCGATGGCATCAGCTGAGCTCAGGCATGGACAAGTGCCGGGGGGCCCGGACTTACTCTAGTTGTAATTGTGTGTCCACGTACAGCAAGAGAAGGAATCCAGGGACCAGCCTTCTTCAAGGACTCCCCCAGACTCTCAATTGTCACATTTCTTTGGAGAAAACCAAGAGGTACAATTTTGCATGAATTTTCAAGGCATGAGCAAGGCAATGGTCACAAACTTTCAGCCGGGATTCTCTGATGGCTAAACTTCTAGCCACTTGAAAATTTATTTAAATGCTAACTAACTTGAATTTAGATTAAAAATTTGGAAGGAAAAAAAAAAAAGCAAAAGCATGATGGTTTAAAAACAGCAACAAAAAAAATTTATTTGAAAGTTTTTGGTTTTGCTTTTTTTTTTTTTTTGCTATTTGCCATTACATTTTACACTAGGGCATCTTTTAACATTTTTTCCAGCGCCCACTGCTCTTTTACTGATTGACGGCGCCTTTGTTTGGATTTTCCTTTGGAATAGAACCCACCCCACCTCGACTGTCAGTCCGTGTGATTCAGGGGAAGCTAACCCGCCTCAAGCCACCTGCTGAGCGTGTGCCCCAAGCCAGCTCTTCCCGACCACAGTGAGTGGTCCAGAGAGGGGTTTCTGACCCAATTCTGAAAAACGATGGTTGTAGGAGAACTATTTGCCTCCCGAATCTGGCCAGACCCTAAACCAATTCTACTACCACACTATTTGGTTCAAAGACCCCAACATGTCCCCGTTGATGCCAATTTGAGTTGGTGTTTCCATCCTTTGACACGGAAACAGTCCTATTATATAAATTATATCCCTCTGACATGTGTCCTGTTCATTTGCATTTCCACTTGGAGTTAAAAATTCATGGACGAATGTCCAGCGCACCTTCATCTGAAAATTACCCTGTGTTCTGGGGGAAAAACCGTAAGAAAGAATTTTCCCCGCAAGGATCTGTCGCTGTCCTTTGCGACCCTTTACCAAGGGACCAGAATTAGGTTTCTCCAAACATTTTTTTTTTTTCCCCTAAAAACGCAGCTCAAGTGTCTGCCAGTATTTTGTCACTGCCTACGTAACACTTTAAATTACTACAAGGTCGTTTCTCTTTCATTTCTATGTTCCATGTGCCTGGTCACACAGAAGGTTCCAGGGGACGGCGCTTAAGTAGATGGCAGCGTCGTGTGGACACCGAGTCCTCCCAAGGACAGGCCCTTCTGCACCACCGTGAGAGTCAGGAAGGACTTTGAGCTTGCTAGCTCGTACAACGTTGATGCGATTTAACTAGACAGGGAGGTTGTAAGACTTTTGTGGGACCCTAAGCGCTTCTGCCTTAGGGCACCCTTCCCCCCATAATAATATCGATATTAAAAATTATTCCAAATATTACTTTAAATGCTTCAACATTTAAATTTTTTCTTCTTTAAGCAAAATTTAATCATTTGGGGGGGCCTAAAATTTCCATTGTTTTGCTGATATGAGACAAAAATAAAACATTTTCTTCCACCTTAAAAGTTCATTCTTTTCCCTTCGAATTTAAAAGAGATCCAAACATTTTTACAGGCTGCGTCTAAAAGTTTTTTGGGAGCCCCAGGCCTACTTTGCCTAATGGAGCCAGGGGCTCTGGGTGGGGGCGTCTATGGAGTTCCTGTTTTGCTTTGCTTTGTTTCATTAAAAAAGAAAAAGAGAGAAAGCTTTTATCTTTCATCAGAGGTTTGATTTTAAATGGAGATCTTAGATAACTGTTAAGTGACCTCAGGCAAGTTCCCTAAAGTTTCAGGGCCCATTTCCTTGTATGTAAATGGGACATAATAGTAACCGCCCCCCCCCTCCGTTATTGTGAAGACTGCATGAGTCAGATCAAGTACTGTGCTTAGAAGAGACTGGTGTGCAGAGAAAATCATTTAATAAATACCAGCTACTAAAACTACAACTGTCGTGGTAATACTGATGGAGGGCTTTCCGTGTAGCTTTCTTTCTTTTTTTTTTTTTTTAAGATTTTATTTATTTATTTGACAGAGAGGAGAGAGATCAGAAGTAGGCAGAGAGGCAGGCAGAGAGAGAGGGGGAAGCAGGATCCCTGCTGAGCAGAGAGCCCGATGCGGGACTCAATCCCAGGACCCTGAGATCATGACCTGAGCCAAAGGCAGAGGCTTTAACCCACTGAGCCACCCAGGCGCTCCTCTGTGTAGCTTTCTTAAACCTCCACAGTATCGCGCTACCCATCAGTATTTTTTGTGGCTAGATAGTACTGATGTCTCTCAAGTTCTTGAACTACATCTCTAATGGTGAACATTTAAACAGGTTCCAAGAATTCATAGCCCCAGACAGAGCTGTGAGGCTGCAGGCCAGCCGTGAATCCTCTGCACTGCACTTAGGTTCCACTGAGGGAGGAAGCGGGGCTTCAATCCCGTGCACATGTTAGATGTGCTTAAGGAACATCGTCACCATGTCAATTGTTGTTCTTTAAATGTCTTTTTCACCACTCAGAGAAGTGGATTTCATGCCAAGCCAGAATGTGTAGGTCGAACAAGTGACATGTCCTCGTGAGGGTGATGCTCTTGGGGAAAGGGAAGGCAGTTCACTGTTAGAAATCTGGAGGCTCTCCTGGATCAGCTACAAAGCAGCAAAGGCGTCCCTGAGATGCTAGAGAGCCCTTCCGTGTCACCCACTGTGTTTGCTGTGATATGGAAATTAACCAGGCAATTGAGATAGTACAGATCATGGTTAAGGGGGTGGGGAAGGAGGGTCTAGAATTTGCCGCTGTCTAGCCGTGTGACTTTTGAGGAGTAGGCTAACTGTTCCGAGCTCATCTCCTTTTCTATAAAACAGGGATAACAGTAATATCAACCTTACAGGATTGTTGAAGATGACCACAGCCCTATCATGCTCGGCACACAGATTGCCTAGCACCTATAAGCATGCAATAAATGTTAGGTGTCATTATCAAGCGACATGTGGCGGGACGACATCTTCTCAGAGGGTTTGATCCAAGTTCCAACACTTTGGAATTTGGAATTTGGAATTTCTTTATTTCCCCAAGTCTCCACTTCCTCATTTGCAAATCTGCGTGAATCATTTCTACTTCAAAGAATTGACCTGAGGATTCAATAAGAAACATGGGTGAATGTCTGGCACAGAGGAGGTGAGTCTGTGAGTTCCCATCTCCTCCACTCCTGTACCTTCCAAAGGCAGAGAAAGTCCGAGCAAAAGAAGACAGCCAGATGGAGTGAACCCCCCACTAGCTCATTAGCACCCCTGGTGGGTCTGTGAAGAGAAAAGGCATTAGGGTGCCTTCAACTTTCCTATCAGGGTGGTCTTCATCTTGTTGTTCTTTTAATTAATTAAACTAAGCCTTTACATTTTCCAAAGGAATTGGTCTTAGGGCTAATGCCAGGCACTCTTAGCTAAAGGGGGAATTGGTGGGAGAATTCATACCCGAGTGCATCTTGCAAAGGTCAGTGCTATTTACATCGTGTTGTTTCATTGGCTGTTTTGACCTGACCCTCCAGTAAAGAGTACCAAACACCGATTAGAAGAGCTACAGCCTAGAATCTGGGATCTGGAAAGTTCCTAGAGTTTAAGTCATACAAGTGGGGTTTGGGGCACAGACATCCAAATATGTGTCAGTGGGCAAACCTGGGCGTCAAGACTGGCCCCCCCAAGGGAGCGCCATGATGGGGGAAGGTGAGCAGCCGCGGGCATCTCACTTCTACTGACCACAGGCTTCTGAGACGTCCCCTGCAGCTCCTCGACACCCAACTTCAGGATTTCAAAACATACCTGGTTTGAGAAGGGACCTGGCACTCCCTCCCGCTTTTTAATGACAGCAAAATAAGACACTGGACCCCAAAAAGGACCACTGTCTGTGAATGCTCTGATCTCATTGTTGGTGGTGCATGGATTTCCCAGCCATTCCCACTGCCTTCCAATTTCTCCCTCTTCTTTCTCACTGCCGTAGCTAGTGAGCCCTGGTGGCGTGCTTGAATTTCAAACAGGGCAGGCTGAAAGAGGAACAACTGTATGTTTATTAGGGCATCATTATCCCTCTGAACTGCATCATTTATATCCCTGGGAAGAGACCAGGCCGGGTCAGAAGCAACAGTTTGAGTCGATAATTTGTCAGGTTGGAGCAGGTGGGAAGGGGTGGCGTAAGAAATCACCCGAAAGGCGCCACAAACTGAAATGGATAGAGGTGGAAGAGTAAGAAGAAAGTGATCAGTGAATCCACAAACAAGAGCAGATCAATCAAACAGCGCCAGGTGGATGGGAGCAAAATGGGAGAGATTCAAATTGCAAGACCTGAACCTTGTCAAGGCAAGGTTAGGAATTCACCTCCCTGTCACTGTTATCCACTCTGGGCTGGAGGAGTGCCCACAAGAAAATGAATCTTCCCCGTGCAGGGAGCTGGAATGGAGGAGATTTCCTACAGAGTATCAATTTGGATTATAAAAATCCCAAGGTCTCGTGCACTGACAGGGTGAAAGATAGAAAAATGGACGAGCCTTCTTGCAACTGCCACTCCCCGAGGAGTGCCTGATACTCTTCAAATGTTTGCACGTTCACGCAAACTGTTCACAAAAGCTGAGAGACAAAAGACCCAGCTGCAAAGCCTTGAAGAGATAAGTGCTTCATCCGAATACCCATGACCTTGGGGGCTCGTAGATGAAATATTTCCCCCTCTCTGTTTGTCTTAACTCTTTGATAAAGTTTAGTCCTGAGTATTAGGGTCAGGAAAGCAAAGGCAAAGGCTGAGAAGGAAAGTATCTCACCTTGATGATGATGATGGTGACCATTTAATAATAAAAAGTGTTGTATTTGGGGACCTGCTCTGTGCCAGTGTCTGGGCTCAGTGATTTTAGACTTGATCTCTTTTACCCCCACAACGATTATATGTGCTGGCTGTTCCTGCCTTTATTTTTCACATGAGGAAACTAAGCCTCTGAGAATTTAAATACCTTGACCGGGGTCACGGCTTCTAAGATATGCGCCCAGGACTCTCCGAACCCAAGCTCACACTGACCCGCCCTACAGCTGGTACTGAATATTTTTGGAAGCAGATGAAGGTATTGGGACAGAGCAGAATGGGTCTCCATTCACAGCCTCCCCTTAAGCCCCCCAACAAACTCATGAATCTATTGCATAAAAATGTGGACAAACATCAGGTCCAGATGAATAGACAGACTTGGGTCTCATGTCTAACAAAATCCAGTAGGCAAAGGTCTAACTCGGCCAGATCGACAGTGTGGCCACATGTTTACATAAGGTTAAAGACGGAGATCGTCTCGTGTGAGTGTTAAAAGGACTCAGGATGGGGTTCTTAACATTTGGAACTCCTTTCGTGCATTTCAAATGGGCTTCAAATCACAGACACTTGGTCTACACTCAGCATAGAAAGAATATGTATATTCTGCACAAAGCAAAATACACCTGTATGGAAATACTTCCTCCCTTCTGAATTTACCTGAAGCATTGCCCCCAAGTTTCAAGCTGGAAAGAAATAATAATTTCTTGGGCTCGCTCTGTGCTATTTTAAGCTTGAGCACATGTCTGAAGCCAGCGACCAGCACTTTTCAGATTTGTCCAAATTCTGCGTGTATGTGTGTGTGTGTTTAATTTAGTTAGCGTGGAGGTTAATGGCTAGGGTTTTACTATCTGAAAGACCTGTAGGCAAATCCAGAATTGAATCTGTCATGTGCCGTGTGACTCTCAGCGAGTTACTTAACCTTCCAGCTAGCCTTGATTTTCTCATCTATAAAATAGTGATAATACAAATAAGCTCAAAGGATTATTTTGAGGATTACATGAAAGGAAGCTCAGAAAGGGCTTCACGCAGTGGTACGTGGTAAATGCCCAGGAACCGGGAGCTGTGATTATTATTACGTCTGTTACAGAGAGGGACGAAAGGCTTCGAGCAGTGCTGTCCAGCGGACGTAAAATGTGAATTCCATATGTGATTTTACATTTCCGGTGGCCACATTAAAAAGTGAAAAAGAAATGGGTAAAATTAATTTGGAAAATATATTCTATCTAGCCTGATATATCCCAAATATTATCATAGCAGCATGTAATAAATATAAAAAAAACTAATGAGATATTTTACATTCTGTTTTTCTGAAGTATGCCTTTGAAATCCAACGTTGTGTTTTATGATTCCGGCGCATCTCAATTTCAAGTGCTCAGTAGCCACATGTGGCTACCATCTTGGACAGCGCAGGCCTGGAGACTCAAATTAAATCCTCAAAGCAGAAGTAATCGACTGGATTCAGCTTCTAAGTGGGTTAAGTTTAGGGCATGCAGTTAAAACAAATGAATTATTGAGATCTAAAAATCGGGAGATTTCAGATAAAAATTCAGTTTTCTGGTTCTTCTTGGCAAAGGCTAGATGTGGCCACAGGGGTGCATTCCACCGGGTACCCCTCACTGGAGCTGAGCCACAGTTGCCCTCTTGGGGGTGGGAAGGTGCTGGAGCATCGACCTGCATCCAGCCCACTTCAGAGCCCTTCAGGTGCAGCCCACACGGTTAATAAGCCACACCTACCTGCCCCCCTCCCCCCCCTCCGGAGATCCCTGTGCCCAAACCAATGAACTCCAAAAGGAGAAACTCCCATTTGGTTCTGCTCAGACCCAGGTCCCTACTCTCCACCTGTGAACTTCATTTGTCCTCTCTCGGTTCACTTAAAGGCGAGTTGTGCCCATGGATTCCTCCCAGGGAACAGCTAAAGTTATATAAGGACAGCTACCGCTCAGAACATGACAATGATTCATATCGAAAAGGATGGAAGAGACCAAACAGCTCATATTGTGTCCCTTGATCTGCCTATGTATGATTCGTCTGTAATGACTTTGTACATGGCCATCGCCGCTAAGGGAAAAAGGCAGAATGAAGAGAGGGAGTGGTTGATTCCTCTCCTGAAATGAAAAAGCACCCCCTGCCCCTCCTTCCCCAAGGTCGGACGTATGAGAAGCTATCTCACACATCAAAACTCAAAGCCTAAAGCCATCAACAAAACAGTTAAATTTTGTTAGGACCTAACGCTAAAGTTGACTTCCTTTCATTGGATCAAAGCACCCTGGGCCACCTAGAATTGAGGCAGTATGGTATAGAACATAAGAGCAAAGGTTTAGAATTCAGATAGTTCTGAAATACATCATCTGTCTGTGCTCTGGGAATTTGACTGAGCGGCTTAACCGCCCTCAGTCTTATGATCCTCTTTTCTAAAATAGGTTTAATGCTAGTTCCTATTTCTTCAGACAGCAAGCAGAGTGCCCGATATATAGTAAATGCTCAGTAAATGTTAGGGCTGATTAAGGAAGCAGATCAAATTATGAGTAATGAGTATCTATAGGCATTACCGAGACCATACACCAACAGGCAAAGTCTTTGTGTTTAGTTTTTGTTATTCATCTTGTGCACGGGTTCCAAAGCACTTAGCTAATTTGGAGTCTTAAATTCCATTTGGAGCAGGAAGGGATGCCCGGGATATTAAGTTCCTCTCCCACGACGGTGAAGCAAAGGTGTGGGGAGACTATAATTAGGAAATCAAAGCCAGTAGGCATTCACTGAGATCTTACAAAGCTCCACCCACTGGGGTAGGTGGTGGATAAAAGGAATAACAGCCACTGCCTTTGTCCTTGAGCAGCAAAGCAACTAGTCGGGGAGAAGAGTAAATAGACACAGGACAACAGTCTGTCTGCCGCCAGAATATAGCCAGGATCTGGCCACTTCTCACCATCTCCTGCCATTATTTCCTAGTCCACCGGGTCTCAGCCTGGGGACATTTGCCAGTGTCTGGAGACATTCTCAACTGTCACAACTTAGTGGGGGAAGGAGTGCTCCTGGCATCTAGTGAGTCAAAGCCAGGGATGCCACGAAACATTTAATTTAATTTAATTTTTAATTTAATTTTTAGAGAGAGAGAGTGGGGGGAGGGGCCAAGGAGAGCTGAACAGGGGAGCCCGATGTGGACCTGGGTCCCATGACTGGTGAGATCATGACCTGAGCCAAAACCAAGAGTTGGATGCCCAACCGACTGAGCCACCCAGAAGCCCCGACCACTAAATGTTTTACAATGCTCAGCATAGCCCTCTACAACGACACAAAAAGCATCTGGGCCAAGACGTCAAGAATGCTGAGGTTGAGAAGAAACCACACAGCCCTTTTCCACATGGATGCCTGCGAGAGCCTCCCGCCTGGACGTTCTTCTCCAGCCATCCCTGTCGTTAAAGGCAGAATAATGGCCCCTTAGAGATGTCCACATCCTAATTCCAGAACCTCTGACCACGTGACCTCACACGACAAATGGGATTTTGATGTGATTAAGTGAAGGACTTTGCGATGGGGAGATTATCTTGGATTATCTGGGGGTGGGGGGGCGGCCTAACGGGTAAAAGGAAGGTGTGAGGACCAGAGTCAGAGATGGAGATGGAGGCAGGGGTTGGAGTGACACCATTGCTGACTTGAAGATGGAGGAAGGGGCCATGTGCCAAGAAATGTGGCAGCTTCCAGAAGGTGGAGAATGGCAAGAAAACAGATTTTCTCTCAGAGCCTCCAGAAGGAATGCAGTCCTGCCAACAGCTTGATTTTAGCCCAGTGAGACTGAGTTTGGACTTCTGGCCCTCAGAGCTGTAACATAATAGGCTTATGTCATTTTTAAACCACTAAATCTGTAGTAATTTGTCACAGCAGCAATAGGAAACGCATAGAGCTCTCTACCCTCCGTGCTGATACAGCAGTCACAAACCTCGAAGAACACACATCAGGCCAGGTTACCCCACTGCTCAGACTCAGCTGATGGTTTTTCTGCTGTTCTTAGAGAAAAAGTCGTTTAAACAGGCTCCACGGCCCTCTACAATCTGACTCTTGCCATTTCTTTTGACTCAGTTTCTTTTCTTCTAAAATTTCTTTTTAAGTGGAGAATTTCAAACATATCCAAAAAGAGACCCAACTGAATAATGTGCCTCCATGTGCCATCGAGCATTTTTAATGTTTATCAATTGAGGGGCAGTCTCATTTCATCCAAGCCTCCACTCACTGTCTCCACCAGTATTATGTTGAAGCAAATCCCAGACTTCACATCATTTCATCCATAAATATTTTAGCATGTATCTCTGAAAGAAAAGAACCTCCTTATCTGAAACAACTGTTCTTACATCCAAGCAATAATAATTAATAATAATTAAAATAGTCCCTTACTGTCATCAATGATTCAAAGTTCAAATTTCCAATTCGCCCATAAATTTGACTCAGTTTCCTCCCCTCTCTTTGTTTTCTGCACTTTGTCATGTTACTCCCCTTGGTATTTCTTGGCAATTCTGATGAACTTGCACCTCAGGGCCTTTGCACCTGCTGTTCATACAGCCACACACCCCCAGGTTGGCCACATGGCTCCTGCTCTCTCAGGCCACTGCTCAAATATCACAGCAGCTGCAGGGAAGAGGCAAGACTGTAGGCTGATTCTCAAAGAGATCATGCATCCTCTGAATAAGTCCCCTTTCATCTTCCCGCAGGAAGCAGCTCTTTTCCTTCAATTGAAGCTTCTACCAGTTGTCGCGCAATGCCTAGCAAATTGTCTTGCTGTTCGATAAAATGTTCCTGCAGATTGAATGATTTTTCCCAGGGTGGAGCTCCAAATCTGCTTCGTCTGGTTAATTATTCCATGTCCAAGCTTTGTTTTCCCTTCCAGGGACATAGCTACGATGTACTGCATGGGTATGTTACATCAGGCACGTGGCAAGTGATTTATATGCATTTAATCCTCATAAACATCTGCACCATAGGTGTTATTGTACATCCCCACTTGGCAGATTAGGAAACTGAGTCTAGGGTGGGGAGAATTCTAAGGCGGCCCGGAGACTGCTGGCCCCTGGTGGATACCATATACGACACCTTGCAGGTGGGCTACCAAGCACTAATCTAGGTACTGCTGGGAGGGGACTTTCAGATGCAATTAAGAGTCAAATCAAGTGACTTTAAAATAGGAAGGGTATCTAAGGAATCTAACCTAATAACATGAGCCCCTTAAATCTTGGTCCAGAAGTCAGGAACTTGATGCCTGAAGGATGAGATCAAGGGAGATTCAGAGTATCTGGCTTTGAAGATGGGGGTATGTAGCTTTGCAGGTGTCTACACCGAAGAGACAGGATTTGTGCATCTTGATTTTGGTTCTATGTACGCTTAAAATAAGCATAATTCTGAAAACCAACATTTAATGAATCATAGCGTCGTGCGGGGCTCTGTAATGGTGGCTTTGAAAAGAATCTTTCATGTAAGCCATTTGTATGGGAGAACTGTAAGATTCGGGTGGGCTGGAGTGTGTGTAAAATCACGTAGCTGGTGAGTGTCGGAGGTGGGATTGAACAGAGATCTGACCACGGCAGCTTATTATTTTTTGTGCGTTCTAGTAGTAGATACTAGGATTAAGACAGAGATGGCTCCTATGATTCTTTTCTTCTAATATCGTTAATACGTCCAACATGTTGGATAGATTTCAAAATCAGCCACCAATAGAAATAAGTTCAGGCCTTAAGACCATTAAGGAAATGATATGGCACTGACCACCATAGCGGGATCCAGGGTCTGGATAAGCCAGCCCCTAACCGCTTAACCTGGGGAAAGTCTTAGGGCTCCTCTGGGCTTAGTTATCTCAAAGGTCAAATGAGGGACTTGGACAGGAGAATTTCCAATATGCTTTACAGTTCTAAAATAGTAAAAACAAGAGAGATAAAGACATAGAAGCTTTTTTAATACCTTTTGCTTTCACCCAAATCCCCCATTTGACTTGGCCGGAAAATCAGACTATTTGGATTTGACTAAGAGCTTCTTTGCCTGCAGCTATGTGACACGGGGCACATCACTTACCCCTCTGAGCCTCAACTTCCCTACCTGCACAATGGGAATAATACTCAAACCTATTTCTTAGAGAGTTCTGAGGATCCAGGGGGATAATGTGCGGTAAGCACTAGAAGGGCATCTAGGGCACGAGCAAGAGAGGTACTGAGTCCACAAATCCTACAGTCCATCCTGTTTCCCATCCTTACGTGAGCAAATGAGGACAAGCACGCCATCTTCACACATGAAAATCACACAATGAACTGAACGATCACCCGTTTTTCACTGGGCTCCCTGTCTGGGAAGACAGGCTTCCCAGGCTGCCAGGACCTTGAAATCCCAGGTAATACTTCTGTGTCTGTTGCCCGAGGAGACGGTGTTGGCTTTCACCAGATTCTCCATGTAAGCCTCCATCACTGACCTCCACGGCTCTAGAGAACTTACTAGTTTACGTTCCATGAATAGTCATGTCTTTTACATACTGTTTTCAAGAGAAAGAAAGAATTGAATTCTGGAAAATGGGGTCATTTCTGCAGAACCATGGAAGAATTCTTGGCCAGAGAGAGACTCCGTTGCCTGTTGGGATATTGGCCAGCTAAAACGTGCTTACCTATTTCAAAACAGATGGGCTGAATTCTATCCCAACCGCCGTGTACCAGCTCCTTCCCCTTTGAGCCTCGGCAAACAGCTTCCCCCACCATTGCTGCTGGAGAAAACCATATAAGCTCAAAGGAACAGCCAATTAAAGGTCAGAAATTCAGACGTCTATCTCTTCCGGCCCCGTATAAAGGGGTAGGAGCAGCCATGCCCACAAGAGCATTTTGCAGAGATGGGGAGACCAGGATCTTCCATTTGAACTTGGTAACATTTAAATATCAAAAACTTTGTTTTCTAATGAGGAATGTATTGAAGGGGGAGAAATAAATTATATGCTTGATGGCGACTGAAGGTTGGGAAAATTAGGGCCATTTCCCACGGTGTGAATATAGTGATTTCAGTTTGCAAGAGTAAATTAAACCTTTGGGAGGATTTGTCTTCCATTAAATTGAACAGCTAAACAGACACAGAAGATGTTAATGTCACCACCAGGAAACCCCAAAGGTTACAAATAAAAGGAAAACACAGTGTCTTTAAAAGTCGCCTCCTGTTGCACCAACTACCTAAGAAAACGCAAAGCCCCCCATTGCGTGTTGAGAATCAAAATTTAGAAAAAAAAAATTAAATATCATAATTCCATTGCCATACCATATGTTATTAATGTCTGTCAACACTGTTTAGCCAGCAACTGCTGACAGTTCCATATTTGCTATCTAAATACATCATAAATAAATCAGTAATGAACCGCTTTGGTAAACCTTCCACACTGATTGGAAATACAGATGGAGTAAACAAACTCTGCTAAAAGTATCTACAACTGTTTAATGTCAAAGACAAAGTCACACTGTTATTTAACAAAACAGGAACGGAAACAGGGATGGGGGTGAGGGCAGGAAAAATGGGACTGATATGGAGACAGAAGGTAGGAGGAAGGGATGTCACTGCTGTGTTGGGGACACAATCAGCTCAGAATGGTCTGTGTAGAACGAAGGTCCCTGGGGAAATGGGACATGGGGAGGGGGGTGGGGCAGGAGCTGAACCATCTATGCCTGGCTCGCAGCCAGTGGGTTTCCGTGTCTGAATGCGGACAATTTCTTTAAATTTGCCTCCCCCTCCCCCTTGCAGCTCTGGCACATACGTATCACCAGCTAGAAGTCTGCAGAGATTTAAGCCACGGTGTTGAATACATTAGACCCGCCTGGAATTTGACCAGCAAACACTGACCCACATGCCTGGAATTTGACCAGCAAACACTGACCTACATGTTGGGTGAACAGGATTTCTCTTCTGTCTGCCTTTTAAAATTGTTTCACCATTGGGAATGCTTCAAGCTGGACATCCCGAAACCAGGTATCATGCCAATGGGCTAGGTGTAGACAGAGGTGGCTGGACCATTTTAATTTAACGGCATTTTCTTTTTGTTTCTTCCTAGAGTCTTGCGTATACTTCCAGCTTCCTTCAAGTGAGAGGTCAAGGTGGGGTGGCTGTAATTGGGCCTCCGAGCTTTAGATCCAGGGTGGCCTGCTAATTCAGAGCTTCACTAGGGAGCGTATTCTAATTTGTTGAAAGTGCATTTTAGCAACAGATTCTTGATGTCTCTGGGATCATGGCCTCTGGGTCTAAGATCTACAGAAATTTCTAATTATTCCAGGGATAGGCAGTATGGAGAAAGGAGAATTCCTCTCCTTCCTGGTGAGGGAGAAGGATTCAAAATTATCCAATAATCCCACGAACTGACCAACTCTTGCTATCATGATGCCTTGAAATGCTTTTGATCAGAGGCCCAACGAAATCCATGTAGCATAAACAAAATGTGTCTTATTGACAGAATTCAAGTAGCATTGGCAGACTGCCCACAGACCCGACAGAAGTCCTTTTTGGAATAGGCTGCAGGTAGGAGACAAGATTGGCCTCCTTGTTATGCCTTACTAGCAGGCCATCAGCACTGCTCTGAGCACAAAAAAATAGAATACATCATTCTGAATGGGCACATTAATCTGCAGCCTTCCCGTTTCTAAGTCACCTATAGTTAGGTCTGCAGACACTGTGTATACCATATAAATTTGATTTCTGAGCAGGGGGGTGGGCAGAAGGAGAAGGGTTTCCCAGTGAAATACTAGTTCGCCAACAGTTTACCTGCCTTCCAAGGCTGTTAGGAGGATTAATAGCTTCTGGGTCATTTAAAGTTTGAAAAGATCCTTGTGCTCTTTCCAAGAAAGATAAAATAATAAGACTAGCCATTTTGTATGCTGGAAAGTGAGCATAGCAGGTAAAGAAGGGGCTCTTTAGGGTCACTATCCTAGTAAACTCAGGTACATTAACCCTTTGGGTTAGATAAACCCAGATTTTTGCAAAAATGGAGACAATAGGCACATTTTGCGCTCTGTGTTTGGAAACTTCCAAGCCCTGAGCCTCTCGAACACCATCTAGGAAGGGTTCATATTAAAAGGGAAGAGGGTAGCACTATTTGGATAACAAACGTTCATGTTTTACAGCCTTTCACTTTATTTACCTATGTATCTTCTGCTGATATATTTGTTGTTTTCATCAGCTTACCCAGGTAAAACAGAGCTATGCATAACTCAGGGATAAAATTGCTATCAGTGGGCTGCGGACTCTGAATGAGTAGATCCCAAACATATATTTTTCATTAATGACCCTCGATTACTAGCTGCAGACTTCCCCTAGGAGAGCACCCCCCGACCACCGGTTTGTTCGATGCAGTTATCCAGATTTTTGCCTCTTTCAAGTGTTCCATGCTCAAATGCTTCAGGCTGGGGGACCGAGATAGGCCAATGCCGGGAACCAGCCAGCAGGGGAAAAGTCCTACAAAACTCCTGCTCTTCTGCCTAGGACTTCCAGTCTTCCGCCTCACCCTTGTCATCCCTGCCCACCTTCCCGGGCATGAAAAAGGGACAGAGACTTGGAAAAAAACAGAGCAGGAGGAGGAGAGGGCTGGTAATTTACAAAGCCTGAAATAGCAGCTGCTAATGGGTCTTTGCACTCATGCTATAATCTTTGCAAGGTCACAATCAGAACTAGCCATGATTGATTCGGAAGGGAAACTCAGCACTTCACATCCATAACGGACATTTCAAAACAGAGCAGAGCTGGTTCAGGAGTCTGTGTGGTGCTCGAGCGGCCCCCACGTGAGCTTCTCATCCTGCCTGGGCTGGGTGGAACTGGGCCCAGGCTCTACCCAGGACTTAATGATGACTGCAGTAGGCCAAGCAATTAAAGCCATTGGCTTGGTGTGCCCTCCCCCCCCCCCCACCCCGCAATGGCCCAGGCAGGCCCCCTCTGCTGCCATTCTAGGAAGTTTCCTTCTTGGAGAGCGACCCTGAAACACATCCCTAAAGGGTTAAGGGGAATGAGTGACAACCCTTCGGCATGATTTACAACGCAGAGCCCTGTAGTGAAACCAGGACTTGATGGATGATGCTGGAAGTCGGAGACTAACCATAAATCATGTCTTTGAATCACTGACAAAGATAAAGGAGAGAAAGAAAAAGCAGTGGCATTGACATTCACTCTCCCAATAATGTACATTGACTAGTTACAATGCGGAGCCTTAATTAAAAAAAGCCAACTCGAGGTACTCACCTCGGTGGAGAGATCCTACCTCTTGGGAGGCTGCTCTTTGAGATTACAAATCAGGGTTTGAGCCTCTTTCCAGAAGGTCAGTGCCACTAGCAGAAGACTTCCAACGGGAACAGCGCCAGGCTCCCAAAGAAGCGAAACAAAAACACCAAAACACCAAACAAAAGAGTTTAAGGCGCCTGGTCAAGTACCCTGCCATTGTGCTCACGAAAGGCCATCACTGGAAATGGCAAATATCAAGAGGGAATTAACTGACTACAATCCGACGGACGGTGCTTTTCATCAGAAAACACCCAGATCAGATAAATGAATCATCAGAGGTGGCCAGAAGACACAAACAGGTCAAGCAATACAACTTGGGTTCTGAAGTCAGAGCACTGAGGGGGCGGAGAAGGAGATGCCTGCCAGCTCATCTCTTGGCTTTTCCCCGGGATGCAAGAGACACGGATGGCCCCTTCCTCAGCTTCGGAGAGAAAGGCAGGCCTCTTTTTTACAACTCAAGGTGCGTTTCCTCTTAGTTCAGGGAGAGACCTGCCTTCCGTGGGTGGCAGAAGCAGTCTGGGAGGTGCTTCCTCCATCTTCCACAAATACTGAAGGCGAACCTTCCGGCGCTGGACCATTCCTATGCCACGGGCATCGGAAAAGAAAGGGTGGGTGCCTCTATCAGTTCGTTCCATTAAAAATATTTATTTGACATCAGCTGTGTTCTAGGCACATCGTTGGTTGGATTTGGGGAAGAAGGTGATGAACCAGATAGATCTGGTCCTAGTCCTCTTTTAGAGGGAAACAAACAACAAACAGAGGGGATAGTAAATACGATGAGTATTGTAGCTAGGGGGATGCTGAATGGCAGGGGAAAGGCACATGGCAGGGATGACGGCAGCCACCGCTGGAGCGTGAGGCCACTGAGGACACACACAGCCATCTCGGCACAGCCGGAATGGGAATGTGTCTGCAGGAGTGGTGAGCCCAGGAAAAGGGGACAAGACAAAGAGTGAGGAGGAGACTGGAACATATTCTCATTTTTCTCCAACTCTCTGGGAGTTGGTCTGAGATCCTTTTCTGAACCACAGGGAACCAGATGCAGTACTTTTTTAAACGTATTTTTAAAACCCTTTGCCCCAAGTAAGAATATTCTTCATGATTCTGTACAGACAATGCATACAGGTCAATCCCTGGTTTGAGGCCTCTGCACAATTCCGTGGACGAGCGGAGTGCATAAAAGAACTCTGCATGTCCTCACCATCCTGTCTGCCAGCTGGCTCAGCGTCTCCGTCTGCAGGCAAAGATTCTAGAAGATTCCTACTTCGAATGCTAAGGATAACACCTTAGCATCTGTGGTTTATGCCCAATCTCAACTTGATGAGTCTTTATTCCAGCTCTGAGAAAGATCATCCTTCTCAGCAGGACCCAGACAAAATAATGGAAAGAGTGGAAGAATCACCCGACACGGAAATCAAGAGGGGTGTGCTGAAGTTGTGGGAGAGGGATCCAGGCTATCTTTGTAGTCAAGCTTTGCCCGTGATGCGCTGGGTGCCTGGGGGATAAATCACTCCCCCTCGTGCACGATCATCTTCTCCTCTCTGCCCTGCTCCCTGCGTCCCCTCTCATAAACCAGCTCTCATTTTTTTTTTTTTTTTAATCTGGTCAGGAGGATGTCCTTGTTTTTGTGCTTACCTTAAAATTGGAAAAAACCTCATTGATTTCTCAGTTCCCACACATCCACCAGGGATCTGTCTCCTTATCTGCTTCTCCCTTTCTTTCTCATTTTATATTTACCAAGTTTCTGCTCTGTTCTAGGCCCCATGTTTGGAGCTGACAATATAAAATACACAGGCAGAGGTCCCTGTCCTCTGGAAGCCTTCTTGTCTGATACACAAATAACATTTTCTAACCAGGCAAGGCTTAGAACAACATTGATCCCCAAATGGTCCATAGCATTGCTCTGACACTTATATCTTGCTGATGTCTTCCCAGCATCAACAGTGAAAGCAATCTCCTACCGCGTATTAGCTGTGTGATTTTGTTCTAGTGGATTAACCCCTCTGAGCCTCCGTTTCCCCATTTGTAAAACTAGGCAACTAATATGATCGACTTGCAGGGTTGTTTTGCATGAACGGTCCTTTAAGCACTGCCTGGGCCATAGAAAGACCTCACGAAATCACGGCTCTTATTGTGATACTCTTACTTTATTTTTCGAACTGTATCCATTTTGAATTAACTAGACCGGACCCGAAGCACAATAAAAGTGGAAACCCAAGCCCCCTCCCCTGACATGAGAAGGAAAGGAGGAAGGGAGGGCTCACCCGAGACAGTCGTGTGTGCACCTGTGCCCACTGACATGTATGCCTCTTTCTCGGTAGCATGAGTCATTTCTTTGTGTCTCTGTCAGACTTCCTTACAGTACTTCCTGTTCAGAACTTGACAGGTCCTAACATTCAATCAATGTTAGACAACAAGTGATAAGACAAAAGAAAGAAGGGCTCGGAAAAGATGTGTAGTTTAACTCTGTAACATCCCATTCTTGGGCATTCACTGGAGGATAGAAACAGATTCTGCTTAATTGAGCCTGACCGTGAAAATTCTTAAAGCCTTGTACTCAATGTATATTACAAAGAGGTAATATACAGAACCGATGAACTGCATGTATAATATACATGACATATATAATACAATACGTAACATCTTCTATATCACTTATAATTATGTGTGCATGTGTTTATAATACATAAGGAACCCATGGGAGCCAAGAAGACGAAGTACAAAGGAAGGGCTTTTGCAACACAGCTCACCTTCTGTGCTCCCTGAATGTTCCCAGGAGCATCAGCCATCTTCCTTGGCATTGATTAGCAGAAGTAAATAGGGATACTTAGCCATTCATGATCCATTGTATTAATTTGAAGGAGAAAATGTACTCAAGGACCTGTGACATAAATGAAAACATTCGAACATTTGGTCCTTGGAGGTTCAGTAGAAATTCACTCCTACTTAGGGTGCTGTCCACTTTTTGTTTCATAGATTAGCAGAGTTAAGGGTATGCTGGGACTCATCCCTGGAAGAAATGAGGGTTTGGAATCTAGCGTTCAGGTACCTTGCAGCTTTTATGTTGATTTTGAACTTCACATACATTAAAACTGCATCATCTATCAATCTTACAGTTACATGTCACTTATGAAAATCTACTGAGTATTGTTTTCATCTTGCCTTACAACAAGCCGCGAAGCCTCATGAATACTGAATAGTGCTGGAAATACAGCACATCTTTTATTTTTAAAGGTCTCGACAGTTTGGAATGGCAGGATTTCTTTGTTGAAAGCGGCCCTTCCGCACACCGACTGGGGGCTTTCTTCTCCCTTCTCCATTTTTGCCCAAGAGTGAGAGGCGACCTTACCTCACATCATTAGGACGACTGGCAGGTCCTGCTGCTGCTACTGCCACTTCCCCGGGTATGAGCCCTGTGGGTGTAAGTCATTGGTGGGGGGTTGCGTGGTTCAAGGGGGGCGTCGTTCTTCAGATATCAACTGGTGAGGGAACTAGGGGCTGGACAACCTCCTGAACTGTTTTACCAGCTTCTCCTGGCACTTTATCCTCATCCTTATTTTAATTTAATGAGAGAGAAGGAAAGAGAGAGAGAGACGTATACAGAAAGATACACACAGATAGGGATACACAAAGAGACAAGGACAGTTAAGAAATTAATCATGCAATGATAAATGTATCCCATTGTACTCCCACTTCAAAGTTTCCTTTCCACCATTCGTGCATTCTATAAATATTTCCTGAGCAGTTGCTCTGTGTTGCACACAGAGGATACAAAGCTTAGAAAGAAAGCTAATGTCTATTCTCCCTGGAATTCACATTCTAGATGCAGGAGATGATAGTAATAATGGTGATGATGATGGTGAAGGCATCTACAGATCCTGCCTGAGCGTTTGCTGTGCTAGGCATTGTGTCAAACACAACGTTCTGAGCACTTCACCAATCGCAATACATTTCATTCCCGGAACACCTGTATGAGGTCCTATTACTATGACTACCCCTAATTTTCCCATTTTACAGATGAAGAAACCGAGGTATGGAGAGATGAAGGGAACCGCCCAGGAAGAAAGCATAGCCGGGATTTGAACTTGGTTGTTTGGCTTGAGAACCGACCCTTTTTGAAATCATTACACCTGCCAGCTCTATAAATAGGTCAATGGAGAAATCTATGAGAAATCTCAGGATATTGACAACTGATAAGCAGAAAACAAAATGAGGTAAACCTCAGGGCAGTGACTGGCTGGGGTGGGGGTCATACTGCTTTAGTCCAGCGGTCAGGGAGGAGGTGACATCTCAGCTAAGGCCTAAAGGGTGAGAAGGAGTGGGTTGAAGCAAAATTGGAATGGAAGGTCGTTCCAGGAAAAATTGGGTTGGCAGGGGACATGACAGTGCCAGGACCCACAGCAGGAAACAAGCTTGGAAGGGCTCTTTAAAGAAGAGGAAGAAATCAAAAGTTGCTAAAGAGAAATGCATCCGAGAGAGGTGGCAGGAGGGGATGTGACCACGACCGACCGAGGCTGGGGCATATGGCATCTTATAGAGTCCTGAGCGGTTGGCCCCAGGGGACATTTGCTGAGAAGGGGACACATGGTATAGTTCTTACCATACCCACGTCTTTAAAATACAAAACAGCCTAGAGCTTCAGAACGTGAAGGAAACACAGATAATCCAATCCAGTCTGGACCAGTGAAGTCGTCCCAAGTCATGGAGGATGGGTGATGTCCTCCCCGCCGTGGCATGAACCTGTTCATTTGAGGGAAGAACTTCTCATGCTTATTTTCTTCCACTAATTCACGGTGAGGAATACGCCCCTTCAAGCCCCAGAAAGGAAGCAGGACCAGCAGGATGAGTGAACAGAAGCCAAGGGGTCACCAGTACAGGCTTCCCGCAGAGGTTGGAAACAGGGTTTCCCGAGGTCACACACTGCTCACGAATGTATCCTTCAGAATTGCCAGCTTTTCAAGAGAGGTGAATTAGTTGCCGACGTTTACAAGTCAGGAAGATAAGGAAAAATGTCAAAAGTTTGTACATAGGACTTTCTCTGGGAACAAACAAATAAGCATAACCATCAGGTGATCTGGTAATATTGAGCCTAGAGTCCTGCATGGCCACGGTCAGCAGGAACTCAGCATTGCGCTCTCTCCTTCTGTTACGACAGGAGCTCTGGAGTTGACTGGAGTCTACACCTCTCCCTATCGCTCACCTCCATTCGACTCATGTTATCTCTCTGCCTCTTACAGCGTTTTACATTTGCTGGTTTAATGTAACAGGAATCCTAAGGTTCAAATATGCTTCGTTTGGGAATGGCATAAAAAAAAAAAAAAAATGGGACTAGTTCTTTCCCCCCTGGAACCTGGCAAGCCCTTCATTTTATAATATCTGGGAGGAAACTCTTTTCTTTAGATTTGCACACCTCATCATAATTGCCAACGTGTACAATAAATGACCTGCAAATCCTCACGTGACCTATTAAAAATGGCACGAGCTGACGATCTGCTCCTTCTAAGCTGTATGCCTTTGAGCAAATAATAGCTCTTTCCAACCTCACCTTTGTCATCTGAAAAATGGGAATGTTCCTACTTCCTTATAAAGATCTTAAGAAGATCAAATGTAATAATGTACAAAAATGCTTGCATACAGTAGGCTTGTAATTTTAAAATCTCAATGCATTTATAGGACAGGGTACTCCTCAGTTTAGGGAATAGGTTTGGATATCGATATAGCATTCATGAGTATGAATGTTTATGAATATGTATTTCTATGTTGTGTGTGTGAGAGATGGAGCTTGAAACACGTATCTAATTATATACATATTTGGGTCTATTTCTTCTGTTGATTGGCACCAAATCCTAATGTGAACTTAAATTTTCTGTCTCACACCCATTCTTTATTCTACAAACCCTCTCTCTTGCCTAGAAAGTGCATTTCATGAGTTAAAATTGATACTGTTGAGGGGCGCCCGGGTGGCTCAGTGGTTAAAGCCTCTGCCTTCGGCTCAGGCCATGATCTCAGGGTCCTGGGATCGAGCCCCCCATTGGGCTCTCTGCTTGGTGGGGAGCCTGCTTCCCCTTCTCTCTATGCCTGCCTCTCTGCCTGCTTGTGATCTCTCTCTCTGTCAAATAAATAAATAAAAACTTAAAAAAAAATGATACTGTTGAGAAAAGTACGGACTTATCATACAAAACGCTGCCCAGGAGAAATCAGAGCTCAGGCCCAGCTCTGGGAAACAAGGTTTCTGCTCATTGCCTCATCCCTCTAGTGGAGTGTTCATCCCACACCCAACACTGAAAACTTGGTGAACTTCCCTGAAAACCGAGGAGGGTGCGATCGTCCTCCAGGGAGAGGCTGAGATTTCCTGCCAGACACTTCCCTGCACGTCTGGTCAGAGTCAGAGCTGGGGAAAGTGCCCGTCGTGCCATTTCTGCAGTGATACGCGGCCGGCCCTTACCTCCCCCTGGGAGAAGGTGGAGGGAAAGGACAGCTGTCGCCACTATGCAAATCACATTAAAATTGTGGGAGCATTTTGGTTTTCATGAATTTTGAGAAGGGAACTATGGGCACAAAAGCATCATTACGTGTTCCAAAAAAGTGCCTCAACTGCTGCCCATCAACAGCTTCAGGTCCAGGAACAGAGAACCTTCCAGAAGTACCTGCTGCCACACTGGCAAGGGATCCCGTGATATATGAAGGGTCCCGTCCCCGAGAGGTGGGTCACCCCTCTGAGGGTGCCTGGGGCTGAGAGAGGCAGGCATCGGGTCAAGTGGGCCACCTCTGTCCTCCTCCAGGGCCCCACCCCTTTCCCCCAAATTGCTCCTTCTCAGAAAGCCTCCGTCGGAACACAATTTTTGCCTAAAGCACATTTTTTTTTTCCTTTTTCCATCAGCATTTCCTGTCCTCTCACCTTAAAAAAACAGCGCCGAGAACTTTTCAACCGAAGGCAGCCATGCGGAGCTCGAGCCGTTTCAGATTCCCACAGGCCCTCCGCGAGCATCCTGGCGGGTGCTAAAATCCCACAGCTGTTCTGCGAGGACCACCCGGCTCGCCATGAACCACATCTGACAATACAATACTGCTCGCTTCCAGAACCCATCACACAGTTATTCTTGGATAAAAGGTAAAGCAAATAGCCAGCCAACTGCTCACTGCTGCAGAAACAAAGACCATCTAGCCATTTATCAAAGCTCGAGACACCGCTTTGCTTTAAGCACAGACACCTCTCCCATTACGGCTTTAAACGGTAACACGGTATTATATCAGAAATGACAAATGGCACTGGGGGGCCCAACCTATGCACAATCGATTCCTGCTCAGAAGTAAGAACCATCTTGAAAATATCGACAGAGGGAACAGGAATTCTCATAATACTGCCATGTTTTTTGGGGGTCGTGTTGGAACGACAGGCCAACAATCCTCATTTGGGCATGACAGCTTTTTGTTGTTTTTTTTTTCCCCCACCGGCCCTGGGTAGAGCCCCCAGACGTGTGGCGGGTGTCAAATCATTATCACTGTCTTGTATCTATGTTATATTGGATTCTAAGAGGCTCAGGCCAAGGAAATTGATTAGGTAGCTGCCCCCGCAGCCTAAAACTCATTTTGGCTACATACACACAAGGGCAGAGGCCCCAGGAACTACTAGGCTCTCCGTGACAAATAGCGAAAGTGTCATTAGGGAGATTATGCCCTAGGGAGTTCTCTGGGTCTGGCCCCCAAATGTTCTTTTAAAACCCTAGCATCCCTGCCCACACCCTGCCCCCAAGAGGGGCGGCAGGCTTTCCTGTTTAGATTTCGAAGAAGTGACCCACCCCCCAAGTGGCCGGAGAGGGAAGATGCTTAACCCTCCCCCTGTGGTTGTGTTCAGGGGGATGCCGGACACAGAATGATGTGGAAATGAGTAAAAGGGCTCAGAGCAAAGGCAGGTGCAAAGAAAGCATCTCCGACAACGGGACTTCCTTGGTTGGACACCTTGCCCCCAAACAGTACAGGGGGTAAGAATGATAACCCAGGACCCCTTGGGAGAAGTGAAATGCTCATCAGTACATTTTCTGAGTTTTCTTTCTAGAGCTGACCCCTTGATGGGTGGTCCTCGAATCCTCAGTTTCCTGCAGGGTTTTATCAAAGACACAGATTTGAAGGGCTTCCAGCTTGGAGTTTCTGATTCAGTATGTTTGCAGTGGGATTTTGAAGTCTGTATTAGGGGAAATTTTTTTTCAGGCAATTCTGATTTTAAGCCAGGTTTGAAAAATCAATGGCTTAAAGCAGCGGTAGGATTTTAAATACATAGCTCTAAAAAAAAAAAAAAAAAAAAAAGCCTAAACTGTAGCATTTGCCAACTTCCATGGTGGAAATACTTCTGCTGTGGCCAATTTCAAGGAACTGCCGAAGAAGTTAGAAGGAGATATACACAGTCAGTGCTAGCTAGAGAGTGCAAGCTGGCATCGGAATACCGCCAGCTCAAATCAAAGGAAAGTCTGAATAATGTTCATAAGAGCTTGTGATGAGAAGTCACACCAGTGATGGTCACGGTGGGGGAAGAAGGGACATGAAGACAGTGGACAACAGAGCTGAGCAAAGTCTTCTTTATGTTGGTGGGAAACCCATCTAAGTGCCAGGTCCTAAGGATGACACCATTCGTGGTAATGTTCAACTCGGACCATTCTCCACTCTGAGCCACGAGAGCCGTAGTAAGGGAATACACGTCGAGAGTCAATAAAATGACTGTACTCGGATGATAGATGTAGAAATACATCATTTAAAAGCCCTTAATTAAATTACTGAATCAGGCAAAGGATTACTAATTAGTGTTAAAATCATTAAGTGGATGGTTGATGGGGAACTAGACATGTATTTAGTATAAAAGTAAAGCCATAAAGATTACTTTCTAGTTGCAAGGGGGTAAGGGCACCCGTATGATGGAGAAGTCACACTGACGTCATCTCAGCTCAGGCACTGATTTGGGGCGAACAGATGTACGGCAATGGAGTCTACACCTCGGATGTGTTCTGGTAAAAACAAGTCCCTTTTGAACCCATGGGGGTTTTATGGATCACTTTTACGGACGATGGAGGTGCAAGCTAATGAGAACTCCCAGACAAATTCGGAAGGAAGACGTCCTTCAGGACAGCTGGCTCTCTGTTCTACAATTCTGGGTCACAGAAAAAGGGACCAATGGTGGATTAAAAAAAAAAAAAAAAGATTTATGAGACAAAACCATCGGGTCTAACATGTGGTCCTAGATTGGGCAGTACTTTGATCGATTCAGCTGAGAACAACATTTTTGTGCAACTGGAAAAATATGAATTTGGTCCGGGTATTAGAAAGATAAAAATTATTGAAATGGAAAAATAGATCTTGTTGACTAGAAATAGTAGGTAAGAGAGCGCATCTATTATCATCTTATTTTATTTAAATATATATGTAGAGGGAATGTTCTAGAAGCACACACACAATAGCGGTAATCTCTGACTCAGAATAAGACAATTTATTTTATTTTTGTCTATGTTTTCTAATGTTTTACAAGTTACATGTTTTGCTTCTGTCATTTTTATTTTATTTGGGGGGGGCTTTTCACTTCATTCTTTTTATTATGTTAAAGAAAAATTTTTTTAAAGGAATAAAGTGTTCAGAAAACCAGGCATTGACCTCTGGAAAACATTCATATGAAGACACCTTAAAATCCAGAAACTGTCAAATGCGTTCCTCTCAGGAACCCGGACTAGTTCTGGCTTTGTTCTCAGAGTCAGTACGGAGTAGGCACATGGTAGGTGCTCAGTAAATTTTGGTGGAGGAATCTCACCCACAAAACATCCCCAGCCCCCCTAAGGGACAATGGATCTTGGTGAACCGAAGAGAGGACGAGTGGAAAGATAATTGATTGGACGGTTCTGTGTTGTAAAGTCGCTTAGCACTGAGGGCCAGAAGGAAAAAAAGAAAAGGCAAGATAGAAAAACAAAACGGACCCAGTTGAAGATGCTCCGACTCGTGGAGGAGGTAAGGGGACCAAGCAGGAACTGAGTACTTGGCCTTGGCATCTCGTGTCTTCCCGAGAGTGTAGGGAGCAGTTGGCTGGGAAGCCTTCCTTTATCTTTCTTAGGCTAACACTCCTGAGTCCGGCGGGCTAGATTGGAGCCATGCACACACCCAGAGCTTTCCTCACGGTGTCTGGAGCCCAAGAGTGGCCCTTCTGTCACATCTTCATTTCCCTCAAGCGGCTGACACATCTTGGCCCCGTTCGCCCCTCTGCCTGATGAAAATGGCAGCTGAGACAACGCCTCGCAGTACCTCATGATACGAGGCAGTGGCCGTGGCTTTAACTTCAAGGAATCACGTCCCGGGCGGGTCAGGCCCTGATTTGATGGCCGAAGAATTGCTGATGGCTTGTATGTGGCCATTTTTCTCTGAGAAACAGGTGAAGGAGCTGAGTCGGTGTGGATGTGTGTGTGCATGTGTGTGTGTGTGTGTCCCAGGTCGTGTCTGAGGCGTCTGCTCGGGTTGTTTCGGACTGTTCTGCATGTGGGTTACTGTAAATACTGCAGGTGGTGGGGACGGGCACCCGAGGGTGCAGAGGGTTGCCTCGTCCGGGGAAGTTCTCAGGCTCCACACCCGTCTGCTTTTCCAGTCAATCTTCAAAGACCCCTCGTGCCCCGGGGGACCTGACCTGCTCATGAGGGAAACGCACATGGCGAGAAGCTGTCTCATGATACCCTTTCAACATTTCCACGTTATCACACATGGTGGACATGGATGGGTCAGGAGGGTTTCCTGGTTTAGTTGGTCTTTTATCTCCCAGCCAAGGGAAGGACCATCTTCCTCAGCTGCCAGGGACCCAGGACACGCTGTTCTCTGAGGAACATTGAAAAATGAGTTTGAAACTCATTGCCGTGTGCCTCTTGCTTCCTGTGCCAAGTTCAAGGAGCGGGGGGAGGAGCCCACTTCTGACTTGGGGGGGCGGGGGGCAAGGTTCCATCTTAGCTAGGTAATCAGGGAAAAGGCATGAGGTAACATCATTAAATGCCAGTAAATCATGGTTTATGGCCAAATTGGGGGATATGGGCACATTGAGTACACGTAGGCTCTGTCTGTCTTCGGAGAGGGAGACAGACAACAGATGGAGACTTTCCTGTTCAAACCATCCAGGAACAAAGGCTGAGAGAAGGCTGACAGAAAACTCTCCTGGCACTTCACATGGGTTTGGTTGCTTTTTACCCTGGGCACGTGTATCAGAGGGAAAACGAGGGGGAGGGGGGGCTTGGATTTCCAGAAGTGAGAGGAGGTCTTTGGTAAAAGGTGTGCCGTTTTCATTCATCGTTAGCAAGCGTTACATCAACTAGTCAGTTTAATGAATTTAATCATGTTAAGTATTTAGTGAACAATTCGCAACAATCCGCTTATTTCCTGCTTAGACCCGGAGCTCCATGAGGGCAAGCGCGGCCCAGCTTCTCACGGTGGCATCATCGGAATGGGTCAGAGTCCTGAGCCCGTAGTTGTTCCGTGAACAACTAAATGAATGACTGAAGCTCCTAAAACCACTCTGGAGTCATAATGGAGGCTTACTAAATGTTGAAGAGGGGGAGGGAGGGAGGCGAGAGGGAGGGAAGGTCGGACACACTGCGTGTCCCGTAGCAGGAGTGGATCGGGCAGTAGGAACGCGCACGCGCATCGTTTCCTAACAGCCTCACTTCATCAGCTCCTCGAGTCATCTCGTTTTGTTTTCTTTAGCCACCTTTTGTTGAACCTGGCGTCTGTGGCCAGCACATGGCCTGTCCAAGGCAACTGTCCATTTCTTTCTTTTTTTAAAAAAATATTTTATTTATTTACTTGACACACAGAGAGAGATCACAAGTAGGCAGAGAGGCAGGCAGAGCGAGAGGGGGAAGCAGGCTCCCCGCTGAGCAGAGAGCCCGATGCGGGGCTCGATCCCAGGACCCTGAGATCATGACCTGAGCCGAAGGCAGAGGCTTAACCCACTGAGCCACCCAGCCGCCCCCAACTGTCCATTTCTAAAAAGCACCGACCGACCTCCACTGTGTACTCCTTGGGGTTCCAGATTTGTTAAAGGTCTGTTCTGTTTCTATAAGCCCAGTTCCCCCTTTCCAGACGTCTCTTTCACTCTAACACTATTTGTTTTCGAGAGAGACACCAAGCTTCTATATATTTCCCTTGATGTGCTGGAATGCACTCGGACTCTTTTTCATTTAGACTCAGTGTGTGCAGAGCAGCGACCACGCCCCAGGCGCCGATCTCCGAGCCGGGGTCCGCGGGTGCAAACAAGGACACCCCGACCCCGTGGTTCCTGCTGTCTTGTTGGAGAAACAGCCGACAGTGGCACGAACGACAGAGCCCTGCTTTGTGGCTCCAGGCGCACCTGCCAGGCGAGACTGAACGGAGTTCGGTAACGGTCACCTGGGTGCGATCCCCGAGAAGGGCTCTGTTTCACCCCAGGCTTAAGTAAATTAATTTGTAGAACCTGAATGAACCCCAGCTTGGCTGACAGCAACCAAGCCTTGGCTATTTCTTGGTTTCCTCCACTTCAAGGTAGCTCCCTCGGGTCTTGGCTTTAGACAAAGCAAACCGTCCCTCCACCGCACACGCCGTCATTCTTAACATTAGAACAAAGTTTGAATGATGTAATAAAGTCTACCCACATGCAGAAGGGTAACAAAAGATGGAATTTGGGAATGCGCTCTTTCTACTGAGGCGCTAACGAGATACAGCACGCAGATCTATCAACAGGCTCCGTACAAGGTCCGATGCCTTCCTCTCCCTCCACCTCTACTTTTCATCATAGCGTCTCCGAAGCCAGCCAAGTAATTAATGGGAAAAGTACTTAATGCCACGTGAACCTCACCCCATGATTTCTAAAATGGATCGAAATTCTATAAATGACAGTTTATGCATCTGGCAAAATGTGTATTTTCTTTTCAGAAGGTGTTTCTATTACGGTTCGTCTGAACATCATGTGATATTACAGTTGCTAAGGTAACTCCATTTTTTTTTAAAGAGAACAACAGAGTAAATAAGCATGTAAATCGACTTTGGTGCTATGTAAATTCTAGTGAATCTGTTATCGTTACCTTGACGATGAAAAAAACTGGCATTTAGCTTCTCTGGCCCCCAGTATGATTCGGTTTGAACTTAAAATGTATAAGGTAGCTGTGTGGAGGTGCCGAGGGCTCTGCAGGGACACGGGAGGCAATGCTTTTAAGAAGCTGTGTTTAACCAGAAAGGGGGTCTGGACAATGGTGATGGGTCACATGAAGACCAGGAGAGAGAGAGTACGTGAACGTCTGTACGTTTATTGTCAGGTGTGTGTGTCACAGAAAGCCCGGTCGGGGGCTACTTGAGTTTCTAGGGCAGTCAGAAACCTTGTCAGCCATCCAGACCGTGTGTCCTCCTCATGTCTCACCTCTGACTTGCCCAGATTCTTTGGCGTTCCAGCAGTCAAATCTGCAAAACTCCTCATGTACTTTCTCTCAGGCAAAAATGTCTGACACAGCATATGTGACTCAGTAGCAATGACTACGAGTAAAGCTCGGTGAACATTTCCAAATATCTTCGACATTTCTCTTCTAGAGCTTTGAGGATTCCTCCGCCCAGTTTTGTGTGTTATAATTGAGGTTGGCAGTGGAGACCGGGACTGGAAGGGGTATGAGTAAATTCGGAAGAATTACTTGGAAGAACAAATGAGGAAAAGATGCTCAAATGGAAATCCCTTTTGAGGAAAGAGATCCTCTTGTAATAAAAAGCATCAGTGTTTCCATCAAGAAAGGCACTGTGATCAGAAGATACATCAAAGAGAAAGATTTAAGATTGTGATGAAGATACCCAACAGAAAACAGTTCTATCAACTAGCAGAGTTTTGACTTGTCTCCCCTTTTCTAAAAATCATACGAGAAGTTCAGCTAGTGCTTTTAATGAATGAATGCTTTGAATCTATGCAGCGGGCCTATGAAAACTTACGATCTGAAATTATTAGTTCGAAGAGTACGTGTCATAGGAATTCCCATTGGAGGCAATAAAAAAAAAGGGAGGGTGTACTTCGAAAATCCAAATTTATAGCAAATTCTACATCTTTCATTTGGCACCTGGATACTATGATTGTTTTGATGTATCAAAAATATTACAAAGGAAAATTAAGTGCCATCTTCTTATGAAGTGATGATGACCCAGTGATGACTGTCTTCTTAATGGGATTGGGAGATTTTATCAAACCTCATAAAATATGATTGCATTCCTTTCATTCCGAAGCCACCTTATTTTAATTTTCACGTGAAATTGGGCTGCCATTGCAATGTGTGTGTACCTTTAACATGCTAAGTTTCTTCCCCACCTCTCACCCCTCACCCACCCCCAAACAAAGCTTTTGCTAAATCCCTGCATGCCTTGCAGTGGAGGGAGGTGTCAGAATTGAGGAAACTAAAAACAACAGGCGTCAGGAGCTAAAAGAAACAAAAGAACGGGGAAAGAGCGATGGCAAAGCCCTACGGTTCCTTCCGCATCCCTGAGTGACAGGCGGAGAAATCGACAGCTAATTCAAGATCCATCAGAGGTTGTATTGCCTTTCTATCGAAATGATGAGTTTAGAGAGTGAGCTGCAAATGAGTGCCTGAACATTCTTGGGAGGTAGTGAGTGTCACGGCCCAAGTTAGTGTGGCACTGCTGTCTGCCGCATCCAAGAGATGATGGGGCCCTTCTAGAAGGGGAACAGCGGGGTAGCACAGAAATGGAAGGTAAAAGAGGTTAATTTATGGAAATTATCCAGGTCATGTAACCAGTAGGACACATCAAGCAGAGCTTTAAGAGACCAGCAGTAATGTATGTAAAATCTGACTTTCAGTAGGGTCGTGAGACAATAACAGTTACCAGGAGTAAGGCAACTTTTCGTAACAAAAGCGAACATTTTCCGAGTGCTTACTATACTCCGGGCGCTCTGCAAAGACAGACCACAACAGGACAGGTCCCATGACCCCCATTTTACAGATGAGGAAATAGAGGCTCTGAGAGTTTCAGCACATCATTAGCAAGGGACAGGGGCTGAATTGTATACCTTGAGCACTGCAGGGACAGTGCCTGGGAACCACCAGACTCAGAGGCCCATGAAATATTTTCATTTCTTTTAAAATCAGAAGGGGAAAAAAAATGAGCTTCGAAAGAGAACATGTTTAAATATAGGCTGTTAATATATTTGTCTTCGCATCGATGGAATCACAAAGTAAAATTTTTAATATTTCTTTTTAAATGAAATTTTAATATTTTCTTATGGAAAAAACCCCAAGGGACAGGAATGAAATGTCAAATTTGAGCTTCTGCTTCTCGAACTGTGGTCCGAGGACCAGAAGCGTCTGCCCCAGTGGAAGCTCCTTGGACATGCACCAGATCACTGACTTAGAACCTGCATTTTAGTGAGTTCCCAGGTGCTTCCCGTGTACATTAACATCCAAGACGCACTTGACTCAACCCATACCCAGTAGTTTATACCAACTCCTCATCTTCTCTTAAGCCACAGCAGTCTTAACCAATATCCAAATGCAAAGCCATGCTAGCTGCCCAGAGAGTTATGCCTCTAACTGCCTCTCTATCCTTCTCCACATTGTAAGGCAGGTAAGCTACGAAAATGCAAAAAGCAATACACTCCTAAATAAAAATGCAATTTTGAGATAATAATGTTAATTAAATTGTGAATATTCTGCTACCTCAACTTAAGCCCTGGGAAATAATGAGGGAGTTTTCTACCAATAGTGGTCTCCAATGATAGCAATCAGCACCCTATGTATGAAAGGTCCTTGGGTTGGAAGGGACCTTTCAGGGAGGGGGAGTCGCTGGCTTGGTTTCTTATCATAATAATGCTCCTGAGATACCCCCAACAGAAGGGCTTTGAGGAACCTGCTAGCTGACTCCCTGCACTGGGGACTGAGGTCAATGGAGCCCAGAACCCACCTCCTCCCAAGAGCCTTCTAGATCTGTCTCTTTGACACCTGCTGGCTACAGGGGTCCGATGACTTTTATGAGCATTAGTCTAAGAGGTATTCTTTGAAGTCTTTTAGGAAGAAGCTAAAGATGGGGAGGATGCAAAAGAAAGAGGGAAAGAGATTGGGAGAAAAATGAGAAAAGAGATGGACAGAGAAAAGTCTGGAAGTTGAGAAGATAAGCTAACATTAAGGAATCACAACCACAGGTAGCAATGGTCAAATACTTTGCAGGTGAAAGAACGAAAGAGCGAGGGGAAGATTTAACTGTCTAGTGAATGCTGAATAAAAATTCGTTGAATGAATGTATTGAAGGTGGGGGAAAATCAGTTTGAGCGACACCCTCTAACCAAGGCCACAGATCTGGAACCATAGGTGTGAATTCAAGAAATCTGGATGAGTTGACCAAATCTCTCATTCTGGCACTAATTCCTAGTTTACTGCATGGCCTGGACAGCTGCTCCCCACCCCGCCCCACCCCTGCCTCTGTTGCTCATGTGTCGAACAGGGATGAGAAGGCTCTCCTGCCTTCCTTCTCGCGGGGTTTGGTGAGAACCCGACAAGATCATGAGTGTGCGCGTGCTCCGGAAGAGGGATCACGCTTCGTCAAAGAAAGAGAGTAATACTGGGGTGTGGGAGACATCTTCCTCCTGGCCCTGGGTTCCTCCTGCCTTTTGAGCATCACGCCAAAGCCACTCCACCCTACTGGCTCCTTTTTTTTTTTAAGTGCTGGAGCTTTTCTGATGTCTCCTTGGAAGGGTTGTGTGTGAAAATGGCGAGACTAATGGTTGAGTCTCCAGGTCCCTAATTCTAGCGGGGTGTGTGAAGGTGGCAGCTTAGATTTGAAGCTCTAGGCAAGGAATCTCTTACTTTGTTTTCTCTTTTTGACTTAATTTTTATTCCTCATAGATTTAAGTATTAGAAAGGGGCTGCCCTCCCCCTTTATCCTCCACTGGCATCTTTCCCCGTCACTCTGCCTCGTCGGCATGTGGCAGCAAGTTTATCTCAGCCCTAATGCTCTGCTTTTCCTCCAGCCCTGTGGACATCTTGTTTCCCTTGTTCCAAAGCCATTAAAGAGAGTAAAATTCATGGGTAAAGCCACTCCTGGTTCCAGCACTCCTGAATTTGCCCTGTGCTCAGGACACTATTCTCATATGTGTATGCGTGTGTGTGCGTGTGCATGAGTGGGCATGTGTGTAATTTGGAGTTTTACTTAGGATTAAATATGCAACATGGACTTTGGGGAAGAAAAAGCACATCACATAGGAAGGAATAAAGAAAAAAAAAATCCTGTCTGTAACTTCCACACAATCTGCTTCTTACAATTCCAATCCTCAATCACTGTTAATAGTCTCTTGTGTATCTTTCCAGAACCTGTTCATGTATTTACAAAAATGATCTCTACCTACCCGCCCACCTACCTATCTGTCCATCCCTTTCTCCTTTACACAAATGCTCAGCATGTTTCTTTTTCTTTTTCTTTTCTTTTTTTTTTTTGCTTAATAAGCTTAAAGCTTGATCCATATCAGAACATACAGATCTGTTTTATTGTTGTTTTAAAATATACCTAGTGTTCCATCAGGTCACTGTGCCGTAATTTCTTTGGCAATCCTCTATTGGTGGACACTCAAGTGTTTTTATTTTGCTTTATTTTACTTTATTTAATTTTGGTAAAGCCATTCATTTTTGCCCTCAGTCATTGACTTCTGTCTTCAATTAGACTGTAAACTTCTCGAGGGCAGAAGCCATATTTAATAACTGTCTGGGCTGCAGTCTACACTCTCGCACATGAGGTGTGCTCGCTGCCGAGATGCACTGACTCACTGATACACTGGGTTATTGGAGCTTCCCCACGTGCCATGAGACAGGTGCAATTATCCCCCCACTGTACAGAAGAGAAAGCTGAGGCTTACGGGTGAGGGGGATTCATCTGAGGTCACACAGATACTAAGGGGATGGATATGAGCCTGTGGAATTTGATGGCAGAGCTGGTCCTCACCACTCCTTTCTGCTTCCTGTGTGGGGTCCAGCCTTGTAACTCCCGTGGGTCTGGCACTGTTTCTTTTCCTTTTTTTTTTTTTTTTTAAAGATTTTTCATTTATTTATTTGAGAGAGAGAGAGATGGAGCGGGGCAGAGAAGGAGGGAGAAGCAGGCTTCCCGCGGAGCAGGGAGGCTAATGTGGTGCTTGATCCCAGGACCCTGGGATCACAACCTGAGTCGAAGGCAGAGGCTTAACCAACTGAACTACCCAAGTGCCCCCGGCAGTGTTTCCTCACACTCTGATGAAGAGCATAAAATGGAACATTAAGTCCAGAGACAGCTTTCCGGAATACGGATCCTGACTCTGCTTCTTTCTCACTGTGAAATCTTAGCAAGTTACCAGAATGTTCTGTGCCTCAGTCTCCCCTTCTGTTAAATAGAGCCAATGGTAACACCTCACGGGGCTGTTGTAAGGATTTAACGACATAATAAGGCCCAGAGGAGACACAAAGTAAATTTTACAAATCATTCAAGCCTAGACTCCAGAATGAAGACCCCACAGATACTTGCCGACCATACGAGAACCTAAATTGGTTCTTTTCCCTCTTATTTCTTCCTCAATTACCCACAGAGCGCCTGCACCATAGTTTAGTGGGTACTGCATAAAAACTATTGATGGACTAGAATTTTCCTAACATAGCTTTTGAATATTTTAAGCCTGGAAGGAAAACAGCCAGAATTCAGACATAGCATTTTTAAAATAAAAGAGCTACAGAAAGGCTCGGCCAATTGGAGAAGAAACCAAAAGAAAAAAAAATCCTCAAAAGACTTATATTCATCGATGGCAGGTACCATATACCTGGAATTGAGCTAAGAGAAGCACTTAAATTCTTGTCCTCTTGGGATTTATACTTTAATTCAGTTAAACTAATGAAATTGCTAGGGTTCAGAGTTTAAGGTAGAGAGGTGTTGTTTTATAATTCTTCCTTTCTAAAATGACCCTCTTATTCTAGGTAAAGTAAGATAGAAAATTGATAAGCAGAGAAACTGAGATATGCAAAAAACAACTTTTTTTTTTTTTTCCTGGAAAGTTACAATGATTTTTAAGGCTTCATATCTTTGTGGTCCTTTTTTATCCCTCTTATTTATTCACCTGAGACAGGATGACTTATTAATCTAACTATAAATTTCTTCCTTAGATTGCCATTTTCATCTGGAGCGAAAACCCTTTTCATATTAATGATCTGTATCATTTGTAGTAACAATACCTTGCTCCCTTTGTTTAAAAAAAATAATAATGATAGTAATAAAAAAAAAAGTACAGACTTTCCTCTCCATATCAAAGTCTATCAGGACATAAATGAGGAAAACATATACTTGATGCCATATTTTAGCATGAGAAAAATCAACAAAATTATTTTTATTATATATAGAACATATAGCTCATGCATATAGCTTAGAATCAATTAATTTAAAGTAATAATTTGTACAAACACCCTCACAAAAATTTTAAAGGATATTAAACACCCTGTTTTATAAACATAACACTTAATTTAGGAAAAAAAAAACATTTAGAAGGTAATGCATTTAGGATAAGTGCACAACACATGAAAATAATAAATGAAATTTTCCCAGTTTAGAAAATGAATGTAATTAATTAACATTTAAATTACATTTTTAATTGCAATCATGCCCTCCCAGGGGACTCATAAGGGACCATAATTGCAATTAAAAGCATGTGGATTAGATAATAAAACAATGCACACTGTCTGAAATGTGCGATTTAAAATGGAAAACAGACATTGTTATCGGCACATCTAACTTAATTGTAGCCATAAAGCAAATGTGCTGTACAAAATAAAATTCACATACGGGAACATTTAATTCTGGAGTCTCTTAAAGGGGACACGCTTGAGAGCACATTTTATGACAGGTTCTGTTGGAAACAGCCCTTTAAGGCTTTCGGATCGAGGGCTGGTGCCTTAATGTTTTTGCATTAATAAAAGCAAAGCTGAATGTTCCTATTAAAACACACAGATACATTTAAGTAAGAGATGAAACTCGATGTCTAAATTTAAGCTGCGACACATGATTCTATTAGCTGGACAGACCGTAAGGCCATGTAATTTTGAAACTATGTGGTTTTGTACCTTATTTTTTTTTATCATCTTCTCCTCTTTCTGAGAGAATCATCATGAAAGGTGTAGGGATTTGAGACTAGGGAAATGAAAGCCAGAGAGATGTGTGTTTGGCTTGGTGAGAGCAGAGCCAAGACATGTGACCCAACCCCCCCACCCCGTCTGGAGAGTCTGACGTCCAGCCTCATTCCCCTCGAGGAAGCCAAACCATGCTTTTTATTTACAGAAAGGTCTTCTATTTCATTAGCATGAATCTCACCATTATTTGATTAGAAACCTTTTCAACACCGTATATGTCAGTGTTTTCGGTTGGCGGTATATTTGGTAATGTCTGGTAGTCTCAGCTTGGGGGAAGGGATGCTGCTGGCATTGGGCGGGGGGGGGGGTGGTGGTGCATGGGGCAACCCCTGCTTAGAATATACACAAGTGCATCCCAAGAGGAGAAGGTCACAGATCCTTCAGGATCCCATTCCAGTAGATACGGGGCTGCAGTCTTCTGCTTTTAGCCTAGATGCCGATTTCGTCTGCTTATTAATGAGAAACAGTGATGTGTTTACAGTACAAATGTTAGCATGAAATTAGAAGCGGCACGGCTCTAGATATGTGTGATAGACAAAGATCTCAACTTTGGGGCCAGAGAGATCTCCGTTCAAAACCCAGTTCTGGGTGACTCGGCTCAAGTCAATTTTCCTCTGCAAAGTCTCAGTTTTCACATCTGTTCTACATTCGCGGTGGCATGAAGATTAAAAAAAAGGCATATATATGTAAATATACACACTCATACATATATACCCTCACTAAATATATTTAAGTATGTATATGTGTTGTACAATCAATATAGAACACTACGTATAAAGGCCTTTATGTAAGTATAACGTACGATGTATATAAGCATGTATGTGAATGTGTGCGTGTGCAGAATTTATTAATATGCAAATTCCCATGAAAACAGAAAACTATTCTTAAGATGAGAGTTCTTGACACTGTGAACAACTGAGATAAACTGATAATGTTTAAAGGGGAGGTAATTCCTTTGATCTGTTTATATTTGCACATATGCACAACTTCCTGCTTCCTACAAGCTCATTCACTCAACAGGTCTTTTGAAAGGCCTACTATGTGCCGGGGACCATGCTCATATTGGAGGTGTAGCTGAAAAGGAACCCGGAAAAAGATGTTTTAGGTAGATGACGAAACATCTGGACTTGATCTCAGGGCACTAGGAAACAGTTGGTGAGTTTAGGCAAAGGATTAAAACCGACAGATTTGTATATCCTAAGAAATTTCTGTGCCATATGGTGCATTGGTCAAGGAAATGGGGCAGCTTGGTGATGGGGGGGGGGGGGTGAGGGCAGGGATGTCGAGAAGCCAGCAGCTGGTGTCTTAGAGCTTGTTGAGTTTAACGGAAAATGAGGAAGATCTGAAATCAGCTTACATAACAATAGTTTTTGTCTTTAAGAATGCCCAGGAATATGACAACCGACTTGTAAGTTGTTACCCTAATGGAGGGCAGCAGAAATGAAGATAGAAGACCACTCGGGTTTGAGACCAGTGACTCCAAGATGCCTATTCATCATACTTTCCTGGGGCAAGTAAAATTACAGATTCTTAAAGCTCATTCATAGATCTTAAAAATCAGAATGGATGAATGGGGAGTGGAGAGTCTTTGCAATACTAATTTGAGGCATATTTAGGGAAGACTGTGCATTTAGACCACTAGAAACAACAAATAACTAGATTTTGATCACTATTCAATCAGCTAAAAATCTAATATCTGGGACCGTGGCAGAGACAATGCTCTATGTTTGCCATAGCCTGTTTCCTTTTCCTCTTCCTATAGAAAAACTACATTTCCCAGTTTCCCTTGGAGTTCAGCTGGGGCCATGTGGTCTGGCTTCGGGCCAGATTGGGCAGGACTGATAGACACAACTGCCAAGACTGGTCCACACCTTCTTCAGTGGCTTCGGAAGCCAGAAATCCAGATGTTCCAGATGGTATTGCTATACTTCTGCTGGACGAGACCAGCATCAGATATTATACGCAAAAAAAAATAAATATGTACTGTGTTGAGCACTGCGATGTGGGGGTTGTTTGTTAGAGTAGCTAGCATTAATTATCCTAACTAATATAGGGAGACAGGAAAACAAAAACATCTTTCAGAGCATGGCATGGATTTCACACAAATTCAATCCATTTTTTCCAATGTCACCATATTTCTCTAAGGCAAAGTCTTTAAATAGCCATAGATGCTATTTTTAGTTTCAGCGTTGGTATATTTGAGTGTATTTTTAGTCTTTTGGAATTAAACCCAGAATAGCTTCCATTTGCAGTAAACCAGACTATTTGAATTAGCCAGTGTTTCTGAAATTGTAGGAGGGCAGGTGTGGCCCCCCTCCACCCCGGGGGGACCTTCGGCCATATTTGGAAACCTTTTTGGCTGTCAAGACCTGGGGGGATAGGGTGCTACTGCATCCAGGGGGTAGAGGCTAAATATCCTGCAAGGCACAGGACAGCCCTCTGAGCACACAATTATCTAGCCCAAAATGTCAGTAGTGCCAAGGTTCACAAACTCTAGACTAATCCCACGTACACTTGGTGTGCCTTCTGGACATAATCACAGACCCATTATGTCCAAAAAACCCAGTGGTCAACTGGTGCCAAATGAGATCCACAGTTAAACAAATCAGACTGTCCGTGCCTGCTCAGCAGACTGTTCTGCCACTCTCTGCCAGCCTGGGGCAGTCACTTCGTCAGAAGACAAACAGAAATGTTCCAGGGACATTTTTGTCACCCGGGAAGAAAGAAACAGCTCGAAGGACCCAATCGTTTACACGTTCAACTTTGTCTTCTTCATTCGAAAGTTGGTGTTGCTGTCACCAGACCTGGCAAAAGTCGCACTTGTAATGTTGTAACTTTACACCCACCTCTTCGTCCTTTTGGGAGGTGTGACACTCTCAAGTCAGAGTGTGCATTGATAGAATGTTGCCAAGTCTACCTCTCTGCACCTTCTTGCCTCTCTTGCTCCTCTCTCAACAGAGAACAATTTTTTTTTTGAGAACATTTTTTTTAAAGATTTATTCATTCATTATTTGAGAGAGAAAGAGAGAGAGAGCATGAGTGGGAGGGGCAGAGGGAGAAGGAGAGAGAATCTAAAGCAGACTCCATGCTAAGCGCAGAGCCCCACGAGGGGCTCGATCTCACCACCCTGAGATCGCCATCTGAGTCAAAATTAAGAGTCAGATGCTTAACCAAATGCACCACCCAGGTGTCCCTGGATTGCAGTATTTAAGGGATTATGAATTGAGATGCTATTCAATTGCTATGATTTGAGAAACACCAAGAATCCCCTTGTTACCCACACACACACACACACGCACGGAAAACATGACTCCCTAGCGTGCTCTGCCATGATGCAAAGTCTGATCGCAGAGTCTGATGAGCAGTACTGCCTGCTGACTGGGAATGAGCTAGCTTTGGGGTCAAATATGCTTGGGGCCTGACTTCCCCACTTCCTACCTGTGTGGTTTTAGGCAGGATATTAACCATGACTGAGGGCCATTCCTCACCCATATGGAGAAAACAATGTCCACTTCATACAGTTTGTTTGCAGGTCAGGATAGAAACTGTATATAAAAAGTGATCAGTGCAGTGCCCGGACACAGTAAGTGCGTGGGCACTCAGGTATTTACTGACATGTGATAAAAACCCTTCTCCACAGAGAGCAAAGTCATAGGTGACTTGGCCTCTTCTAACCTCTACTCATCTCATCTGACATTTTCCCACCTCATTCTATACTCACTGTGCTTCAGCCACCATCTTTCTATTCCAGAAAGAACAAAGCCAACTCATTCTCACCCCAGGACCTTTGCACTTGCTGTTGCCTCTGTTTGCATGCTCTTCTGTCTTCCTCCAGAGTTTCTGTATCACTGATTCCTTCTCAGCATTCTGGCCTCAGACGAAATGTAACCTTTCTCTGGCCATTGTCCCCGACATTCCCTACTCCCATTCTTGGCCATTCATTATTGCATTTCTGGCTTTATTTTCTTTATAATACTTATCGTTATCTGAAATTATCTTATGCACACATTTATTTACTTGTCTGTTGTTTTTACCCCACTCCTGATGTAAGCTGCATGCAGGCAGGGAATTCATCTTATTCAACAGATGCAAAAACCACACTTAAAGTGGTTTCACACAAAGTTGCTTTTCAATGAACATTTCTTGAATAAACTAAACTAAACTAAACCTAACTTCTTTAACAGAAAACTGTCCCAACACCTCTTTTAATAACAAAACTAAGGCTAGTGACCACTAGACCTGGACTCTAAGCTCCTGGCAATGTCCCCAAAGGGCAGTGGTATCTGGGTTTTATTGGACTCCCTTTGGGACAAACCTTCACCTTGTATTAATTTCTGACTATTCATTGCAGGCAGAACAAGTCCTCAGATTTGAGAACTGACCACCAAACACACACCACTGTATGCAACTAGAAGGTTCACGACGCATTTCCATTTCCGGGCGAGAGTGTAGACGATAGGGAAGCTGTGAAGGCCAATCAGAGGACGACCCAGGGTTTGTGTGCCTCCGCAAGTGTTTGCACTCATGGTTGTGTGTTAGCCCGCGTGTGAGCACACATGGGCAGTCAAAGGTGGCTCGGGGGCTACTTAATTAAGTTTCCAATTGAACCATCAGGCAACTCCAGTCTGCCACTATGTCACCTGCCCCATGAAATGGATCTGAGATACAAACTGCGCCTTAACTAGGCAACCTCCATTCTTGCTGATCCCATTAGTTGCCCAATTGGGCAAGATGAGGTTTTAATTGCATGCCAGAAGCTTTGTTTTTCTGCCCCAGGCAAACAGTTAACCACATTACTATACCACTGACACATTAGAAGTTGGTCAGCAATGAAAAGTGAAAGAACCAATTTTGGAGAGAACTGAGGTACCTGTCAGTTTCTAGCATTTTCCCCCCTAGCATCTGTAGCTACCTGAGGGAGAAAAATTCCTATCACCACCACCACCACAATGTGACAAGGTGTAAATAATGCATGGTGCTAACATTTCACAGCTTCATGGTGTGATGTGGGATCGTGGAGACAGATAAGGCTTGAAGGCAGACAGATGTGGCTCACGGATGGGCTGTGCCCCTTGCTAACCATTTCCTCGGTCTCCTCATCTGTTAGGGAGGAAAAATGAATGGCACCTTCCCCTTTGGGCTATTATGAGGATTGAATATGAATGAAATGTTACAGGTAAAGCCTTGGGCTTAAATCCTGACACTTACTAGGCACACTGTGTTACTATTATAACTGTTATTCATCCATCCATCCATTCATTCATCTATCTATCCATCCATCCATTTATCCATCCATCCATCCATCCATCCATCCATCCATCCATCTATCTATCCATCCATTCATTTATCCATCCATCCATTTATCCATCCACCCATTCATCCATCCATCCATCCATCCATCCATCCATCCATCCATCCATCCTATCCTCTGCAACACATCTAACTGTTTTGGAGACCACTAGGAAGGAATGTTAGATAAGAGAAGCCAGAATTAAATAGAAGGCGTGATTACATTTAACCATCCGCCAAGGACCCTCGCATCCCAAAAATCAAGGATGCTAGGTCCCCTGAGCCATGTCCTCCTATGCAGGCAACATATGCTTCTTTTGCTAAAGGCCATGTGGAGACAATGTTACTCTGATTTAAAGGGAAGCCCCAAAAGAAGTTATACTTCAGGCTCTGAGGAGGGAAGCAGGGACATTATTGAGTAGGTAAAAACTTTAGTGTCTCAAACTTCAACTTCTTCCTTCTAATTGAAGGGTAGTCGTTCATTTGACCTTTCAGACTGTGGTATCCAAGAGAGGAGTCACTAACCCCATGTGACTATTTAAATTTAAATAAAATAGAACTTTGAGCTTGTTGGTCACACTAGCCACACTTCAAGTGCTCAATAGTCACAGGTGGCTAGTGGCTACTGCAGTAGACCGTGCAGATGAAGAATACTTCTGACATCGCAGAAAGTTCGCTTGGACAGCACTGCCTCAGGGGAACATTTAGTTGCTTATCTTAGTATTTCAATCCTTCCATAAGTTCTGTTTCCTTACAAACAGAGAGAGAGGTTGACTGTGGAAATGATCCCTTCTTTTAACATCTGTTTTTAACATCTGTAAAAGAATGACACACTTTGCCTATCATATTACCAATAATCAAATAAAAGAAGAGATGAGATGAAATGGAGATTTTTCAAATATTTCTGATGGTAGTATACTGAGTTATCCCAACTGAGAAAAAGTTGTATAATGGGAATCTAGAGAAAAATAAATATTCTCTCCCTTTGATCCAGTAATTGAAGCTGATTTCTAACCCTAAAGCTAATCCCAGACTATTTTAAGATCATGGCCAAAAATACAGAAAAAGCTCCACATAAAAAGATGTTCACCACAGTGGTGCTTATACTGGCAGACAAATTTGAAACAACATAAATGTTCTCGAATAGAGGAGTGATTAAATAAACAATGGTACTTATATTTGATGTTGCATCAACACAATTATTACAAATAGAATGTAGCAACTTGGTAAGATACCTAAGGCAGAATCAAATGGGGAAATCAGTAGAATACAAAATGTTATTTGATTTTATTGGTTATCTATTGCTATGTAACCAGTTACTCCAAGACTCAGCAGCTAATGACAGACAATGAACCTTCACCGTCTTGGTTCCTGTGGTTCCTGTGGTTCCTTGGTTCCTTGGTTCCTGTGGTTCAAGAGCCCGCTCACTGAGTGCCTCTGGCCCAGGGTCTCAATGATCTTCAGGCAAGCCATTGCCTCAGGACGGTCGCCCTCTTAAAACTGGGGCCGAAGCGTCCACCTTTAAGTTCACCTCTGTGGGTTTTGGTACGTGATCGTTGGTGGGTTATCGAAAGTGTTCGATTCCTCGCCACATTCCCCAGGCTTCTCTGCAGGATGGATCATAACCTGGCAACTGGCTTTCCTCCAGTGTGAGTGATTCAAAGGGAGGGATCGGGGGTTGGGGGGAACATGGGTGAGCGTCTAAGGTGGAAGCCACAGTCTTTCTATAGCCTGGTCTTGGAAGGGACATCCCAGGACACTTGCCGCGCTCTGTTACTACAAGTGAACCAGAAAGTTCATCGACTGACTCACCAGGGGAGGCGATCCCACAGGAGCAGGGATCCTGAAAGGTGTGGATCACTGGGGTCACCCTGGGAGCTTTATCACAGAACTCATCTATGCAATAGAGCCACACCATTTGAAACAATAAAAGAGATTTGCTTCAAGATTTAAAAGAGGGAAACGGGCAGCCAGAAAGGCAGAATGGATCTTCTCTATATCTCTCTCTCTAAAGAGTAGGACTAAGGAGTCATTCTTTTTTTCTATATTATTTTCTCTATTTTCTAATAAGGAAATTTTTTTTTTATTCTTACTATGATGGAAACACTCGATAAATGTTATTTAATTGAAAAAAGACACCCTGTTAATAATGATATTTGTAACTGATAGCATACTTGTAACTGATGAAGGTCATTTTAAATCTGCTTTCAAGTCTGAGATCAACTTTCTTATATTCTCTTTTTTATTTTTTTAAGAGAAAGTAATCAGCTGAGGTCCCTGCAGTTAGTAGTTAGAACGCGCTGGCTAAGATCATTAGAATCTAAATCTCCTTCTCCACACCCCCGCCTTCCCGGAGCTCGGCTCCTCCCCTCCCGCCAGCCTCCTGCCAAATTCCCAGAGCACCCTCTATTTGAACGTCTGCAAGGGTGAGGAAGCCAGGATTGACGGCCCTGCAGCCGAGTCCCAGGCTGACACAGGCAGCGGAGGGTAACTCATGCTTAGCACTTGACGTAACTTTCTGATGACTGAAACCTGATTCCATCGACCGATCCCCCAGTGGCTGATCTCATCTCTTTACCATCAGAGAAATGGAAGCAGAGTTACCAGCAAAGATAAAAAGAGGAGGAGAGTGGGCCACGTCTCAACACAGAGAGGAATGAGCTCGTCTTTGATCCTTTGTCCAAAGAACATTCTGGATTCTCACAAATGGGATGGCTGAACCCCAAATATTGCCACAGCCAGTCCTCCCCCTGCCCCTCAGCCACATTTTTCTGAGCTGGGTGTCCATGCGGTCCTTCAGAAAAAAACTGCAAGTTCATTACTATTATTTTTTTTTTTTCAGTTATGACTTCAAGGCAAATCTCTCTTATTTAGAAAGTCGAGCAGAAAATAACAATGCAGTCGACAAACCAAAGTGGAAAGTGTTAAAAAAAAAAAAAAAGAGTAACGAGTAACAGCAAGCACAATGAGTGTCTGTGGAGTGTTTTGAGCTAGGAGCCGGAGGGGGGACTCGGGCTGAGGCCTGGCTGGGCCACGCACACTCCATGTGGCTCCCGACAAGCCGTGTTGCTTTTAAGCTTCAGTGTACTCCTCTGAACAAGGACTGTAATTGTTCCTATGCATTGATTTGTGGTGAAGATGAAAGGACATGACCCGAGGTGGGTGTACAGTGCCTGAGATATAATAATTGTTTATTCAAATGGGATCTTTCTTCACTGTAACTCAAAAAGTATCACTCAGTGACTTCCAATCCTATAATGGTTTCCTAGAACAGAGAATGGAATCAATACTCCTTCACCGGGGCGCCTGGGTGGCTCAGGCAGTTAAGCAGCTGCCTTTGGCTCAGGTCATGATCCCGGGGTCCTGGGATTGAGCCCCGTGTTTGGCTCCCTGCTCAGCGGGGAGTCTGCTTCTCTCTCTGCCCCTTCCCCTGTTCGTTCTCTCGCTTTCTCTTTCAAATAAATGGATAAAATCTCAAAACAAACAAACAAAAAATCCAACAAAACAAAACAAAAAACCTCCTACAAAGCCCTATAGTCACCAGCTGCTCTTCTGCGCATGCCCCGTATTCCAGCCCGCGGGTCTTTTCTCCATCCCTATGATATGCCTTTTTGCTCTGCCCTCAGGACCTTTGCACCTGCTGTGCCTCTGCCCAGAACACCCTCTCCTCAGACATTTGTCTGGCTGGTTCTTCCTCAATATTGAATTCTCGCAACAAATACCACCTCATTAGCAAGCCTTCCACGACCTCTTTTTCCTGAAAATAACCAGAGTTACTTTCTGTTGTTTGCAGTCAGAGAAGCTGAATGAATTCGGAGAGCAATCTTCTTGAAAAATAGATTTTGTCCTTTCTTTCCCCTCTTCAGCCACGAGCCTGATGGTATTTGTTAATGTTTCGTGGCTTTTTTTGTTGTTGTTGTTAGATTCCATTGTTGATCTGCTTTTAGATTAGAGGGAATTTTTGTGTGGGTTTGTTGGCACCTCACAAAGAAGTAGACTAGGAGTAGGGAATAAGTGGATGAAGAGGTGTATTTGAAGAAGACAGGACCGAGGTGAGTGAGAGAAGCATTTGCGGAGAAGTAGTTTGCAGGATGGTTAGTCTAGAAAGAGGAAACTGAAAACATCTGTCTTAAATACTGTACTCATTCATGCTTTGTGTAGCTCCAGCAATATTGTGAGTGCCTAAATTTAAAAACAGAGATGATTATAAGATACAGAGCAGGGATATTTTGCATGACTAATGATTAGACTCAGCAGAACTGTAAGGGACTTGTTCTTGACTCCTGAACCCATGAAGATAAACGATCATCTCCTAAGGAGGCCGCACTCCCTTGAACTTCTGGGCCCAGGACGGTCAGACCCAAGCTCCTCCTGCTGACTGTTCTGCAGACCCACAAGCACCTGGCTTTGAACATCCTAGTGCCACCATCTTCCCTCCTACCACTGGGCCTTTGCATATGCGGGCCCCTCCTCAGGGATAATGGCTTTCCTTCTCTTCTTTACCCACTGACCTTTCGGTTCTTACCTTACATATCTCATTTTCAGGAAAACCTACTTTGACCTCCCTGACTAGTCAAGCTCCCATGAAGTATTCTTATGAACAGTATGTCCTCAACTATCCAGCTCTTTCCACGGGTTTAATTTTATCATTACTTGATTAAAGGCTCTCTCTATCACCAGGCTGTGAGCTCTGTTCGGCAGGAAGTGTGTCAGATTTTGCTGAGCATGGAATCTGCTATTGCTATCCCAAGGATGGGCTTTGTGTTGTGCAGACATTTAAAAAATACTTGTTAAATAAATAAATAAACAAAATGAATGAAAGAATGTATTTCCGGTACTGACTGTGAGAGTAAAGCCATAATAGCCATTCTTATTTTGAATAGGCAACTTATTGATTTTAGCCACTTAAGTGTTTTTTAACTCCGTTTTTCAAATCATTCCTTCGGAAGCATTTATTTGGCTTTGACTATTTGCTGCTGTCATAGGAAGGGTAGTTGTTCCGTGTGTTCCGTGAACTATAACTGATTCACTTTGATTTACTTCCTTTTTTTCCTCTCTAGAATGAAGGCTGGCCAACTTTTCTGTAAAGGGCCTGATAATAAATATTTAAGGCTTGGAGGACCATAAGGTCTCTAAGGCAACTATTTAATTCCTCTGTTGCTATGCAAAAACGCCACAGATAATGTGTGAACAATGAGGGTGGCGGGGGCCAATAAAACTTTATTTACAAAAAGAGGCATTGGACTGGACGTAGCCCATGGGCTATATTTCGCTGGTTCCTGTTATTGAGGATGGGGAAAAAACAAGTTCAAAATACGGACTCAGCCTGGCGTGTAACCCAGGAGAGTCGTGTGCTACATGCAAGGCCCCCGCTTGCTCTGGGAGCTCTGGCTCATTAATTCAGCTTTCTGGGCCTCAGTGTACTGAGGTATAAAATGAGGACAACCACTCAGCAAAACATAGTTGTGAAGACAAGAGGCCGACAACCGGGTAAGCTGGAACCCGGTAACCTTGGTGAAGATTAACCATACTTGTTTTTATGTTTCCTTTCTACCCATTAGTCAGCCATGCTAATTTTCTCTTTGCGATTCCCCTATAGAGTTTTTTTTTAAAAAATAAATGTGTCAAAGGACAAAAAGAGGGAGTCAATATATAGAATGTTTTGAGGTTTAAAAAAAGATTGTTCTGGTTCTTGTGTGGAGGGTGGGCTGGAGGAGCCCAGGGTCGGGGAGACCGTGCAAGAAGCTATTTGCAGGAAACCCAGGAGGGCGGCGGTGGCAGTGTCCATAGGTGGCGTGGCCAGTGGAGAGGAGTGGCTTGTCCCTTCAGGGGCAGGAGCTCCTTGAGGGCAGGGGGGTGGCCGTACCTGGAGATTCCCATGGCCCGACACATTGACTGGAACATGGTAGGTTCTTGGGAAATGGGTGTTGATAGAGTGAATATAGTAATTACTTTCTGGAAGCATCTAGAATGGCTTATTTAAAAGACATGTGGTTACCAATGTCCTCCTTAGCGTCCTGTTCGCTTATCTGTGGGCGCAAACTTCCAAAATTCACCCACAACCCAACCAGCTCTCACAGCCTCTGCCACAATCAGCCCAGGCCAGACCACGGCCACGTGTCACCTGGATCGTAGCAATAGCCCCAGCACACCTGTCGCTGCCCTCTCGGCCCCTTCCCTTCACCACAGTCCACTCACCACCACGGTCAATCTGCTCGCATGTTAGTCAGACAGTGTTACTCTCCTGCCCCCCACCTTCTAGCGCCATCCGTTGCCCTAGAATGAAATCCAAAGGCCCCCAGACTCGGCACATCCTGACCTCTCATGACCTCATCTACTCTCCCCTCCCAGACTCTGCTCCACACACCCTGGTCTGCTCTGTGCCTGAGATACCCAAAGTTCACAGCAGCCACAGGGCCTTGGCTCTTGCTGTCTCCTCTGGACCTCAGGCATCCCTCAAACATCCATCACTCCATTCAGGCTTTGTTACAACCTCACTTCCCTGACCTCCCCATCCAAAAGCAGCCCTCCATAACCCCCACTGGAGTTCTTCCTCAGTTTCTCTTTGCGTCTTAGTATCTGCTACGGTATTCGTTTAATTCTGGCCTGGCCTTCCTCCCCCACATTTCCCATTGGAATATAAGGTCCTTGAGGGCAGGAACCTTTTTATTCCTCCCCGCTACAAGCCCGATGCCCGCAGACCTGTACTAGAGGTTCTGAATGCGTGTGTTGAGTATGTAAAGGAATATGGAGCAGCCAGGAATCATCCACTCATCTCTCCCTCTCTCTAAAAGCAGAAGCAAATCAGACTCATTATCAAAGACAGAATAAATAGGTTGACATGTATTATTATATATAATACTAGTTTCACTGGGTAGAAACCAATCAACATACAACTGGTGCTTCCTATAGCACAGGTGAAATGTTCACGATAAGGATAATTTCTTTAAAAATACCAACTCAGTGTTGGGGGCGGAGCAGTCTTGTTCAACAGAGCTTTAGTGAAATGAATCTATAGAGACTTCCAGAAAACTGCAAAAGAAAGGGATTCTTTTCAATCCCACTGGAGACACCAATAAAAGGTAGAATCCTTAAACACAATCAGAATGCTTTACACCCACAAGGATCTAAGCTCTAATATACATATATATATATATATATATATATATATATATATATTTTTTTTTTTTTTTTCTTTAGAATTACTGGATTTTGAGCATAAATTGGGAAATTAGCTTCTTAGGTCGTAGAAGGTGGGATCCTAGCTGCACTGAAAAGTGAAGAAAGGCAGATTTGGGGAAGGGTTGAAAAGGGTACAGCCTAAAAGTGTGCCCCGAGGTTGTAACTCCTGCAGAAATAAAGCTTGCCTGGGACTCTAGGAGTTGCAGGTAATCAGTACCGCGCACATGAAACATCTAATATTTCTCTGCCTCACAAAGATTTGGGGTTCTCCGCTTCTCTAGGCAGATAGAAATAGGAAGAGAGCATTTGTCCCTGGAAGTAAAAGACACTCAGATCATTTCAACTGCTCTGATTTTCGCCCTACCTCTGGGAATGTTATCTCCTAATCTCTGACCACCTTTCGAACATAACCTATTGAAGAAATGGAATAGGCCAAAAAAAAAAAAAAAAAAATTCAGGAAATAAGTATTCATTCAGCACAATGTGAAATCACTGCATTTGCTCTTTCATCCCGAAATGTGGGACAAACCAGCGATTCTTTCCTTCCTGGGCTCCACCAGCTTCGGGCATCCCTCGGAATTGGGAGATTTTGCATCTGATGCAGTGGGTCTTCATCTTGACATCTGCTTACTGGGTAACCTTGGGAAACTCACTGAACTTGTCTGAGCTTCTCCATCAATTAAAGGAGGGCAGTAAGCCCAGCTCTGCCTGTACCGCAGGTTGCCGTGAGGTTTAATCGAGATGATGTACATCAAAGTGCTTTGCCTCTGGAAAGTGTGGTTCAGATGGGAAGGGGTCAGTCCCTAAGGTGGGAACTGGAAACCCCATGGGCTGCATGAGCCAAGCCAGTAGGAGGACCTGGAGACCTGCCAGGGTACAGTCTTTCTATGCAGACACTATCGATCATATTGCGTATGTAAGTGTAGGAAGATTCTTGGCTTCCATGGAGACCTATGTTTTCACCAATTTTGCTTAAAACACACGGCCCTCTTGTACTAGCTTTGTTGGTTCGCTGTCAAGGGGGCCACGAGTAGACGGAAACACTATATAAAATTTAGAGTATAAGAACAATGCCAAAGACAAAGGACACACAGGTCTGCCGATGGTGAGGAGTGGCAAGTAGGACACTCACACCTCCGGTTGTGGACACATGTTTCCATGAAAACTTGGGACTCATGGCACCAGATTTCCTAACTTGAAGAGAAGCCAGACATTTAGAGCCATAGAGAAAGCCTCCTAATATTTAATTAAAAGTCAACGCACCAATTTAAGTCCTAAAAAGCACTAGAAACACATCTGGGGTCAGTATCATTTTCTTGGCTCTTGTTTGTGACCCAGACAATCCTTGATTTACTGTTTTCTCATTAACCAAAGGATTAGGATTTGACTGTCTCCTGGGGGTCAACATAGCGTCCAACTGGACATTCACTTCCTACCTGCTAAGTCATTTTTCATGAAGGGAACTGTGCAAAATTCCCAGGGAACTGGAGTTTTAATGCCCTTTGCAGTTTTTCGTGGGATCAGTTCATTTTCAGAGTGACAGCTTTCCACGATGGGAAGATAGTAGGAAGCTGTTTTCCTCAATATTCAATTATTTGTCCTGGGTATCTTTTGCTTTGCCCTACGCATCTGTGCTGACCCTCCTTCCCAGGCCTATGCCTGAAGAGGCTGACCTGAGATCAGGAATCCTGTGTCCTCTCGACCCTCTGTCCTCTGGCTTCTCCTTGGGTTTGTCCAAAGGGAATGGGCAAGTGGAGGATTCATGAATCCTCCAATTGGCCATGAATCCTGTGTCACTGTACCAAGGCGGGTAGCTCCTAGGAAGAGGCCCTATGCTATGGCCACAACCTCCCCAGGTCCTGGAAACTGCTTTCTCTCTGTTCCCCTTCAGAGAAGGCTCCCTTCTGTCGCTAGTCTCAGGTTCCTGCAATGTTCCTTTTTGGTTCTTAACAATCGCTCCCATCTTCTCACTATCCTTCTCCCTCTGTCACCCAGTGGAGTACGTCAGGGGTTTCCCGCCTAGTCATCAACTGACATGATGATATTTCACATCACTAGTTGTCCAAATGGACCACTTTGAGTGGGATGGTGAGGGCCCAATTCTGACTTGGAATTGAGCCCTCATGTGAGCACTCAGTAAATATTTGCCAGAAAAAGAGATTAACCTTTATTTAGTCACTGACAAACCTTAAAAAGTCAATACGGGTTCAAACACCTGTCTTAGGAGACACAAAAGTCTAACACACATTAACTAAAGTTTTTTCCAACTTCTATCTAGGTGGTAGGCATTTTTTATATAGAAGGTAAGCTTGAGATGGCAAAACGGGGATGTAGAAGAGTCAAATGAGTGCCAACCATGATAAAAACGATAATTAAAGCAAAGCATAGTTGTTGAAAGCTTATTTGCCAGGTTCGATGCCATGTTCTCTGTAGATAGTGTCTCATTTATTGCTCATGGTTGGAGGTAGTTATGCCCCCATACCCATTTTGCAGAGGAGAAAATTGAGGTTTAGAGATGTTAAGTGATTTCCTACATGAAGCAAGTGCCTGTACCAGACTCAATCCCAGATCTCATAATTATCTCTGGATTATCAGATAATAATTTCATAATTATCTCTGGATTACTGAAATCCAGAGATACCTCTCCATTGACCAAAGGATAGGTCAATGAAGACGGGAGTGGTCTAGAAAAATAAGTATTGATTAACTAATATTGGTAAGTCAGATATTTCAGAAATTGACATTTGGATCAAGGATCCCTGGACCACAATCTGGATTTCTGGGGACAAGATATCACCAGCAGTGGTTGTACATGGCACGTTGCTGTCTCTGACATTCCCGGGAGAGCAAGGGAAGCTGCAAAGCCTGATTTTATAATTTGTTATCTTTATTTTATTACTAAAAGAGAAATTTTGCTCATGAGAAAAGAACCAAATCACACGGAGGAGCAATTCTCCTAAAAATATTTACTTTTTTTCATCACAGAACTGCAATTTCCTTTTGGGGGAACTACTTATTCTCCTATTAAATACAGTCTCATAAGACTCTTACTCGAGTCCCCTGCCCTCCTCCAGCTTGGGGACATGCCTGGGACTCAAACTGGTATGGTCTGATTGATGGTGAATTGGCCCCATCTGTATACACGTCTTTTGCCACGTGACTTGGAGGCACCTTCTGTCAAGAGACGGCATTTACATCTCCTTTGCTTGAGTCAGGTCTGGGCTTTTGACTTATTTTGTCCAACAGAAGTGACCATAGCGTAGTTCTGAGACTAGCCCGCAAAAGACCTTTTGGGTTTTTGCTGTCTGAACCCTGCCACCATCATGGGACAAGCCCAGCCTAGCTGGAGAGCTAGAGAGACCCTATGGAGAGGTGCCGAGTCATCCCATCTAAAGCCTTGCAGGAGCAGCCCGGCCTCAGTGAGCCTCGCCTAAATTGCCTGCCTGCAGGATCATGAGCTAAACAAGGGGTGCGTGTTTTAAGTGTCAAGTTCTTTCTGGGAGGGGATTTATGCAGCAATAGCTAACCATTCCACGTGAATCCACTGGACGCACTCCTTCATGGTGTTTGCGTCTTGAGCAGAGAAGCCGAGAACCTGAAGACGTGTTTGGACTGTTAGTCCAATTGTGGCACCGAGACGGACTGGTCTACAATTGTTGCTTTTCTGGACTCGGGGTGTCTTGGCCTTGGCCTGTGTCCGGCTTTGGTTCTCCAGCCTTCCCACTGTTCTGCGAGTGACTGGCAGACTCTCCATCGGAGTCCTTTCTGCCTAAGGTATGAGAGGTCACTTTCTCCCTTTCCTGCACGTGCTGTTCCCTCTACCTGGAACAGCTTTGTCGACGGCTCCCCGCATCACCCCTCCACCTGTTCTCCTCTCAGCCCTGGCATGCCTGGTCCGAACAGCCTTTCCTGTCTACCCAGGACTGGGTTGCTCACTCTCTGCTGGGTCCCCAGGGCCAGAATAGCAAGGCACCGAATCACAGACATCATCATGTACATTATGACACTACTTTGCATACATCTGTTTACTGGCCTATCCCCCTCGATATTGCGAGCTTCCCGAGTTTCAGGTTTTGTGCTTTTTAAAAATCATTTCATCCCCATTCCAAATAATGAGACAAAAATGGAAACCACAGGAGTCCGATATACTGGATTCAGACAAGTAACTATCACATATCGGCAGGGTGATCTCGGTCAAGCAACGGATGAAAACTTTCCAGGTGTTGGGTAGACCATGGGATAGATCTAGCCTGGAGACTTGCTTTGTCTGGCCTGCAGAAGGTTAATATGCGACAGCTTAATTGCCACTCCCTCACTATTGTGAGACTATATATCTGGGTTTCTAGCTTCTCTCCAAAGATCGGAGGATTGGCCACCCCGGGTCTGTGTTTCTGTGCAACACAACCATTGCATCATGGTTCTGGTTCTGGTTAGGGTTCCGGTTAGGATGAGGGCCAATGAGTCCCCTACAGATGGAGCGTGAGCTCCCTCGCCAGGTCACCATGGTCCTCCTGGCTCACCTTGTTACTGTAGTAAGTTGACTTTATGATGTTTTTGATGCTGTGGTTATTACTGTCAAGAAAGTAAAAAAAAAAAAAAAAAAAAACCATGTTGCCAGTCAGATCATGGCGCACCACAACAGGGAGATGCATGCCAATTTCATACATGTCGTGTGAAGATCCTGAGATCTTGGAACATGCTACCTTCATGACGCCAGCAGAAACTGAAGTTTGCCAACATCAGACCCAGCTTCACAGCTTTTGTAGCATCCCTTGTTTTTTAGGTCCATTTAAAAAAAAAGAGAGACTTTGGGTTTAGCTCCAATCTTCTGGTATTGAATTGTATTTTATAACGAGTGCTCATATGTATCATTATGTTTGTCATGATATATAGGATAGATCATGATCTACATGGTGATATATGACTAATCTCGACATAAATAGCTACATATCCATGTATATCTCATGCTTCACCTCACACTACCATGCAGGATAATCACCAACTCTTTCCATACGTGTAACTATGTTGAATATTAAGCTTATAAAATAACTAGAAGCCTGTAGTTATTGAAAAAGCCATAAGATTATTAAAATATTTGTGCTAGTCCACAATCCCTTACCTACAAATCAAAAATCCTGGAGGCTCTGAAAACCAAAAGTTTTTTCTTTTTTCATAATTCAGTTAGCAGAAAAATCCAACCTGAATTTCTTTGAGACATTTTAAAACTTAAAAAAAAACCCTCAGTAATATTCATGTTTCACTGCAGAATTATTTATATTTTTAAGTATAGATGCTATTCCCAACCTCACTGAGAATGCTATTTAATATATAGTATATGTATCATGTTCTCTTTCTAAAATCCGGAAAACTATGAATTTCAAATTGCATCCGCTCCAAAGGAGGCACAGACTTCTGGATGTGTATGAATAAAGACACCAGCCTTCCCAGCGATGAAAGCCTACAGTCAAGAGCCAAATTGAGTTTCCCCTCAGCTTTTGTTCTACCCATTAGGTGAGGCTTGATAACACCCATTATTTCTTTATTTTGTCCATTCTTGAGCCATTCGAGTGACCGCATGCCAGTATAATTGGACATCGTGGCAGAGTAGGGATGGGCTCCTAATTCTCTCTTTTGACTCTAACCACAGAGGGAGAGAAATAATGATAGGAAAAGCACACCCCATGCTCCCTGTGTTTTAATAGGGAATGTGCTGTCAGAAGAGAGTGATATGATAAGGCCTTACATAAATTGATGCTCTAACAATGTGTTGAGAATGGGAAAGGTAACATTTAATAAGCATGTTAGGGTAATTAGTTAAGTCACTTGTCAATTAACTAGATTACCTAATAGCTAATTTGTCTCTCCAAGCAGCAGGCTTTGTGAAAAAGCAGTCAAGGGAAACTTATTTTGAAAGGATGGCCTTCGCACATGAGTATACATAAGCCAGTCCCGGCCTAGTGTGGCCCGGGGCCTTGAACTCTGCTGCTGGGAATCTTAGTTTTCCTACTTGCTTGTAAAAGACATCCTTTTCTTTTCTTTTGTTTCCTTTTCTAATCTTCTTGTCTTTTCCTCCCTGCCTCCCTCCCTTTTGTCTTCCTCTTCTTCTTCTACTTTTTTTTTTTAAGATTTTATTTATTTATTTGACAGAGAGAGAGAGATCACAAGTAGGCAGAGAGGCAGGCAGAGAGAGAGGGGGAAGCAGGCTCCCTGCTGAGCAGAGAGCCCGATGCAGGGCTCAATCCCAGGACCCCAGCTGGGATTATGACCTGAGCCAAAAGCAGAGGCTTTAACCCACTGAGCCACCCAGGCGCCCCCCTCCCTTTTTTTTTTCTGTAAATGACTTGACCTAGGTCGGAGGTCAGCCAACGCTACCTGTATAGGACCGGCCAAGAAATACGTTAGGGTCTGTAGGACAGGAGGCAACACAGAGGATGTTCTGCGGGTGCTTATTTAACAAGCAAGAAAACAAAATTTCACAAATTTTTTTCGACCGTATAAACTGTGTAAAACTTATTCTTAGCTCGATGGCTCCACAAAACAGGCTATGGGCTGAGTGTGATCTACTGGCGTGGTTTGCCGACGACTCCGGCTTTTGGGTCATCATTAAGTTGCTAATTTCCTAAGTTAACAAGGCTTGAAGAATCACCTGGCCTCCTCACTCTGGGCCTCCCTCCCCCTGGCAATCGGAGGCTCAGGGCGTAGACTCTGGAACAAATGGACCCGGATTAGAATAGAATCCCAGTTTTGCCAAGAAATAAGCAACCTTGGGCAAGTCGCTTGTCCTCTCTGTGCTTCCGGGGCACCTTCCCAAACAGAAGCACCCTTTTCATAGGATCGGCATGAAGACTAAAGCGTGTAAGTGAGCCCTTAGCCCAGGACCTGGCATTTGGGCAGCCTAATATAAGTGTCGATTTATTCCTGTTGCTTTGACAGTGCGGGGAGAAGGAGGAACACACCTCCCACTACAAAGAAACGAGAAGCAGAGTCTCTTGCCTGATCCCTGGAGATCTACTGGGTGGCGGACTTCATGCCCAGAGGAGAGGAGCCGTAAGAGGATATTCTCGGGCATTCTCCGAGTGCGCTTAAGCAAACAGGATGCTGTAAATGTCTCTTTGGAGAAGGGGGGCCCGCCGCTGGGTCTCAGTTTTGCCTCGTGATTTATTGGGATCCTCTGCTTTTGTGCAGATAGGTTTTCCTGCTTCAGCTTTTCAGCAATTGTGTTGCAAGTCATGGCCCCTACAGTACAAAGTCTGTCCCCGCGCCCTACATTATATGGGATGTGAAACAGAGCTATTAAAGAGCCTTCCTGTTTCGGTTTCCTCACTGGCACCACGAGCGCTGTGGAAATCTCTAAAGGACTTACTTAGCATGCACAAACTGAAACCGAACCACAGCAAATCCGTGCATCCGCAGCTCAAGAACTTTCAATGCCCCTGGCAGAAACTTCTCTCTTTTCCTCTGCCTCTTTCTCTCGCTCCCTTTTGATGTTCCCCTTTCTTTCAGCCTATCCCTGACAGTAAGTGCAATCACATCACACACAGCTTTCTTTGGAAAGCCCCCTTTTTTAATGATCTGGCAGCCAGTAGACACTGAGGCCTTCCAGAAAAAATTTCAATCCCTCTTCCCACAGCTTCCGCAAGCCCCAGTGATAAATGACACCTCTCATTCTGTCACAGACAAGCAGCACAGACGGGGGACGTCAGTGATGGATGGCTCACCAGAACAGGAAATCAACTTAAAAAAAAAAAAAAAAACCTAAAAGAGCTGACCAGGACGTCGTCGGGGTCCTGCTCCGAAGGCCTTGCCTAAGAGACAGTCTGAAAGAGACTGAGAAAGTTTTAGCTTAGGGTGGAAAAAAAAAAGTCTGAGATGGAAACAAGGAGAAGAGATATGTATCCATGGAGAAGCTGGCATACAATGAAACACAGATTGCTTTAGCATTGTTTGTTTCTTCGTGGTGCCCTGGATATTAGCCAAATTTTCACCTACTCTCGTGATTTATGGAGGAAAACGTTGATCCCTGCTCTGGGAGAATTCTATTTTCCTGCTGGAGCCTCGGAAAAAAGTGAGTCAAGATTTGCTTGTCAAGCCTAAATTACCCCATTTTGCACTGCCCCCAACGAAAAGCAATAAATTCCCAATGCCCCCCAAGGGATTCCCTCCACACAAAGATTGCCCCCTGAAGATTAACAACCTTGCCTTTTTATGTTGATGGCAACCACAGGAAAGAGCGGGAGGTGGCTTCTTTTTCGTCATGCTTATTTTTTTCCTATTTTGTATCACACTCCCTTCTTGCTCTGTGTCCCCCCGCCCCGATGATTTCCATATATTGCACTCAACTGGAAACCTCTGCACTTTGATCCACTTGGGGTCACTTGATGAACTTGATTTAAAAGGCAAACAATGACCTCATCATCAAATCGAATCTGAGCACCCACTGGGCATCACATCTATACTAGATCCAAACCAAGAAACTCAGAAACAGATGGCTAGATTCTTTCTACGCAGGCAGAATCTCTCAACCTGGGCACCGCTGACATTTGGGTCCAATTATTTCCATTGTGGATGTTGTCCTGAGCCCTGTAGGATGCTTAGTGGCATCCCTGTCCCCTACCCACTAAATACCATGAACACACCCACCCCCATCGAGTAGTCATGACAATAAAAAATGTCCCCAGAAAATGCCAAATCTCTCCTGGGAAACAAAATTGCCCCCCACCCCCGGGGGTTGAGAATCACTTGTAGAAGTTTGAAATCCAGGCTCCAAAGAAAAATAACACTCATGGGATTTGTGGGGAACAATTGAAATTGGGGTAGATAATTAAATGCTGGATGATATGACATAGAAAATGCAAGCTGTAGGAATTCAGGGACTTGCTCAAAGAGACATTTGCACTGATTGGGTTTGTGCAAGTAGCTCAATGTAAGCAGCCTAACAACAACAAAATCTTGTAAGTTGCGGAGCCACCATTTATTTTGTGTAATCTTGTGCATCAGTATGACGGAACTAAATATTGAGAGGCAGGGTAAAAAAAAAAAGAAACCTTAGTTTCAGATAAATCACGTTAAAACTAGTGAGATGGCAACCAGCCGTTAAAAACCTCTTCTCCTTTCCAGTGACATCACGAAATGATGTTATTAAAGTTTTGATAATTAATTAGTTATCATTTATTAAACATTATTAAACCTTTGTGATCATTTAAGGTTCTAAATTGGATTGAAGAAGGTAGGGCTCAAATTAAGTTCTTATGTCTTATGCCTTCTTTGTAGATGATAAAAACAAAACTGCTAACATGCAAATCTTCTAAATTCTAATAGAGCTTATACAGTGATATTAAAAACATCCTTTGATCTAGCCAATAAAACATGGAATGAAAAGAAAGCGGAGCCGAGTTTCTAGACACCATATATAGTATTGAAGCCTCTTACCCACCCATTGTTGCCAACAGAGATCAAAGGTAATTTGGGAGACACAGACAGATTTATCCATGTGTAAGCCAGTAATGGGAATCACAATGGAAGACAACACACACACACACACACACACACACACACACACACACACACACATTTAGCTGAACTGTGATCACAAAGAACCAAAAATTAAAAAAAAAAACCATGTAATTAATACATTGGGCACAAAACCAACATTAGCACAAAAATGGAAGAAAAGATGTCAATAAATTAAGAAGAGAGATACCCACTTTCATCCATTAGAAAGAATACTGCAAGCACCTTATAAATACTGTTTAATCTGCAGAATTACAATATAAACAATTTAGGTTGTCATTACAGTACTGAGACGGGTACCGAAACTACTTTCGTAAGGATGTTAAAAATGGGAGGACCGATCCTCTGTAGCCCCCCTCCCGGGCTCCCGAGAAACCAGCTGGTGGGATTTGTTCTTCATTGTATTGGATTCTATCTTGGTCAACTTAAGACAGACCATTCTTTGTTCACACAACACTGCCTTGCCTATCAATGGGGATCCTAATCAAATTTTATGCTGTTATAGGACTTTTCTGTCTCATCCCCACCTCCTGGTCTTGCATCATGTTGAGGGCAATTACACATTTATTTATTACACATCCCCAAATATAAAACCGCAAAAACTATACCAAAGACAGCAGCTTTTCAATCATCCATCAAGACATACCAGTTTCCAAAGACAATCCCTGCACCACTTCCTGAAGGCCATTACTCACTCTCGAAAGCTCATTTCAAAGGCCTCCTTCATCTCTTGATATCGTTAGATAGTGTGTGCACCAAAGTGCTGCTTGGGGATCTCAATAACACCACATTCTCCCTCTCAGAGCATGATTAGTGGGAGGTGCGGGCACCAATTTAGGCTGTGTCTACACAATGCCAAAACAGCCCGTGGAGAAATGAAACCGTCCATCACACAACTGGTGGATTTAGCTACATGATTCCAAATGGCGTTGACTCATTTCCCCCACTCCCAAGCATGGACTGATTATTTGGGTTCATATTCGGTATCTGAGAATAGATCTGCTTAGCATGCTAGATGTGAAAGGGACCACAGGGATGACATGGTCTTCGCCATCTGGTAGGGCTCAACCCTGGATCCCTTTGCATGGGCTCTGCTCCCCACGCTTTGCCTCACCCGATACATTTGGGCACCTGAATCCACCTTTTTGAAGCTTCAAGATCTTCTGGCCTTTTGAGTTTTGTGGGCTAGTATACTATTCCTCAACTTTTAAGTTTTTGTTGAAACTAGACACGATTCCAAGTGATTTATACGCATTACCTCATTCAATCATTACGGCAGCCTTCGGAAGCAAGTGCCACTATGACCCACACTAGACGTTGGCGGCCCACTGTCCACATCTCCTAGGCAAGGACCTCTCTCTACCCAGCATGTCGACTGCTGACGCCTGTGATTCTCTGGCTGAGGGCCACTGGCCAGTCATGGGGTCATGTCTGGCTCACGCACAGGGCCACCTAGAAATGCTGGATGGGAATGCCCCAGGGAGAAGCCCTCAAACCACAGCAGATAGAGCTTTGGTGGAAAACTACCCCAGCACATTTACCCCTCATTTGGGACAACTCTGAGATGCAGGTTCTACGCTCGCCCTGCAGCATCAAATTCCAATTGTCCACAGTGGTCACTTGCCGGATCACTCACTCTATTCATATCCTTCCCCTCCCTGTCTTCTTTCTCCACTCCCCTCATGGTGTCTCCTGGGATGACCGACCAAAGAAACCATATGTTTCCAGGCCTCATTGCAGGGGAACAGAAACAAAAATAGCATATTTATACAGATAAGAAAATAGATGCATAGGCATTAAATACCTTGCTCAAGAATATAGAATCGCTCTGTTATTTTTGCATCAATACCAGGGGTTTCTTTTGGGCTCTTCTGCTCCTGATTCCTGTCCTCCAAAAGAAGGTGAAGCTCCTCAAACCTCTCTGCTTCCACCACATCCTGGTCTGAGGACCATGGGAGAAATCCCTCTCTTGTTTTGAGACTTGGACATGAGCCAGCTTGAACCTTGGGATGCTGCAAATGTCATAGCTCTTCACCTACCCCTTTGGGCTTTCTCTGTCAGGATACCCAAGCCTGAATTTTTGTTGCAAACATTACTATAAAATTACATCTCTCCCAACTTCATTTGATTGTTCTAACAAAATTTAACCCCGCTATTGTTTCTTCTCTCATCTTTTTAAAACTATTATGACTTGTATTATTATGTCTTGACTCAATTCTTTGAGGAGAAAGTTATATATATGTGTGTGATATATATGTGATATGTGATATATAATATTTGTGATACGTGATATCTATATGTGATATGTGATATATAATATTTATATAATAGATATGATCATATGTAATATATGTTATATACATAATATTTAACTCATCTTTTATACATCTGTTACCACTTAGTACCACAAATCTCGAGTCAATGTGCTTCTCCATATAACCCTTAGGATGGGCAACACAGCATCGTATTTGGAGCACGGCTCAAGAGCCAGACTGTGTGAGTTCAAATCTCAGCTCCATGAATTATGGGTCATTAGGTAAGTTACTTAATGTCTCTGTGCCTCACTTTCCTCACTGGTATGAAAGGAAATAATATTCAGGGCCATTGTAGGATTAAAGGAATTAAAATATATAAAATGATTGCAACAGTCACTGGTAAGAAACATTATATAGGATCAACTATTATCATTACAAGGCAAATGTGTATCAAGATTATTACAGTTATTTCTGTGAAGAATCTGTTTCTCAGGGGCTTGGGCGATAGGTCTCACAGAAAATCAAGGCCAACCTTACTGTCCAGCTATCAGCCATAAAGGTTGCCCTCAATTTTTCACAAGCTTCCACATACAAAACTGTGAATATCAGATTTCAGCAAATGTGGAAGATTCTGGGCTAAAGAGCTGGCCCCATGTTGAGGCCTGTCAGGGACTGTGAGTAAAATGCATCGTGCGCCTTCCTTCCCATAGGCCCCTTAATAAATTCTGGCTCAAATGGTAGATGTGTTTTCAATTCTAATAGTATTCACATATGCCTCATCCGGTAAACGGCATTTGTGCAAAAAATTGCACTGGGGAGAAAAGCCCCCAAACACTTGTCTCAAGTGTTGCAAAGCAGTGGGTCACGTCAGCGCGGGACGGAGGCAACGTTACCCAATGTGAAATGACACAACTCAAGCAATGCGATGTGACAAGAACACCAGCAAATAAGCAAAAAACACGCTATTTTTGGCCCAAATGCTCATTATCATCTTACATGCAAACCGCTGATTTGCGGTAGCATTAAGTGGGGCAATTCTCTTTTTCATCCTATTACTGTTATTGGCTTGTGGACGGGTCGAGAGAACTTCTCAATGAACCGTCCTCTCCAGGGTTTTCTCCATTTTTAGTCTTTGGAATGCGTTCCCCAACAGGGTAGGTCACAACTCTGGTTTAGCACAGAGGCTGCCAATGTATAACAACCCTTCAGAGCGAAATGAAAGAATGAGAGAAGGCAGGACGTTGTTTTGAACTTGATCCGGGCATTTGAAAATTGGTTTTAATGCCGCCTGGCACTCTTCCTCTTCCTTCAGGTAACGAGACGCCACTTTAACCCTGGAACGTCCTCCCCCACCTTCAGCTTCCTTCCTGTGCTCTAGGCGTGGCTCATCATGTGACTCAGTCCTAGCCAATCAGAATAGAGCCTGCCTCTGACCACTGATTGGCTAAAGATCGGCCATGTGACCCGATCAGGACCAATGAGACACAAAAAGCTTTTTTCCTCTGGACATTTGGAAGAGAAGCAGACGGTGGTGTTTTTTTCCCCGCCAGGTCTGAAGCTGGAACCACATGGAGCTTCTGGAGCCACCGCAGGACTTCTGAGGCTAAAGCTAATATAGAAGAAGGCAAACTCTAGAATGAGTGTAAAACAGAGTTATTTTATCCGTTGGACCAAGCCAGCCCCGAGGCCAAACACTCCTGTACAGCTCAATCACATGAGTCCATTAACTCTATTTCCACGCTTTTTTTCTTTTTCCTTAAGCCGTTTAGAGGTGAGTTTTCTGCCACTGGCATTAGGAAAAAAAAAAAAAAATCTGGATTCAGAGATGGCATTGAAAAGGCCACGGAAGACGAGTGTGGTCTGAAGACTTGCAAGCAGCCCCCTTCCCACCACGTGCACTGCCTGCTGCCCAGAGGTGAAGCTGAAACACCCAGGTTTGCAGCTGGTGCCCACTGGCTGTCGTGGGAAGGGCCACCTCGGCGCCGGGCTCCCCGCCACACCCCTCCGCGGTGATGGAGGCGCTGTGGCTCACTCAGCCCCTCGCTCCTATCAGCCCAGGCCCTCCATCACGTTGACACGCTGGTACGCTGCATGAGTAAGTGCGAAGCACGGCGAGGTCACTGAGAAGTTAACTGAAGGGATTATAAGGGACGGGAGACCCCCCTCACCGCCGAGGGCCCCGGTAGGTGCCGACGGAGCGGCCACTGCAGCTCGGGCCCCGTGCCCCTCTGCCGCACACCCCATTACAGCCCTGACAGTTGAGTTCTAAACAGTTAAATATGAAACTGTCAACAAGGTCCTGTCTTAATAACCAAACTTGAGGCCTTTTATCCTGGAAGATTTATGAAGTAATTTTAAAGAGATCCAAGCAAACATCTGTCAATAAATTGAATGCCGGCTACAGGATTTACAAGCAAGACAAGAATTTCTCATTAAGTGCACATTAACACGGTGGGGATCATAAATAGGAGGAGGCCAGGATGCGGAGCCTCTCAAGCTGTCATTAAAACACTATCTAAGAACTAATGAGGAAGTGATGGAAGGATACTAATGATGCCTTGGGCTCCCAACATTCTCCAGTCTGAAGAGGGCTGGACAGAATCAGAGGACTCCAGGGAGCCTGGATGCTGGCCTAGAGTGGCTCTTTGCAGCTCATTCGGCTGTCCGCTGGGGAACTGCTCGTCTCCTCTGTCCACCACCGGGACAGTGGAGATAGGCACCTGGCTCACTGCACTATCACCCCCCAAGGAATTCAGCTCCCAGACCCCCACGATGGTTAACTTCAAATGGTCCCAGACACACACATTCAACAAATGTTTCCATACCACCTACTGTATGTAGGATGCTATGCTAAATAATGTTTCTATAGTACAACCGGAAACCTCTGGAAATTTCTCTTTGGCTGAAACCTACCATTAATATGCAGAGAGACAAGGCTTTGTCACTGACACGTGTGGCAAAAGAGGGAGTTTGGGAAAGGTCCTGAAGGGCCAGGTGTCCCACACCCTCCCCCAACTCACCCCACTTCCCTGAGATGAGTCTTCCCAGTATGCTTTACCCCCGAGGCTTTCTCTGCACCCAGAGTGATGCACAGATTAGAGCTCAACAGTGGAAGGTAAGGGGAGTTGATTAGATTGGAAACATGCAAAGGTGAGAAGCTACTTTGGGTCTTGAGATAAGACAGGTCTGGTTGGGTGCCTGGCTGATGCAGGAAATACAGCTGGGGTGGCCAGTACAAAGAATTAAACCAGGAAGCTACTGACTTTGTGAGTCAGGTCAAAACCACTATTTATCTTTTGGCTTTTTTTCATAATATCCATGCATAACTTATTATTATATTAACACATTGAAATATATCAAATTATGTTGATATATATATATTTATGTATTGTTCTTTATACTCTTTGTTTCCTCAATTGAATGAACTCTTTTTTTTCAAAGATTTATTTATGTATTTTAGAGAGAGGGAGAGTTCGTGCACACATGTGTGAACAGGGGGAGGGACAGAGGCAGAAGGAGAGAGAGGGAGAGAAGCAGACTCCTCACTGCGCATGGAGTCTGACACGGGGCTCGAGCTCACGACCTGAGTCAAAATCTAGAGTCTGATGCTCAACCGACTGAGCCACCCAGGCGCCCCTTGAATGAATTCTTTATGAGGGCAAGAGCTGTTGTCTTGTTCAGCACTGTGTCCGCAGAGCCTAGAACAGGACCTGGTGTGCCATAGGCACTCAGTGGATATTCACTGAATGAATTAATGAATTAATGACCTAGAAACCATGAGTTCCACCTAGGTCAAAGAGTGGCCAAGTAAGAAGTACATGCTTGAGTGAAAATGAAGAGGATGAGAGTAGATAATTTTTTTTTTTTTTAAAGTAGGTCCCACACCCAGTGTGGAGCCCAACACAGGTCTTAAACTCAGAACCCTGAGATCAAGACCCGAGCTGAGATCAAGAGTCAGATGCTTAACTGATCGAGCCACCCAGATACCCTGAGAGTAGACAATTTTTGAAGCCCCTCATGCTGAGGGGTCCTAAAATGATGACATGCTGAGAAACACACAGGAATCTTTTGAGGGAACCAACACCAGGAGGTAAGATTTAGTGGGATTCCCAAAAAATAATCAAATGGCTTAAGGCCTGGACATAAAATTATCGAAGGAACCAGAAAAGGAGGACCAAGTTTTGCACGTGACATTATCATTAGGAATGTAAAAAGAGTGATAAGTTACCATAAATTATAATAGCACTTTCGAGGCCTTGCCACCCCAGCCACGCCGCTCACCCCTTTATCTGACTGCACTCCTGATCACCATGCCCTTGTATGTACAGTTGAAAGCAAAACGCTGGCCAGGTGCACAGATTTGATTGACTTGTGTTGCATGGACAGCGGGAATTCAAGGAATGAAAGAAAATACTCCAGGCTGACAAATGGTGCCACTGTAGGTCCAAAAAAAGAGTGGGAAAATGCCCAAAGACAGGCACATGCTTTGAAGGAGCCTCCCCGGGAGGTAGACAACCTAGTTTTCTCAAGCCACCTTGCACAGTCTCTGACCTGCCAGGAGAAATTGAGAGTCTGTTGGCAGAAGAGATGGAAGATTCAGATGCCATTTACCTATCCTGTGCCAGACCCTGTCCTTGGGCGTAGGTACTGCTTTGAACAAAATACCCCCCTGCCCTCGCCCCCCCCCCCCCCCCGCTCTAGTGAAGAAGTCAGGAGCCTGGGAGGAAGGTAGAGAGCAAGCAATTATAGTAAGTCTTATAAGTGTTATGAGAAGGCATCTGTGCTGCTGTATCACCTTTTAGTAAGGGTAAATGTTGCAGAGCAATTTAAAGAAAAGAAGATAGTTGCAGCTAAGTAGCTTGAGAAACACTGTCAGAACTTTCTGAGACCCACTTAGCAGGGAGGATGGTGCATGCTGATTACTTTCTTTTGGCAGATGAGTTGTGGGTGAGACCTCACTTTTCTACACACACCGTCCCACTGAAGAAAGAATCTGGCTTGATTTATTCAGCTATTTACTTCTTCATTTGTTCAGCAAACAGCTAAGCCCTTTCACCATGCCTATCAATGGCCAGCGGAGCCAGAGAGATCTAGGTACAGCTCTGTGGGGTTCATTAGTTCTGGGAGTGGAAGTAGATACCTATTCAAATCGCCCAGGTATTGCGTGTTGAAAGCCATACAGCAGAGAGTAGGAATGCAGAGGCCTGGTGAATTCTCCTTGAGGAACTGGGAGAAGAGATTGGCACATGTGAACTGGGTTTTGAAGGATGTGTAGAAGTCCACCACGTAGAAAAATACAATCCAGACAAAGCTGATGGTATTTTGGGGGGATGAGAAAAGGAAATGCACAAATATGAGAGCCTTAATATGTTTGGAAAACTGCAAAATGTTTGATGTGACTAAAAGTGGAAAGGAAGTTCTTGTTGAACCTGGGGAGGAAGGAGGACAGGCATGAAGGCTGCTGTTTGCTATTCTGGGGGAACCAATTGTGAAGGATCTTTAATGATGGGCTAAAGAGTTTGCACTTGTGTCCCTGCTGGTGTTTTCCAAGGTTCGGTCCTCTGCAGACTGTTTTCACATACTAGCCACTGATTTGGGGATTTATTTTTTAAGCAGTCCACTTAAAAAAGCATACTTTATTAAACCTACTTTAAAAGGAGGTTGTAAGTGCACATCCTGGATGGAAAATTAAGATCACCATCAATAAGCTATAATTCTAAAATTAAATATATAACTCTCCAAATAAAATGTATTCATTTGTCTATTTCCCCAAATCATACACTATATTTCTGGAAACATTGTTTGGAACCGTGGGATCCACAGCAGTCTAAGAAATGCAGGATCAGATCAGAGCCTTCCTTTACAAAGATATTTCTGTTGCCAATAAGAATGGTTTACACAGACCGGATGCACAGCGACCAGTTAGGAGATGATGATATTAATGCATCAGAAAGGTGATGAAGGTCTGGATGAAGCAGCCGAGGTGGGGGACGAGAGGGACCCATTTGAGAGCCATTTCAAAAGTAAGCAAAACAGGATTTAGTGGCAGATCAGATGGGGGAGAGAGGGATGATGGCAGTTGTGATGGGCCAGACGTGGCTCCTTAATGGAGGGGCAGTTCCTGACAGCCATTTACAAAGTCATTCCATTTATATCAGAGTCATTCGCAGAAGCTAGAATCTTGAGCTATCCAACGCATGAAACACAGTTACATAAGCTCCAGGAACTGAAATCTTGGTGACAGAGCCAGCAAGATTTTTCCTGGGGAAAACTATTTACTCGATATACGGTGTTTAGGATGAAAAGAAAGAAAGAAAGAAACACGGCTCTGTATCCATCTGTCTGCCCAGCTGTAGATGCTCCGTGGCTATGGGAAGCAAACTTTCTGCTAGCAGATTGCCTTGTACTTTGTAAATCGAATTCTTCAACTTCTAGCTATGAAAGTGTCATCATCAATGATAAAGGCAAATAAATAATCACCAGAACATAACTACAATGGGAAACTGAAGTCGATAATTGGTTCACTTTGTGTATTTTAAGTTTGCAGAACCCCACACACATGGTGCCGGCGAGGAGCAGAGAGATGAGGGGAGAAGTGTCCCCCCACCCACCTTGACCCCCATGAATAATCTCAACTATATTCATCGATTTCATCAGATAACTGATCATCTCTTCCCTTCATTTTGCTTCTGTATATAAGACCTGAATATCTGCACTTAAGAGAAAAGAGGGGCGGGAGGGGGGGTGGAAATCCTAGCAGTCACATCAATCAGAAAGAAAAATGAGGGGGAAAAAAAAATCCAAACATCTTTTTCTTCTTCTTTCTTTCTCGGTAGATTTTTTCATGTAATGGTGTAATGTGATGCCTTTCTTTGGGTGAAGCAATTTGCATCACTTAAAGGAATGAAAGGAAACTATAATATCAAGTTTATCTAAACTACTAAGTGGAAAGAGGCTTGAAACTCTAACTAAAGCCAAGAGAAGCACAAGCTGATAAAAAGTTTCAGCGTCAGGGACAGAGGTTGGGTAGACATGACTTTGGACACCAGAGTAGGACCACCTGCTTTGAGCATGACCGGAAGAGGAGCTTTGGGTTCCTTTCCTGTAAGACAGGGTAAGAATGCCGACTGCAGAGGGTCCTAGGAGAGTTGATGAGATAGTGGACGTCAGTGTCCATCTCCCTGCCTGGCATGGAGTAAGGACTGACAAAGTGTGTGGAAGGAGTTAGTTAGTTAGTTAGTTAGTTAGTTAGTTATTTATTTATTTATTTATTTATTTATTTATTTATTTATTTATTTATTTATTTATTTATTTATCAGAGGGAGAGAGCACAAGCAGGGGGAGTGGCAGGCAGAGGGAGACAGTGAAGCAGGCTCCCCGCTGAGCAGGGAGCCTGATGTGGGACTCGATCCCAGGACTCTGGGATCATGACCTGAGCCGAAGGCAGACGTTTAACCGACTGAGCCACCCAGGCATCCCAGAAAGGAGTTGTTTTTATTAGTCCTGGTATTTCACCTGCCATTTAATCTCGAATTAATTCTAAATTCCCCTCACGACTGATTCTCTAATGCCTTGATTTTGTCAAATATTCTAATTTGGTAAATTCATGCACTCATACAAACTCTTCCTAAGCCCCAAGTACTAGAAATGGAATCATAAAACTAGCATCCTTAATCATAAAACAAGCACAATTACCAAGTCTTCACTCATGGGAGAATGGATCATCCAGTATAAGTACATCCATACAATGGAACACTGCTCAGCATTAAAAAGGGACAATTGACATATACTTTCGAAAAGTATCAGGGAATTGTTGAATCACTATATTTTACACCTGACTAATATAACACTGTTAACTACTGGAATTTAAATTAAATTAAGAAAAAAAAAAAAGAAAAGTATTATGGGTTGCAAAGGCATTATGCTACACGAAAGAAGCTTGTCATGAAAGGTTAATTACTGTAGAATTCTATCTATATACATTATCGAAAAACCCAGAACTGTAGTAAAGGGGAACAGACCAGCGGGTGACAGGGAAGAGGGGTGGAGGGAGAGTGTAATGATAGAGGGAAGGAGGAGGAAGTTTCCTGGAGTGAGGGAACCATCCCTATACTGATTGTTGTGGTCATAATACCAATCCATACAGGAATGAAAATTCATAGAATTGTACACAACCAGAAAAATTCACTTTCGCCATATGATAATTTAAAAAGCACAATAAAAGGCATTCAAACACAAATAAAAGTCTTCATTCTTGGAAGATGCATTCCATTTTACACACAGAGACAAAAAAACCAAACCCAACCCCCCCCCCAAAAGCAGTGCCACAACTCTGTGCGTGTATGTGGGTGACGTGTGTGTGAGTGTATGAACCTGAAAAAGAAAGAAAGGGTAAATATCATGTATAATTTATATGACTATGGAGTGAAGTGTGAAGAGGTTCCACCCAGATTGTCGATTTGGATTATGGGATGGGGGTGGAGGAGGGAGGGGGCAGTGAGCATGGTGGGGGTGGGGGAGAATGGGAGAGTCAGGCGTAAAACAGGGAAAAGATAAGCAATTACAATATGAAAGGAGCAACTATAATACGGTCCTATTTATGTAAAACGATGCCCATAGGCACATGGGTAAATATATATATATGGCTGTGTGGCTACGGGCTGGAAGTCTAGTTGTGCGGTCATCCCCTTCAGTAGGGCAAACAAATTTGGGGGTCAACTGTAGAGGATGCAACTTTGGGAGTAATTCACGAAGCTGCAGACAGATGAGCTAAAAGTTCTGAGATACATCAACTCTCCCCTTTCAAAATGCCCAGCTCTCCTTATTTCAGTGTATAAGCAGGGAGAAGAGAAAGTGTCAAATCACCATACAATCTTTATTGAGGCATGTAATGCTCCTGGTTAAAAAAAAAAAAAAATGTTCTCTTTGGTACAAAACATTTCAATTTAGATCTCAATCTGGTTTGCTAACATTAATTGGCTAATCCACCCAAACACCCCTTGTGGACAATTTCAGAGGAAATAAAATAATTCGGTCCATTTTCCACGTAGACATGAGGATAGCAACAGAATGTGTTCACTGTTAGGTGTTCAGACATTTCTCTTTATATGGTATCTCTCAGCCTTTAGGCACTGGCCCAGCCTGGTGAGCCCGGCCCCCATTATAGGCAAGGAAACTGAAGCTCATAGGAGGCAATGAAGGGCCTTTCATATGAGTAGAATGCCTTTAAATTTTCAAAGTATTTTCAGGGATGTCTGTGCCTCCCGATAGCATCAGGGACTTGCCCATGAAACATGTGGCCTAATTCTTTTAAGAAAAATGGAAACAAATCTATCAAAGAATGCAAGGACAACATTCTTAGAAAAGACCCTAAGAGGACAGACTGTTCAAATCTACTTGTTCTAGTAGTGAAAAGATTAGGCTAAAACAGACCTTTTGGTCCTGAATATGCCCCGTAGTCAGTGTCAGGAATGTTGATAAGGATAAATCAAGAACACAGAGTATTAAGAAAAAAAAAAGAGAGAGAGAGAGTATTACTGGCTTTGAAACCACAGAGTCTACAGAGTTAGGAAAATTTCCCCAGTACTATATTTGGCGATGTGATAAGATTTATTGGAATGGCTAAGACGTTCAGTTGGATTTTCATTGGTTTTTCTCGCAAAGCTGAATATACATAGAGCTCAATATAAAGAAACATGTAAAAATATGCATTTTTAAAAATAGAGCTACCCATCAAAGCTCTGTGTTCAGAATATAACTACCTGCCCACTTGTGTTACCTGGCTCTCGGGCAGCCTCATTTTCCTCGAACAGAAGTCAGTGTTAATAACACTATATTCCGTGAGGCATGTCTTCCTTTCACCCCTGGGGCAAGACCGTGCCTACCGATGTGGCCGATGGCGAGGAACAGATACACGTTGGGGAAGTATGGCAGCTAGCTCACACTGGGTACATTATCCTCATAGCTGTCCATGTAGCTGCCGAGCCATAGGGAAAATGAGATTAATTACAGGAAGTGCAGACACATCAAAGGCAAGGAAATAGCAGATCAGAGCTTTTGGCTAAAGGGACCAGCTCGAGAACAAATGGGGGTCATGTCGAAGTCAACAATGACAGAGGTCAAAACAGAATGAAGTGAAGCCAGTTGGAGGAAGGTGAGTGATGTGGCATCTAAGGGCTTAAGGGGTGGGTGCTCGTGGAAGGATTCTGGGGCTGGACTCCCACCCGGGAGGGAAGGGGAAGGCCAGGAAAACAATATAATGCATAATATAAAAACCATAAAGCATTGCTTTTGCAATGCAGTCAAATGCTAGCAGGGGCAGGGAGAGAAAGAAGGACAGAGGGCAATGAACAGTTGCACACATGACGACAGGGAGGAAATGAGGGCGGGAAGGGAATAAGGGAGGAAGGGTGGAAGGGAAGGGATAAGGGAAGCAATGAGTCAAAAAATAAAATTAACACGGATTCACAGGTAAACTGGAGTGAACAGAAAATCCCGATAAATAAGTTTATGTCAGGACAAGCTAACTAAGCACGGGTTCTGTCCACAAGTAATTTACTATTTAGCGAACCTGCTTAAATCACGCCGGGCTGGGCGCACGCTGATAAAGTGTCGTCACGCAAGCAAGAGGAGACAGGTGTGGCGGGGAACAGGGAGAAAGTGAGCACAGAGGGGAATGGGAATGGTAAGCAGGAATAGGGAGAACAGAGAGAAAGAGGGAGGCGGGGGAACTCTGGTCTTCTAAGATTAGAGTTTGGGGAGGGGAATTCCTTCACTTGAGGAGAGCAAAAATTAACCAGGGTGAAAAGAACGACAGAAGCCTTCTGGAATGGGAGGGCGGATTCAAGGTATTTTGGGCACGTGCACACCCACCCTTGCCTCAAGTCTCAAGCTAACGCCACTCTCAAAGTCTAGAACTCTCTCTCGGAACCCAAGATGCGGATGTTCAAGGGAAGGCTGTGCCACCAACATCCCATCAGAGGGATGGGGAACAAAGGCTCCGCAGGGCCAATTCGTCATCCCACTCTGAGAGAGAAGAGCTCAGCCAGGAGCTCATCAAGGGTGCCTTCCGCCCCAGCCAGGCTGCTCCCCACAAGCACGGGCGAGCCATTCTTTACCCTCTGTCTACCTCTCTCTTGCCTCCTGCTTCCCTCTCCTTTCTCTCCCCATTGCTCCCAATCTCAACCTCTCTTTCCCCCTTTCTGTTCCTCTCTCTTAGGGAACACACACAGCTCGGCTTCCACAGCACAAGAGTTTTCTGCCCGGGGTTGGAAGACCGGTTGCCAGTGTGGTTCCTTTTTGTCTTTTTCAGGGTCATTCAAGTGCAAACGGTGATGAGTAACAGATTATAACGCAGCCCCAATTAAAATCCTTGGATGTCACAACGCACTAATGTCAACATATTGTTGTAGCAGCTGCCCACGACTAGGAAAAGGAAAGCTGATTTGGGGTTTTTATTTCTTTTCCAAAATCTGAAAGCCTAAAAAGACTTCTTAAAAACTCACGGCAGAAAGACCAGAGCGGCAGGACAGGGTGTGGGAAAGCAGGAAATATGCGGATGTGGCACCCCTGGGAAGCCATCTCTAATGATGGGGTGGATTTGACGAGCGGCTCATCAGAGGACCCGGATGCTCAGCTTTTAACTTATTTTTGCAAAGCAGGTATTTTTGCAAACAAGAATTAAGAGAATGGCCTCCAGCTAAATTGCAGGGAGTCCCTAAAGAGCAAACCCTCAGAGGGGAGAGTCACTGAAGAAGAAAATGAAGATGACAAGGCTGTTGCTTCTTAATAAACATGATCACATTTTCGGCATGCATTATTTATTACTTTTCTTTCACTGATTTATTGCCCTAAAACGTGTAATCTAATATGGAGAGGAGCACACACATGCCTTCACAGATGTCCCGGCGACTTCCTTGCATTTCACAGAAAGCAAAACACATAAGAACCCCAAACATTCAGGAGGTCTCAGTCTGATGTGACCGCTATAAACAACTCAAATCTGGTTTTTCTTCCCTTCTTTATCTCCGTGCTTCTCTCCTTCTTTAAAAGATACATAAATAGAATGAAATCGTTGTCATCAAAAGTGATAAAACATTAGTCACTGTAAGCACCTTCTACAGGTGAGGGGGCTTCATTAATGACGTCACTGATCCTGCAGAAGAGCCCCTCCCCCATTTTGCATGCCCAGCAGCGAAGGCTCAGAGAGGTTAAGTGACTTGTAGGAAATCACACAGCTAGAAATTGCTGAGCTGGGATTAAAGCTCTAATGTCTGGCCGCTGTTTTAATTGGTAAATCACACTGTCTCTGTCCAAAGTAACAAAGCCAATGAATGCCAAGCCTGAGTTTGAACCAGATTAACCTGAGTCCAGAACTTGAGATCTTTTCCACTAACCACACTGCCCTTCAACATATCAATTCCTCTGAAATCAGTCAATCCTGTGACTTACAAAAGAAAACAACAAAAAGCCTTTTGGCTCTGCCAAAGGTTACTCTGCCTCATTGTTTTTTCTTTTTCTTCTTTTTTTCTTTCCGCTTTGTTCTGATATAGTTTATATACAATATACATAACCACTTCTTGAGCCTTTATGCGGACTTAAATCTTATGTGGACTTAAATTCCCAGCATCCAGTATTAAGAAACTAATAACTATCATTAATAAGGAAACATTCTGAGCCACGATCAACCATACAGAGCTAAACTCTTCTTTTTTTTCTTTTCTGCTACTGCTCCCTTTCCCCTGATGGGAATTAAAAAGAAACACGATTATGAGTCTCTAACCTTTTGTTGGCTTTTCTTCCAAGAAGGAAATGGGTATGAAGTCAGTGCTGAGCTCTGAAACTGTTGGCACGGGGTTGTTAACACGACCCGTGGAGGAGAACCTGACGCATCAGCTTAGGGATATGTGCTAAAAAGCAAAAGGCCAGTGGAAGGATGCTGGGAGCTGGAGCTGGGAGATGGGGGGGATGGGTACCTAACAGACGGCCAGTGTGGGAGCGTGCACCAAAAATGTGCTGGGTAGACTGAAGGCAAAATTTGAATCTTCAACATTGACCTTCATTCACTGTGTTTGTGCATGTATGTTTTTTCCTGACTATAATAATAAATCATGTTCCATGTAGAAAATGTGGAAGTCATAGAAAAATATAAAGAAAAATCCCACTGAGGATAAATTATAGCATAATAATATAATAACAATGTTACATAATATAATATCACCTTTAATATTATATCTATCTATAGTTACATCTATCTATAAATATACCGTAGCCGTAAATACCATAATATTTATAGGGTCATAACATACATCTGTTTACTAATATGCCTTTTGTTCACCCTAATCAATATATTAGGGACTTCTATCTTTATAAGCATGGGTTTTTAATGATGGGTGATAAACTTTTATATAGTTATCATTTTAAAAAATAATCAATGCCTTATTATTGAACATTGCAGTTGTTTCTAATTTTTCCCTGTCTTATAAATACTTCACTGAAAATAATTTACATATATCTTAATGTGGATATAACTTCTACTAAGTTCCCAGAAACAGAATTATTTTGTCATGGGCCGTGTTCACCTCAGAGGCATGTAATAAATTGCCAAAATGTTCTTCGTAGAGTGTGACCAATTTGAACCTCATCATGTGGTACGTGAAAGTGTTCCTGCTCATTTCTCCTGGACTCCCCAATGCTAGATACAGACACAAAAAATTAGCCAGTAACTAGATAGCCAAAATAATAATAGTAATCCTAATAATAACCATACTTGGTTAATTTTAAATTGCATTTAAGATGTACTAACTTACACATGTCAACATTTTGTAGCAATCGACCGGGTTAAAATGTAAACAAAAATACTCTCTGATATGAAGAATTCAAGAGGCAGGGTGGGGGGTTGTGGGGGGTGGGAGAGGGAAATGAAACAAGAGGGGATCAGGAAGGAGACAAACCATAAGAGACTCCTAAACTCATGAAACAAACCGAGGGTGGCTGGGGGGTAGGGGCGGGTAGGGATAGGGTGGCTGGGTTATGGACATTGAGGAGGGTATGTGCTATGGTAAGTG
>CM052885.1:114603548-114618156 GCA_028534135.1 Potos flavus | reverse complement strand
ATACCCTGGGGCAAATAATACATTATGCTTTAATTACAAAAAAATGTAAACAAAAATAAAGAATTAATAAAAACAAATGTGAACTCCAATGGCCCGGGTGTATACAGTGAGTACTGAACAAGAAAACCAATACTCCAAGGGAGGAGTGGGGTAGAGGATGGCTGGTTAATGCTAAAATTATACTGTTTTTCTAACCGACCCCACGGCTTAGCCCATAAGAGCTTAGCTATGAGAAAATGTGTCCTACATGAGGTTGAGGCAATTTCTTCAAGAGAAGAGCTTGTTTTCCTTAAGACTTTATCCTTTTTCCCTACCCTATCTAAATTAGGAAGATGACTCAGTTCTTTTTCCATATGGGAAAGAGGTACATTTTCCTCAGAGTCATCTATGAATCAGACTCAAGATGAAATCCACCATCTGGGTTACTGACAACAAGTCTCAGGAATGAAGCCAGGTGACCAGGTAGAAAATAGCCAGAATATGGCATAAAAATAACAGTCATTTGCAAATCAAAGAACAGACACCTTACTGGAAAGTCTTCTTCCTTAATTTGCATGATCATGATCTGGGAGCTTCCCTTCACCTTGAGGCAACATGGCGCCTGGCTCCTCTCTGAGGGGTGGGATCAGGCAAGGCAGGGTATTTCAATCTGGCTTCTGTCTCTTACCAGCTCTGTGACTGTAGACAAGTCGACTTGCCTTTTTGAGCCTCATTTTCTTCCTTGTCATTTGTGAAATTGTTATAAATACTCCCTCCTTCACAGTGTAGATGTGAGGATTAAATAAAATAATGGATGCAAAGAAGTTAGCACACGTAGGAAGCCCTCAATGAAATATTAGTCTCCTGATCTTCTCAGCTTCGACATCACCATCATACCCAAAGGGGCCCCTTCTTTCCAGTTACCCGCCACCTCGTGACAGCATTTTTAGTTTCTGGGTGTTTTGTTGTTGTTGTTTTTGTTTCTTAACACTTAGCACTATCTTGAAATAAGCTTATTTGATTTTGTGTTTATTCTCTGAATCCCTCACTTGAATGCCAGTCATCTGAGAGCTAGGATCATTTCTGTCTCATTAAATACATAGGACAGGGGCTGACACTTAGTAGGCACGCAATAACTATAGGTTGAAAAATAAAAAATACATCAATAGGTGTTCATGCACGTACAGATACATACATGCTTCTAAACCGCCAGTGTTCCCTTGGCTAATTAATATTCTCTTTCTCTCCCTACCTCTCCCTCTCGTGCTCTCCCCCCTTCCTTTTTTTTCAGCAAATAATTATTGAGCCAACCTCTTTGCTAAACACTGGGGATACATTCATGAACAAGACAGAACATTCTGGAAAGAGCCTACGGTTCAGATTTCTCTCTTCATCTCACTTCTTCGCTATTCCTTCCTGATGCGTCACTCAGATTTCAGCTTCAACTACATATACGGCGGGGACTCAGAGAGCCTTGTTCGATTCTTGGGGTTCTTGCCAGGTAGTTGCAAATGACTACCCCAGACTCCATTGTCTGTGGACTTCCGGCTTTGGCCATATTTTACTTTTCTATAAAATACGCTATTTGGTTTTGAGATCTGCTGCTGTCCACCAAAAATACAACTCTGTTACTAACCCTGCCAGCTCCTGAATGATACCTTTGTGGACACTAAAAACAATTTAATGGCATGTCACAATAGCAATTCACTCTGTTAATAGCGCCGCTCAATAATACTATATTGCATAAACCTCCTCCAGTCGTCTGACAAATAATTCACCTTTACTCACCCCACAGTAAGCTCCATTTCACTAACAAATATATTTCTCCCCAAACCTACAAATATCCAGCATCTCTGTCCTGTGACAATAGCTATTTTTTTTTGTATGAGGTCAGTGGTATCATGTTTCCATTACCTCTTGCTGGCTCGGTCTCAATGACAACCTTTTTCCACGCGGGGCATCAAATTAGGGGACAACATGGTTTCTGATGTCTCGCTCACATACCAGTGAATGAACGCTTCATGACTACACAGGCGCGGGAAGCATTGCTCTCTTTGTGGACATCCGTTCTGCCAAACCCAGTCTCCGTGTGCTTGCTCTAAGACCAAGCCGCGGGGACCGTCCACCTCCATAAGAACTAGTGTTCATTAGATTTATTATTTCTTCCAAATGGCTCCTTTCATGGCAGGAGGCACAAGGGTTCTTGACCTGGGGGTCTGAGGACCCCAAGTGATCTATGAGTTCAGGCGTTTCGTGAATGTGAATTTTTTTTTTTTTTAATTATTTTCACCAACCTTTACCTGAAATGCAGCACTTCTTCAATTAGAAATGCAGGTATCAAATCAGGGGACCCGTGACTTTAGCACCAGTACAAATCACGGATATCATATCGTACTACGGTTGTTAGAGACTCTCCTATCCTGGACATTTATTAGGATTTCAACATGAGAGTAGTTATTAGACCTCCGGATAGAGTGGATTATTCAATGTGGTAACTCAGAAGTATGTATATAACTACATCAAAAACTGTTTTTTAAAAACATATTTTGATAACTGAATTTCTATGTAGTTGTTTCTTTGTCATTTAAAAACGGTATTTTGTTTTATGCATTTTATGCATTTAAAAACGGTATTCTGGGAAGGGGCCCATAGGCTTCACCAGGTCACCAAGGGGGTCATCGATAGCCTAGCACGGCCAGAAGGCGCTGCAGGGGCGCGTGGCGGCAAAGGGACTGTGGTTGGAAGCCAGGCGCACTCAGGCTCAAATCTTGATTTTTCAATAACAACAATAATAATAAAGCAAGCACCTCTAAAGTGCTCGCCATGTGCCAGGCACTGTTCTAAACCCTTTGCACACATTTAATTCATTTAATCTTTCTAGCTACCCTGTCACGTTTGTGCTCTTAGTATCCTCCACCTTATGAAGAAGGAAGGGGTCTGAGACTCGGAGATGTTAAGTAACACGCCAAGATCACTCACTCAGCTGGTATGTCGGAAAGTGAGGCTTAAGCCCAGAAGGAATTGCTCTCCGCCTCCCCACTCCTCTCTCCCATATCAGCTGTAACAAAAACAAGTGTTTTGTAGGCAACATTCCGTTACTCCTCAAAATAACCCTCTAAACTCTGTATGACCATCCTCCTCCTCATTTTTTAGATGAGAAAACTGAAATTACAGAGAAATTGAGCAAGGTGCCCCAAGCAATACAGCTTGGAAGCGATGCCAGACAAATGCGGAATCGAGCGCACTGCCTGTTTTGTAAATAAAGTTTTATTGGCACACAGCCATGCCCATTTGTAGAGGCACCGTCTGTGGCCGCTTTTATGTTGCAACGGCGGAGCTAGAGTTGCTGCAGAGGCCAAATAGCCTGCAAAGGCCTAAAATATTTACTATCTGGCTCTTTACAGACAAAGTTTACTGATCGCGCTCTCAATCATCATGGGCTAAGCCAACTCCAGGCTCTGCCTGTCACTTACTGGCTGGCAATGAGGCCCTGGGAAAGAAAATCACCTAAACTCTCAGTATCATGAGCTGTAAAATGAGTGTATAGTGGTCTCCATAAGTCAGGATGGTTGGGAGCATGAAAAGCATGCAGAGCTTAGCACCATTTCTGGCATATGATAAAGGTTCCGGAAATTTTGGTTGCTGTTATTATCACTATTATTTTCACTTGAATCTGTTCTCAGACCTCATGTCATCTTCTAAAAAGTTTAACAGTCCATGAAGTCAAGCTGGCAATTTCTGGTCACGTCAACCTACGGAAGAAACCGGATTTGCTGGACGATACTGGGTTTGCGTTTCGTTGTTTGAAAGTGTAATCTGCCTCTCAGATTAGGACAACATTGCCCTCTGAAACAAGCCAATTACTGATCAATGAGCTGGTCCTTCCAGAGACATCGGCACTGCTCAGTCAGCTCTTTCATTATGTATGAAATTCAGCCCCCAAATGGGTTCAAGTGATGGGAACTAAACCTGGGTCACAAATCACCCAAGACACGAGAGCTTGATTGTAAATGAACATGAGGGTTTGAACGCATGGGGTAAAGAACAACGTCAAGCAAAAGAGGTCCCTGGTGGGAGGAAGAGGCCAGTCCAGGGAAGATAGTAAAATTACATAAAATGGATTTTTTTTTTTTAGAAGGAAAGAATGCCAACCCCATTTCTTGCATGCTGCTTCCCAGAGAAACACTGGCTGATGCTAAAAAGGAGTTGTCTCCCCAAAGCTCTGTCAACAGAGGCAAAAAGGAAATTAAGATGATTACATATGTTTAGGGGAAATTAAAGTGTTTTGGCTTGAAGTTTGCTTTCTCTATCAACCATATTCAGCAGGCAATTACTCAACACTCCATTTGGCCTGGAAGATGCTGCCTTAATATGGAGAATCCTTTTTATAAGCTCTCTTTAAAAATTAAGGCAGCAGAGGAATGTGGCTAGGAGCTCAGTTTGGAGTCCGACTTGCATGGGTTTGAAGCCCAGCTTCTTTACTGCCTGGCTCATTTCTCCTAGGCTCAGTTTTGTCATTCAGAAAATGGAATCTTGTTGGTATTATGGGCCTGAATACTTGGGCCCCCCATCTTTCTATGCCCTTTGCCAGCTAACTGTTTTGTGTACCCCCCTTCTCACTCCTTGCTTGGCACGTGACTCGCGTCATCTATTGGGACATTTGCAAATGGAATGCAAAACAGAAAATTGAAAAATGTTTACATGACCTGGCTTGCTCACTTTTCCCCTCTGCACTTGCTACAAGAGGAAAATGCAGAGGCTACCTTGCTGGATGATGAGAGATGCCTGGGATGGGGCCGGGTTGTCCCAGCCGTCATAGCCCAGGCTGTTCTCTATCAGCCCCACAGCTAGCCAATCCCCAACCATGTGAGTGAGCCCCGCCAAGATGAGCAGAGTCCCTAAGCCAACCTGGAAGCTGACCACAGATTTGCAGGCAAGGCCACCTGAGATCAGCCCAGCCCGGCCCAGATCTGCCGGACCCCTCGGACTGGTGAGCGCAATCAATGTTTATTGTTTTATGTCACCCAGGCTCGGGGGTGTTTGTTATGTAGCACAGTCCTGTCGACAGATAACTGATACAGATCATGTTCACTTCACAGGCTTGTCTTAAAAAATAAGATGATACCTAGTTAGCCCAGAACACAGAGTTGGTATCTGACGAGGAGAGGTGGTTCGAGATACTGGAATTGTTACTGCCCTGGGATACTTGCAAGAGGTATGAACCTAGGTTTTGTCTCTAACCCTTGTATGTAGTCATCAGTTGTATTCCTTGCCTTGGGGAAGGGATGTAGCCGAGCGGGAAGCAGAAATACCTTCTACCTCTCCTTGGCTTTTATCTCCAAAAGCCTAAAAACCCCTTGAGAGACTTAGAGGATTTGTAACAAAAGGTTAAGAAAAAGAATTTGGCCAGAATTGAGTGTTGAGGGAGGAACTTCCTCTGCCCTACCTTCCCCACCCCCCATCCCAGATAAACAAGGGGTTCTACTTGACTGGGAGGAGGAGAAAAGAGGGAGGAAGGACGAATGCTCAGCTGCTGGAAGGCCAACAGCTCAGGGACTGAATGGCTCTGGTGTGTCTAGGCAGCCAGAGCCCAGGGACGAAGAGGAAGGGGACCCATAACAGATCAGACTTAAAAAGCTGTGTCTACTTTGCTGAAAATAGGAATAAACTTGAAACCCAGAAAATGAAAATGATATTCCCTTCCATATCTTTAGTTTATTGCCCTGAGACTCATACTCTCTAGGTGACAATGATGTAATGATTTTTGTAGACATGGGACATGACTACGTTTAAGGTCCAAGTACCATCTCTACTGGTAAGAAAAGCGGAGTTTTTACAGTTAACGTAGATGATATTTTACATAATATCTATCCATAGATGATCTCGTCTCCAATAGATCATGTCCTAGGAGGGAGAGTAGAGAGGTAGAGATTCAGGACAGACCCTTACATGATGACCCTGGCTGCCCCAGACCCCTGGGGAAGACCATTCCACAGAAAGAAGTCCCACCCTGGCAGTTTTCAGGCTGTATCTGGCGAGGACATGTATTTTCTTTGGCTTGCTCAGTGTTTATACACTTAAAATACGCTATCAAGCTTTAAAAATCAAGAAATATCTTTCTAAACACACATACACACAGAGACGGAAAGATAGAGAGGGAGAGAGAAATCCAGATTTCTGGCTTCTTTTGGAAAGAAGTAAAGGAAAACATTACATAGCTCACGGAGCATGAAACTGGAGCCGGGAGCAGTGGCTCCCCCTAGAGGCAGAGTGTGTGCTTCAGTCCACCACAGTCCCTACCGCTCCCTAAAGCCTTGCCAGTTAAAGGTGCTGGGCCAACAGTCTGTTCTCGCATCCTTTAGAGTGGACAAAAATTTCTCTGTACCCATGATGCTTTTAAAAGTGGAAAAAGAAAAGCTAGACAGAGGAGGCTATGTATTTCTTGCCCACTACCTCATTTAATTTTCCTGACCAGGTTTTGGGCATTTGATGTGTGCCCCTATATTTAATCCTTAAAATGATTCAGTGATGGGATGGGTGTGATTTCAAAAGGGAGATAACTTCAGCTAGGATCTATTGTTTTCACAAGCACTTTTACATAGTACACACACATACACACATCTAAGGGAGTAACAGGTGAAGGACTACTGGTAAATAATACTGCTTTTGTTTATGTGAAGTATTTTTAATTTTTCCCTAAATAGAAATATTTGTTTTCCAGGGAGTCCTACATATTTTCTGGGGGAAAAAGATCTATCACTGGAACTTTAGTAAGATTCTGAAAAGCCCGCAAAAATGTTATGGCAAATAGGGGGGAAAAAAAGCCATTTGTAAAGAAGTACTATTTGTATCGAATATCATGAGAAAATAAGTGCATCATGACAATTTTGTACATCTTCTATGATTTGATTGTCAGTAATGAAGCCCACAGGAGAGTGATAAATGTGCAGTGGAAAAGTATCTATTTCACTTACATGGCAAATTATGCAGCTCAGAGCTTGATAGCACTTGGCAAAATACAAATGTATTTGAATGGAATTCAAATTGTTGCTCTTTGCCTAAGACACAGGTAATATCACCAGGGGTCCTGTCTTTGGATTTTTATAAGAGGTAAGAGTTTAAGTAATAGTAGCAGTATTACAAAATTACCTTTAAACACTGAAAACATTTTTACTTTGTTACAGGGTGTAATTTCCACTTTTCCCCTCTAATGGTTCATATACAGAAAATGATACACTAATGCAATTTTTCAAATTTAGTTACCTTTTTTTGTGTTCTAAAATTATACGTTCTCGTCATTTGCCCTGTTTGTCAGTCTCCAGGATCCATTTATTTCCCTGTTCTTATGGTTCCATAATTTATCTTCTTGTCACAGAACTTTCATAAACTTTTTTTTTAAGATACAAAATACTTGCAATAAACTCTGACAAAAATGCTTCCAGTTCAACTTTTGAAATCTTTCAATTATGTTTTGAACGATTATCATACTTTCTAGTGTTGCTCTGCTGTGAAATCTCTCGTGGAGTGACATCTTACTAGGGTAGGGGAAAAATTACTTGAAAAGAGACTCACTTCAAACCATTTATATTTCTTTGCCTCTTCACTTTTGAATCCATAGATTTATATTCATAATCATGCCACGTAGAGAAGAGAAAAAAGGACTGATAAAACGAGAATTGTATCTGTGGTAGATGGAAAACACTATTCAGTCAAACTCCAATTATCTAAAAAGGGTGCGGGATGGAAGGAAACTGTGTTTTTGTGAGCCTTTGGATACCAGAGGGAGACAGAAAGATGAGTCCATCGTTCACGGGGCTCATTCAAACGAAACCAAATTAAACCAAGCCAAATCAAACCAAACCAAACCATAGTAGTCTCAAGTGATTAGAAATGCTCAGTATTAAATTTGGAGCAACGCGCCCATATCTCCATTATCATGAGGAGCTACTCTGTGAATACCCGTGTTAACTGGATTGTGGATTGTTATTGGATTGTTCAGCAAGCTTATCTGCAATGCTGAAGGTGTGAAAGGAGAGAAGCCCTTGATCTGTGTTATTCAATGGAAATAGAAAGAGAGCCGCATATGTAATTTAAAATTTTCTAGAAGCCACATTAAACAAGAAAATAGTAACGAGTACCATTAATTTTGATAATATATTTTATTTAACCCAATAGAGCCCAAATGTTGTCATTATAGCAGGTAGTCCTTATAACAAATTATTAAGGAGATTCTTTTACATTTTTTCCAAAGTCTTGGAAATTCCGGGCATATTTTATACTTCCAGAGTATCTCACTTGGAATTAGTCGCATTTCTAGTGCTCGATAACTGTATGTGGCTCATGGCTACTGTGATGGGCAAAACTGCTCTAGACTGGCTCCCCTAGATTCAGGGGTCCCAATAAGAGCTCCTACAGAACTTGACCTCTCTTACCATAGAACTTATCATCATTCTTGCCATGGTTTGATTGGTGGTGTCTCTCTCATTTGCTTAAGTTCGGTGGTACCTGGCTATAAACAGATCCATTTTGTTCACTGTTGTAACACTAATTTTGGAAACAGTAGGTGCTCAGGAAAATTTATTGAATAAATGAGTTAATTCAATGAATGGATGAATGCGTATATTTTGTGAAAAGAGAGATCTTTTTGAAGGAGAATTTGGTGTAGGAGACTCTATGAGTTCCCCACCAAGATCCCCTACTGGTGCAGCCCCCCACAGCTATCATGAGTGGTGGCAGCTCGCCACCCATGGCTGCCCCCCTGCAGAATTGTCCTCAGCAGCTGGCAGGTGCCACTTTACCTCAAAAGTTATGACACCTTGCTGCCACCCACAGCCAATGTCTGACTGATACTGGGATACAAAATCCACCCTCCATGTCTCTAAAGAGGAGAAACCCACTGGGCATTAAGTTCCAGAGCCCTCTGTCTGTGCTTCGGACCAAAGTTAGACTTTACCTGGGACCACATCCTTCCTCAGCACTGTCTTGCTTCCCTCACACCCTTACAGGTTTTACTGCGATCACTCAGTAAATCACCTGTACCCAAATCCTTGCCTCAGGCTCTGCTTCTAGTGAACCTGAGGTAAGGCACTATAATTTTCTTTTGTCATATTCTAACTCTTCTTCCTCCCATCCTCCCCCTTTAAAATTTAAATCCATTTGTTTCTTACAAAATCTTTCCCAAATACCTTTCCTTATTAGCCCTCAAACTATCAATATGTTGCTTTATAAGAACCATTTATCAGTGTAGCCGAAGCCTTCAAAGGCATTTGGCTTTTTTATCTGGATATTTATTTTACTCCATGAAGGCACTGTAAATTCCCTGAGTATGCCGATCAAACCGTTGTGGTCAACAGCAAAACCCACGACGACACAATTTTACAATTCTCCTGAGTGATAAAAGGGGAGTGATAATTCTGTCATTCCGCCATGTGGCCTCACTGTAACGTGAGTGTGACATGACTTGACGAAAATACATATTTCTCATCCTATCTGGCTGCCATTTCAGCTCTTCAGGAATAGAGAGACAGGTGGATTGCGGGAAATCTTGGAAAGAGATTAAGCAGGGAGAACTACATTGAATTTGTTTACCGCTTGGCCAAAACATGAGAACAAAGAACAGCTTAGAATCCAAGTGGTACCCTGAATGTATTTGCCTTTTGTCAGGGTTACAGATTTTTAAAATGGGTGTATCTGTTTGTATTCCCAAATGACCTTTCAATGCCATTAACTAGGTTCCACGACCTTTACACATGCTGCTCCTTCTTCTGGGAACCCTGTTCTCCTTAAGTATTTGCATGGCTGGCTCCCATGGATCACTTGGGTCATCACTCAATCTAAAATTGTTTCCTTCTCCTTGCACTATTCTCGAACGCATGACCATGTGTTATATGCTCAGCAGCCCTTAGCACGAGCTGATTACCTTATATACTTACCTACTGTCTCTACCACTAGTAAGTAATATCCCCGAGGACTGGCACTTCTATCTTTTTCGCTTCTCAATCCCCAGTGCCTAGAACAGGGCCTGGCACACTGTGGTTGCTTGGTAATTATTTGTTGAGTGGACAAATGACTCAGGTTACTTTGTGTAACTCCAAGTCTTTCTTGATAGTGAAGAGATGTCTCACATTGCCTCTTGCAGGCATGGATGACGTTGGCTGCAAATCTCAATATGCAGCTTCCTAGGTGTTAAGGACTGTCCCCTCAAAATTCATATGTGGAAACCTTAACCCTCAATGGAATGGCCTTTGGGAGGTTATTAGGTTGTAAGGGTGGAGGCCCCTGATGGGATTATTGCCATTTAGGAAGAGACACCTTCTCCCCACCTCTGTCTCTGTCTCTCTCTACCATGTGAAGAAACCAAAAAGAGAACTCTCACTAGAACCCAACCACACGGGCACCTGTCTCAGAATTCCGGACTCCAGAAATTTCTGTTGCTTAAGTCCCCCACTATGTGGTATTTAGTTCACATGAATTAGACACTCGGCAAATACAAACAGCTGCATCCTCATTGGCGATCTTGGGAAAGGGGCTTAAAACAATCTGCTAAAACCTCAATCTAAGGACGTGACCAGTGGCCTTGACTGCGGTGCCGGAACCTCTCCAGATAAGAGTCTGGTCTCCAGTCACAGCCCAACGTCCCTGGCTTTCCAGCCTCAACCAGAGACATTGGCTATTCATTCTTTGCTGGGAATGGGAAGCCGAGATGAACAACACTTCTGCCCTCTAGACTGGTGAACACACAGAAGCTTGGCTTTCTTGGAAAAGATCTGGTTTCTTCTCATGGGGCAGTCTTGCACAGATTCTTTTGCCTTACTCCCGCTGGGCTTTGGAGTAACAAAACTACCTGTTAAAGGATCTATAAAAGACACAGATGCTTCCTGGAAGGTTGATGATTCATTCAACAAACACTTATGGCATGGCTGATCTGAGCCAGAAACTGTACTTGCACAGAAATGATGATGATGAAGAAACAGCAAAGAAACAAATGGCCGTGGCTTCCGGGCCGATGGAGTTCCCACTCTAGCAGAGTGCACTGGCTTCAGTTACATAATCACGTGAAGAAAATAAGATTGCCACTGTGATTAATGCTACAAAGGGGTTTATGGGCAAGGGGAGCCTATCCTCAGGGGCCAGGCCCATTCTGGAGGCCAGGGGAGGTTCCCTGAGACACGAGATTGGAGCTATGGTCTTATGTAGGAGTAAAAGTCAACTGGGGGAAATTACGGGCTGGGCTCCAAGTGACGGAGGGAGGTGTGTGGGATCCCTGGTACTCCACCTGCTGGGGACGCTAGTCACACTGTGTCCGATGTGGTCCGTTGCTCCTAAAATTGTGTAATGAGGCCTTGTGGCCAGTTGGGCAAGCAGCGTGGGCACCAGCCACGGCACAGGGGTACGGGGCAGGGGGCTGAGAGGTGATGAGTGAGCCTGGCGGTCGGGGAGTGAGGAAGAGTCTAGGGCATTCCAAAGAGGTGGGCTGTGGGAAGTCACTGGCATTTTTATTTTAAAGACGTTTACATCGAAGAAAGGAACCTTCAGATTACAAGAGGCAAGGTTTTGCTTGGCAAGAATGGTTTGCCAAGGAAATAAACACAAGGTGAGCACACGGCCGGACACTAGGGCAGCTCCCATCATTCCTTACACATTCACTTCTCTTTTATCATTTTGGAAAAAAAAAAAAACCCTGAAAATAATAATATGATACGATGTAATATCATCTCTAAATAGCAAGCGTTCCTTGATGCATCCAGATACATCTAATTCAGATGAGAACCATTAAGGAGAGATATCATTATCCCCATCTTATGGATGGGAACGCTGAGGCCCAGAACAGCTGTGTAGCTAGCTAGTCCTGCGATGCCTGCCTCACAGCAGCTCAGGCTCCTCTGGCAGTCACAGCAGCAACGTGCTGGGTGGCCCCTGGCTGGACGGACCCCCCAGCCACTCCCACGGACATTCATCATTCCTTCCTTGTTCTTTCATTCCCTGTGATCCTAAAATTCTTTTTCTTGATTGCAAAGGTCCTGCATGATGAGGCCCCTGTCTCCCACCTGACTCATCTCCTGTTACTGTCCCCTCGCTCACGCCCCCCACCCCCTTCCCCCTCACTCTCACCCCTCCCAGCAGCCTTTGCTCTTGCAGCTGTCTTGCCTGGAACACGCTGCCCTCCCTCTCACGTGACTCATTCCCTTACTTCAGTGTGCTCTGATGACCTAATGAAAACACTTGTATGCCCCCCCCCCCATTCCCCTCCCTTTGTTCTCTATTTCTTTGCCTTACATTACTTTTTTCTGCCATGGCACCAAGCAGTACCTAAAATTAGGACATATATTCATGGCCTCCCTCTCTTCTAGAAGGTAAGATCCACCAGGGCAAAAACCTTGCTCATATCCCCACATGTAGCCCAATGGTTGACAAAGAACAGAGCTTCCAAATGAACTTGTCGAACGAATAGGTCAGTGAATGAAGAAGGAAAGCTAACATGGAGGTGGGGGAGGGGCTGCGGAAATGCATAAGATTCGGCCCCTGCAAGGACCCTTCATCCTGGGCCAAACCACTGAGCACGGATGCTTCCCGCATGCAAGGAAGACATCTAGATGTCTGAAACCCAACCCAGGTCCCTTCCTGCCTCTCAGATCCAGACTCAGAAAGTGCTGGGTCCCATTTGAAAACATTAGTAACTCTTACTGAGTGAACACGAGCGCTGTTCATGCCTCTGAATCTGCTGCAGGCAAATAAATACATACCCCAGGCACAAAATAATTTAAGCAGAAGGCCCGAATAATCACATCTCTTCCCTACTACCTCCACGCTGGGGGACTTGGGGTGACAGTGGGTTTGTGTCAAGCCCAGAGACCACCTCTCCCGGGGCACAGGCAGCCACCTGGGGACGACGCCCCGCAGAACGGTGAAAAGAATTTACAGAGTCAACATGCCAGGAAGTATTCACCGAGATGTCCATTTTGCACCCAAAGTTTCCAACACGCGGACATTGCGGCTGACAAACACGATTTGACCAGGTGGCAGTGGGAACAGCAGCGGCAAGTGGTATTTATGGAGTGCCTACTGTCTACTCGAGAGTTGGCCTCGATCATCTCATTTTATCTTTATGACACACCTGTGAGGTGTCTATTTCCACCTAATAGATGAAGACCCGGAGTTTAGAGGTCCCATGACATATCCCCCCTAATAATGCTCAAGGCCAAGTGCACGCACAGGTGTGTCTGGCTCCAAGCTCGGCTTCTGGGTCCTCGTCTGAGAGTGTCCCTTCATGGGATGCTTTGGGCATCCACAGACCACAGACAGTACATCGGAATAATCCCAGACGTAAATTTATAAGAGATGGGGAAAGTAAGTATCCCGGTTCAGATGAGGCCAAGCATTCATCATGCACTCAAGTAATGTTTATGAACCTCTTGCTGTCTCCGGGGCATTGTGTCAGGGGTCGAATGCCGAGAACCAGTTAATCCGTCCTCTCCTGGACCGGTCATGGAATGCAGACCTACTGGGGAGGCAGCCTTACACACACACGAACACTAATCAATTTGTGATAAGTGGGCTTTCAGGATATTGAAATCATGTAAGAGAGGGGATTAACCTACTCGTAACGACTCACTGCCAAATCTTATCATTGTTCCCAAACACACCCGACGCCAACATGGAACACATTTTTCTGGGCATTATAGGGTACTTTCTGGGCACAGAGGAATGTTTCCTTTGCCTCTTAGGTATTCTAAACCTTTCTTTAGGACTTCTAAATAGTTATATTTACTAAAAGATTTCTACTATCTGAGTATAGCAAATATATGCACAGCCCCGTCGGACACATGCCGGCAAACAGAAGAGACAGGCAACAATCAGGTAAATTTCAGATACATGAGTGGCTTATAAATAAATATTTGATACACCAAACAGAGATAAACTAACAATAAGTAAGTGGATTTAATATGGTTAGATACGCAAACCTATTTCAGGGAGATAAGCAGCAATGGGATAAAGGATAGCCAAGTATACAGGGGAACAAATAAATTCCGGAAAGAAAGAAAAGGAAGAAAAGGAAGAAAATTCTCCTCCCGGAATCACTGATAATGTCAACAGCATTCACTCTTACCGCGGTCTCGGTATAGGTTGAGTCCGCTAATCTGTTGTAAGCTATATTCTCTACAGACAGATATAATACCAGTGAGAACATTAAGACCACCTATTTCTATTTCCTTGACACCTGACTTCTGCAGGCTGCCTCACTGGCAAGGGGAGAAGCTGAGGGCTTATCGAATATGCAATCTCCCCGCGAGCGCCGGCTGACGTTCTCAGACGTTGCATAAATCACAAACTTGCAGACTATGGGCCTTGCAAAGTTGAGTCGTGCATTCCACACCCCCTTGCCTTACCCCGTTCCCAGGCCCAAATAGGGGGGATTACAGAGAGCCCAGTATCTTGGAAGAAGACTTAAAAAAAAAAAGACAAGGTTATTGTCAAGCCCGTTCAGGTAGCCTCGGTAGGTGGGGACTTATGTTATACCCCAAATGAATTTCCTGTTAGGATGACTTCTAATCTGAAAGTCATTTCAAGGGCAACTGGAAAGAACAGGCAAATGACGGGGTAGAAGGCATTACGGCGGGTGTGGGGGCGG
>CM052885.1:114586290-114603048 GCA_028534135.1 Potos flavus | reverse complement strand
CTCTGCTTGACTTATTTCACTCAACATAATCTCTTCCAGTCCAGTCCATGTTAAAATAAAAGTTGGGTATTCGTCCTTTCTGATGGAGGCATAATATTCCATCGAATATATGGACCATATCTTCTTTATCCATTCATCTGTTGAAGGGCATCTTGGCTCTTTCCACAGTTTGGCGATTGTGGCCATTGCTGCTATGAACATTGAAGACATTTTTGATCATTTCATCCTTGAATTCATGTTTTGTAAGGGGAAGCCTAATGGGGCTGGGGCAGCTGCTGGGGGCCCAGAGCCTCAGCTCAGGAGTGGTTCTACCCCTTCCCACCTCCCTGGGAAGGGGGTCTCAGCTGCTCACGGCTGCCCTCGGGTGACCGGATCTCATCTGACTTCCTCCTCCCCGCCTGGGTCCTGTTCCTGCTGCCACTCACAGCCTGGGTGGTGGCTGCGTCATGTTGGGGACGGGGGGAGGGGGGGAAGGCCCACCTTCTGCCACTGCTCTCAGCTACCTGTAGGAGCCTGCGTCTGGGTCAGGGGAGGGCCAGGGTCAGACTCATGCCAGGTGCTACCATTCCTCTCTGAGTCGGCAGCGCCAAGCCATGACGGGGGGCGGCCCCCCGCCTGCCCCGATTCAGGTAACAAGTTCATTGGGTGTAGAGGCCCATCTCTTGGGGCTCATCTCTCCAGCACGAGTCGAGGTGCTCGGCCTGAGGGTAGAGGTGATGCACTTCCCTGCCTCCAGCCTGGGATCTGCACTTTCATCTTGCTCTGGGTTCTGCCCCTCGGGTTGTAAGCCTTGATGTAAGGAAGCCAAAGGTGAATATTTATGGCTGTGAATTTCACCTACTCTTCCTTAAAACCGTCTCCGGGGAGCTCACAGGGGCTGCATGGACGCTGCAGCTCGCTTCCCTGCCGACGCGTGCTAGGAATGTACTTGGCTGCCCCTCCAAGTTAGATGCGGTCTCCCCACTCGCCTTCACGTTCCCGGAGAAGCTTTACTTGCTGATGCACGTTTTCTTTCTCTCTGTCACGTCAATCGCCATGTTTCAAAGGGTGACGGCTTTGTCCGTGTGGTGCCCGAATGAATGAGAAGGACAGGGATCAGAGCCCCTGGCATGAGTACGAAGTAAGCCCTTGTGATGTTAAGCCACAGAGATCTGGGAGTTAGTGCGATAGCAAAACTTAGGCTCTACTGATTGATACAATCTCCATGTCAAACGGTTCTTCCCAGCACACTTTCTGGAAAATTGTAGATGCTTAATGCCTGTTTATTGAATGACTAAATGACCTTCTCCTAGCCAAGTCTAGGAGTGGAGATAGATTACATAGATATATTCTCTCTTGCTCAGTGGATTCTGCTAGAAAAGTCCCTTCTATATCAAACTATCATCTTGATTTCTTAACTTCTTTGCTTGATCTCCTCCTTCTCTCTTGACTCTTTCCCTCCTGCGGGTTCTCTTTTTCCTCCCTCTTTCCTCTCTTCTAATTTCTCTTTCTTCTCCCTCCCAGAGAGAGCTTTTGGAAAACCACACGAATGTGGGCAGCTTCTAAAAATGCAGCTCCCATCCACCTTCCAGTCTCCATGCCATGTCTTCCCTCCAACCGCACCGAATCTATTTAGCTGTCTGCTGGCATCTGACTCAGTATGCCCAAAATGGGACTCCGCATCATCTTCAGAACCATCAACATCCCCCCCGTCCCGAGTCTCTGCCTCCACGTATGTATCCGTGGCACCAGCAGCCCTCCAGCTCTTTCTGTAGCTTTATTTTAGGTTTTGCATCTGCTTTTTTAATTTTTAGTTTAGCTTTATCTGTCCCCAAACTTTCCTCGGCGGTGTCTTTTGGATTCACTATGGCCTCGATTTCCATACCTTGCCCCCATGATTCCAGTACTCTCTATCTCATGCCCCAACCATCCTAACAGATCTTGACCTACCTTCCTTGCCTACAACATCAGTTTTTTTATATATTTTTTCCCACCGTGTAACCAGATCCCTCTTATAGAATGATGATTCTCAACTAGCATGCCACCAAGTAATGATGAATGCCTAAAGTGCTTTTCTTTTTCTTTTTTTTTTTTTGGCTGTCCTTGTTTCACAGCGTCACAACTTATCTAGGGATCACACGACAGGAGTGGCTGCCTGAACTGCCTGGAGGGGCCTGGAAGTTAGCAGAGTGAAGGTGCTTATGAGTCATGATGAACTTGGGGGCGCCCTGATGAAGGGATCCCCACTGTGCGCTCCAGCCAGCTGCGGTCACATGGAAACATAGGTCTGGCATGGAGCAATGCTCCAATTTTCCGAAAGAAGCCGCAAAGAGGGATGTTCGGTGAAAATACCAAAATGTGAAAACTATGTTTTTTTTAATATAGTGAGGCTATGACAGAACACTTCTGGGGGCCACATCATGTGAGATCTCTGGGTGCGGTGAGATGAGATGAAATGGGAACCCAGGGCACACAGAGACCTAGGGAGCCATGATGTGTAAGGGGTCACGTGAGGAAGAACAGAGGGGCAAGCATAGTCACGGAGAACACTGAGCGTCACAAGGTAGACAGGGAACAAATTTCCCCAGCCCCGAGTTTCTGCTTCTATTGCCATTAGGAAAGCGACAGCAACGAGAGCCACATCAACAACCAGAGGACTAGTCCTTTAAAAGGGGAGACACCAATAAAATGCCATTATGAATCTGAAAATAAAGGAAAGGAAGAACTGAAAGTTTAGGTACAATATTGTAGGGCATTCTGGTGGAGTGCATGCTGGGTGGGGGGCCGGGGGGAGAGGTCTCTGGACAGGTGATCCAGTTTCAGAATCATCAGCGGCCAGCAGGGGATGGCCAAAGGCCAGCTGAAAGTCACGTCCGATGCATAGGAGGTGGGGTCCTGTGCAGGGGGCAGGGGAGGAGGTGGATCGAAGTCTCCTTCAGGACATTGGTAATGAAGGACAGAAAAGGCGAGGGTGCTTGAAGTGTGTGTGCACAGAAAAAAATACAGCAAGACAGATGGACCGTGTGTAATTGAGACAGACAGATTCCCCGTGAAATTCCGAGTTGATACGAGGTGAGCACATCTCTCGGGCCAACGATCTCCTACAAGCTTTAACTCTCGCTCCTTCACTCCTCTGGAAACCTCAAGAGGCAGTATTATATTTATACCCATTTTAAGATGAGCTATGGCAGTGCATTGAAATATTTTACTTATTTATCTACTTATTTATAAAGAAGAGAGACTTAAGAATGTTGGAAAGGAGAGCAGAGAAGTCCGGAAAAGAGAGGGTGAGAATTCAGAGGTCCATCTGAAACCCCTCCAGTTAGAAAGAGGTAATGCGGAATTCCAACTAAATGCCATGAGTCCACTGGGGAAGGGTGTCAAAAGGGAGAGTTGTATTTTGTTCAGAAACTACAGGAAAGGAGAAAGAAATCAATGGTATGAAATTATTGGCAAGCAGGGAAGTTGAAGGAAGAGACCTAACAGCCTCTTTGCTTTTGTTTCTTAAATAAATCACATTAGACGTGGGGCTCTGTTACTCTTAAGGATTTGACACAGACTTTTGGTTGTGGGAGAACTTAAATTAATCATAAGACAGGTCTTGGATATCGAGGAGGGATTAATCATCTAGAAATAAACCAAGGATGGATTATTTCATATCTTTGGGTTCTACTCAAATATGCATCCAACTCCACCAGACTCTTGGAGCCATATGGAATCCTTTCGGGTGCACCTGGTAACAAAGCCTTCCCAAAAGGGATGCTCTGTGAAGTCATAGCTCTGGTCTTGATGCTCTGAGATAATTCTCAGAACTTGTCACTGTCTCTACTGCCCTTTGCTTTGCGGAGAACACTCGCCCTCCTCCAGACTGCGTGCAAACACCTAGTCCTCCCCCTCAGGGCGTTTTTAAGAGTGGTGGAATGTAGACTAAGAATTCAACCTTTTCATTTAAACAAGAAAAGCCCTCCCCGTGCATCATTTACGTGGTCTAGAGCATGGCAGGAAGCATGGAGGAAAACAACTCTTTCTCTCCTCATGAACGTGGCCGCAGTCCCGAGCCCAGGCACTCGAAGATTGTAATTCCAGGAGGCCTCTGTGCTTTTTGCTGGATTTTTCTAATGTCCTGGCTATTCGAATGAGCGATCATAAATATGAGTTAGGATATTTTTAAAAATTTGGATTTTGGGGGCCCTCTGGGTGGTTCAGTCGGTGAATCGGCCAACTCGATTTCGGCTCGGGTCATGATCTCAGGGTTGTGAGATTGAGCCCCGAGTTGGGCTCTGCACTGGTCATGGAGTCTGCTTGAAATTCTCTCTTTCTCTTTCTCCCTCTGTCCCATCCTACACACGCTTTCTCTCTCTCTCTCTCTCTCTCTCTCGCTCTCAAAAAAAAAAAAAAAAAATTCAGATTTTCAGGCCCCTCTGTCAGAATTTCTGATTAAGTCTGAGCCCAGGTCTCTATCAGCATTTTAATCAAACTCCCCGGTTGGACCGTAAACAGTTTTTCTAAAAGCACCCTTCCACAAGTCCTGAAGAATAAGAAATTTTATCCTGAATTGTCCTGGCCAGAGATGAAGGGCCTGGCTTGGAGAAATTAACATTTCCAAAAGCCACGCTTTCCTTAACGGAAGGACATTAGGGACTCGGGGGTCAGAAGGAGAGAGGAGTTTCTGAAAGACAATTGCCTCTTCTGAAGTTAAAAGAATTCAAGTCAACAAATACGAGGCGGAGCTCCCTACACACCAGAGAAGAAGAGAATGTGGTTCCCGATCCGGAATCTTTTGGGAGGATATGTGTGGCCACACATGGAGTGTGAGCGCACGCACATACACGAGTGTACACGCACACGCACACACACACACACACACACAATAATGACAGCTATTTGCCCTTGCATTTCAGAACTCTGGCCCATCCTTCTAGATCTGTCACATGACCGATCCCAGTTTGGGTTCGGAAAATGTGGTCAAGGAAAGTAGGCTACAAGGGAAACTGAGGCAGAGGCACAAACCAAGTCTGCAAAAGGAAGAAACCTTCCGACTATGAAATACCCGTATCAGCTGACATGGGCGATGCTGTAATAAATATCACCTGCAGGTGTTACCCTTGTGAATCTTCACAGTAACCCTACGGATAGATCCGTATCCCTATGGCTATAACCCACGGCTGTATCGATTTTATAGATAAGGAACCCGAGGCACAAAGTGATCAAAGTATCCTCCTCACAAGCAGGCAGAGGAGAAGTAACCCACGAGCCCTCCCACATGTATGTTCACCGGGACGATACGCTGAAGGCTTCTGGAGATGAGCTCACTGGGACTGGGTCTTTGGATCTGAGAGCGATCTGGGCAGATGGAAGCCACTCCAGGGTCTAGAGCAGGGCTTGCATGGCAGGCACTGGGGACACCATGGTGAGCAGGGACAACAAGGCAGAAGCAATGCGCAAGCCGCAGGGAGACAACTGCTCCTATGACCTGTTGCAAAGTCTGAGGAGGGCAGGTGGGATTAGCGTCAATGGATGGTAAGCGGGTGGTCAGAGGTGACGCGATCCAACCTTTGGCCTTCTGGGGACACTGGACTTTTGCTATAGGTACTATGGTATCTTCAAAGCCATGGTTCCCAATAGGGGGAGATTTTGTCCCTCAGGGGACACTGGGCACTATCTGGAGACGTGTTTGGTTGTGAAAACATGGGCAGACGGGTGCTACCAGCACCCACTGGGTGAAGGCCAGAGACGCTGCTGGTAAACACCCCAGTGCCCAGGACAGTACCCCCACCCCCTGCTGAGAATGATCCAGCCCCCAATGTCAACAGTGCCAAGGTGGAGAAAGTTCAAAGCTAGTTAATGAAGTGCAGCCTGAAGCTCTTCTACCAGATCCTCCTCGAGGGACTCTACTTTGAATATTTCATCTCAAAACGCAGAAATCTTTAACCGAATGTCACTTTGTCCTTTGGCATTAGGATACTATTATTCTGCTGGTGCCAATAATTAACCTTTGTTTCACAGAAACCCTTCCCTGGAGAAGAGCCAGAGCTTCTTCCTCCTGAAAGACACTCTGCTGGGAAGGGTGGGAGGCCTCTTCTCCCTAAACAGGCCCAGAAACGCTAACAGGACCAGGCGACTGTAATTGCTCTGATGCTTTGCATATTTATATTTGAGGCCTTCGTATGGACTGTTACTTTAAAAAAGAAGGATCAGTTCATCTTTAAAAGGGAGGTGATTGATCGCTGCCAGTCAGGCATTCCTTCATTCTTGGCTTCCTCTTAGCCTCCGTAATAAGTTCTTCACGAACACCAGCCTGCTATTAAAGAATGGTATTCATCATAAGCCAAGCAGAGAGGAGGCAGAATTTGATGGGCACAATACCATATTTCAATCCACAGTGTCCTTTTTGTTCAACTCAATCTGCTGTGTCGTTAATATTTGAGAAAAAAACACACAAAGACTTTGGTAAATACTAATCAGAAATGTACAGCCCCTTTCCTGACTCAATTACCCATTACTGGGCACTCCAGGTGATACCGTCCTGCTAAACCTTCTATTTGCTTAAAATGCAAGTGAAAAGTACTTTCTGCGGATCGAATGTAGTGCACTTAGCAGCCTAAGTAGTCTGCAACAGCGGGGAAACTCTCATGCTCGCCCTTGTTTTATTCAGTGTTCTTCCGGGTCTTCTAGTATCTGAGAATGAGTCCAGCCCCTTGGTTCGACTGCTTTTCTGATGGGTTCTAACTTTTGCAGATGCAGTCAGATGACTTGAGACATGCAGAATTAATAGCAAGTGTGCCCAATGGTCAACATACCCAACGGCCCTCAGATCATGGCACCCCGGTAGGGTGCAATCTCTTTGAACTCAGAAGTTCATTTCCTTCCACTTCAGATCTCATCAGACCACGCAAATTGCCATCAACCTTTCCACACTGGCTGAAGCAGGTCTAAGTCATGATCTCCCTTATTATCAGTGAAGTCATTAAAAGTCCATCAGATCAATTGGGCTCTGACATAACATTAAAAATGTTCTTGGGTGAAATCTATTTCTCTACTCCTATAACTGGTGTAAGTTCAAAGAGGTTCATAATGAAATCTTGTCCCATCTGTGTCAGCTCCGCAAGTTAACAATGAATATTAAAATTTAGGTGGCAAGATCTGGATTCATCATGGAACATCAAAATCTGAACCCAAAAGGCCACGCTACCGAGAGCCGCTAGCTTCATCTAAACAGCAAATATCCAATCTGACCGTGAAGAGGTGAGGGGCAAGTCTTCATCACAGGCTTCCTGGAGGCCAGGTCAATCTGTCTAAGAGCCTGAAATTATGGGCCACAGGATGAAGAAGCGAGATGATTTTTAACGACGTTATTAGGTGTGCTGGTGATTTCAGTTATTCTCTACTCAAAGTCAGGCTGAATCTCTGCTTTTCCGAGAAACCGGGCAACATCTTTTCCCTGCGACAATTTCTTCTTGGCTTCTGTGTGACATTATGTCTTTCCACAATAAAAGCAGTCAACACACGGATATGTAGCAGGCGTTTGGCATATTTTAATTTTGCAAAAGACTCATCCTTGAACTCTTCTTTAAACGTACCATTAGAAGTTTTGTTTTTTCTGAGAACCTCCCAGTGGCTGGGCTATCTGCTAAGCATTTGAAAAAGAAAGAGGTAGAACCCAAAGACACCCTATTTTGCTCAGATACAGGCAAATCAAACCAATGAAAGAAAGGTATGAAAGACGTAGAAATCTCGCGTAAGTGCTTGTTGTTGGGTGACTTTCTACTCCTACACATGGGAAGTTGGGCCTTCTCTACTAGGGCTTCTGAACTTCTTTTGTCCTTGACCCACCGTAAAAAGCACATTTGATATGATGAGCCAGTACACGGTTATATGTATAAAGAAACAAATATTTTAAAACTATTACTTCCCTTGGTACCTCCAAGGTACTCAGCCATACACCATTCTATTCTGTTTTTTTTTTTTGTAATGCTAGACATAACCCACTAAATTGATTGCCTAATGGGTCCTCCATAATCTGAAAAACAGTGGTCTATCCCAAAATACATGAGCTACTCCACTCAAAACCCAAGAGGTATTCTTCACTTCAGCATACGTACTTTTTTTTTACAGATTGATTAGGGGCGTCTCTTATGAAGAATCTGGGTTATACCAGGAATTAGAATCCCTAGTGTAGACCCCAAAACATGTTTCGATTACAGAAGTCGTGGACATCCTCCAAGTTTTGTGTTTTGTTTTTTTTTTTTTAAGATTTTATTTATTTATTTGACAGAGAGAGACAACGAGGGAGGGAACACAAGCAGGGAGAGTGGGAAAGGGGGAAGCAGACTTCCCGCTGAGCAGGGAGCCCAACGCGGGGCTCGATCTCAGGACCTTGGGATCATGACTTGAGCCAAAGGCAGATGCTTAATGACTGAGCCACCTAGGCACCCCATCCTCCAAGTTTTATAAAGGTTGTTTCTACCATCTATAAATTGTACCCTTCACCATGCATGTTTTTTGTTTTTGTTTCTGTTTGTTTGTTTGTTTTTAAGCCCCACTGTGCTTAACTCGGGACTTAAACTCACAACCCCAAGATCAAGACCTGAGCTTAGATCAAGAGTTGGATGCTCAACCGACTGAGCCACCCAGGTGCACCATGCATGGTTTTATTATAGGGTTTTTTTTCTTCTTTCCTTCTTGCCTCTCTTCTTTCTTTTTCTTTTCTAGCTGAAGCTGCGCCTACATGATGAAAAGTGAAAGAGTTAATTGTCTGAATGTTTCCAAATATACAGATGTTTTTGCATCACACAGTAGACACCATGACATTCCCACCCCTGCCTTGGGCTGCCTCTCGTGCAGATGTTTCGGTATATGCAGAAGAAGAGTCTCAGGTAGGGGGATTCTGATAGTGTCTCTTGAGCTAAAGCTGCACACATATTGTACATTATCTACCAAATACAGGAAATCGGTTACCATCAAAATGCAATTTTATTTTTAATTTTTTTTCTAAAGATTTTATTTACTTATTTGAGAGAGAGAGAGCACAAGTAGGGGTAAGGGCTGAGGGACAGAAAGACTCTCTGCTGAGCAGGAGCCCAATATGGGGCTTGATCTGAGCACCCCAAAATCATGACCTGAGCTGAAGGCAGACACTTCACTGACCGAGCCACCCAGGTGCCCCAAACTGCAATTTTAAAGGGAAATGCCTCATTGCCTAGAAATTCGGCCCTGGAAACTTGCCCTAACACCATTAGGTATTCAGTAGAATTTAGGATAAAGTAGGTTCATCTTGGAAACCAGCCAAAAAACTTTAGATATTTATTACTGCAAGCACAGGCCTTCATGGGGACATTCCAACAATGAGGGCAACTTTCTAATGAGGTTCCCAAAGAGGTTATTTCAAAACTGAAAAGAAAATGTAATCATTTCAAAATAGTAATCAATAGTCACATCTCTGGTTCATGCATTTGACTTTAACAACTTTTTTTTCATATAAAATGAGATGCTTGAACCTCACCGTGGATGTAACCGCTACAGGAAACTCAGTGGGAAAACTATTTGAAACTCCATGTTGCCAAAACAAATTGATGATGAATTTTTCAGCTCAATTCTTGTATTGAATTACAAAATATATTAGCAAAAGCAACTCAAGAGGTGATTACAATATGATTCAAGAGAAGAGTATAAAAAAAGGAAGAAAGTCAACTGTACCTTGCTATCGAACCTCTCAGAGGGGGGAAGTTATAGTTTCTACAAATTCTCAGAAAGTTTGAAAATTAAGAATTGATAGAGGGTTGGGTTAAATGAGAGACACCTTAATTGTATTCTCTGAACATCAAGAATACAGATATTTTAAAATGTAGAACATCTTCCTGGCTTCTACCAAGAAGAGTGATGGGATATTAAAAGTCCATAAGATTATTGGCTTTCCCCAAGATTTGCAAGGCAAGAAGGAATAAATTGATGTAAATGATAAGAGAAATCATCCCCCCTCCTTTTTCATTATTAATGACCAAATATTATTAAATCAATAATTTTGGTGATGATCTGAATAGGTTATTAAATATCATAAATTATTAACCTTAGAAGTTGATCAGAGCTATGAAAATAACTCAAGTTAATGGGAGTCTTTGGATTTCTAATGAAATATCCAGTCATTGACAAAACATCTCTGTTAGGATTTTTGGAACATGAAAAAGCAGAGACCACAGATGTCCTTAAGGAAGAGAACATTCCTTGCTGGATTACAGGAAATTAAAAAACAAGATATCCATGATCAAAATAATGGGCAGTTAAAGAGACCCAGTAAAAGGTGCCAATGGCTACAGGGAATTCATTTCTCCCCAGTCCTGCCCCTGCTCCCCGCCCCCCTTCAATTAATATTGCACCAATTGTTTCAGAAACCTCACAAAATTGGGAAACCAGCCATGGATTTGTCAATGCTGGGTGTGCCTCCAGCACTGGGGGGTTGGGCATAAAGCAATTAGTCGGTGGCTCTTGGCCAGAAGCACTATCTGTTCCAATTACTTTGCCTTAAGCAAGGTGTATGTGGAAGAGTATTTTGTCCAGAGGTTATACAATAAAAAGCAGTGGAATGTGATTTAATTTAGAAGGGACAAGGAAACAGGAGACAAGGGTTGGGGGGTGGGGTCCAGAGCAGGCAAAGAAGGTTTGATGGCTTTGACCCTTTGTGAAATCTTAGTTACCATCCCTGGAAACATTGACACAAACAAGCCACGGATCCCAGCTGTCATTGAAACTGAAGGCAAACAGATGCCCCATTGCTCTCTCTTTGCATACCTTCTCCACTGCAGGCTTCCTGCTAAAACAGGATCGTGCCAAAAAGCATTATCCTGTGGTAGAATTTCCCAATATTAAAGTGACTCCATTACTGAAGCGTTTAATGACATGTACTTTTTTTTTTTTAACCATTTAATGCAAGGTGAGCCCTGAATACTAATGGGGAAAGGAAGCCACAGCCAGCAAGGGATTTAGACTTTTTTGCAAAACCAGACAGGTGGGTCAGGACCCGGGCAGTAACCTGGAAAACAGGAATGCAGAAGAGCTTCCTTCTTTAGAAATGAGAGGGAGAGGAGTTTAAAGGTCTGACCCTGGGATCGGAGGCCAAATCAGGGCTCTATCTTTTCCTATCTGTGGGATCTCAAGCAATTTACCTAGTCTTGCTGAGTGTCCAGGGTTAATAACGTATACTTTCCAACGGCCGTTGTGGGCTGGATTTTAACTACCAGCCCTTAGTAGCTCCTTAGCCCTGAGCCAGGCACTGAGTGTTCATTCACTTAGCACGTACTGAGTGAATTCCTTCTATGTCTCCTTCCCTGTTCTTGCTCATGGATCCGGCTATCATGATCTTTCCAGACCAGTCACGGGAAATGACAAGAAATAAGCAAAAAACTACTCATGATACTTTCAGGTCAAAATAACCACTATGAAAAAAATAAAACAGGAAGTATGATAGCAACTGACCAGAAGAGGGACAAGTTTTTATTTCAGATGTGGAAAATTAAGGAAAGCTTCCTGCCGGAGGTCAAGTCTCAGCTGGAACTTGGGGAGCACATAGCTGTTAGAACAGGGAGTGGGGTCAAGACTATTCTACGACAAGAGAACTGCAAAACTGAAGGCTCTCCATCAATGCTGAGGACGATAATAGCAATGATCATGATTTTATTACTAAGTCAGGAGTTGGGACATTCACGACCAGCCCCCATAAAAACTTGTCTTTGGAGGGAGATAGCTGGCATCAGGCATACTTTGCCCCCATGCAAAGCCTTGCATGCTGTCTCTGAGCACCCCCTTCCCCAGCTGGGGCTCAGTCAAAAGGCTTCATTTCATTGCTTCTCAGACTCATTGGGAAGGGGGTCGCCATCCATTTACCCCCAAGACTAGAATTATTTGTATGAGATGGCATTGGAGGTGGTCCAAGCACCGAGGCAAAGACTCATTGGCAGTTAAATCATGCTAAGACATAACAGTAAGTAAATATGCCCAGAGAGGGAATTTTAGCCATCCAAGGACACAGAAAAACCACAGCTCTGGCCTCAAAACTGCATTCCTCATATATCTAACCCATGTTCTTATGCTATAGGATAAACGAAATAAATCAAGAGCCTCTTGGGATAGATCAGGAATAAGCCTGCAATAAATTCTGTTAAACTTACTTGTCAGTGCTTTGCCTGGAAACCTCACTTCTTTTTGGAAATTAAAAAATATTATTGAATGATGTGGCAATGTGGCAGGAACCAAGAAGGAAATTCTCCCTGGAATTTCTACCTAATTTTGAGGAGGTTAAATAATTGGAGACAATTCAGTTTTGTGGAGATTCATCACATGTTGGGATTCAAATGGGATAAAAAGAACTTTCTTTTCTACATGCTACACACTTACAGTTTTACTAACTTACAAATGGATAGGCAGCTGCTTGCCTCAGTCTTCTTTAGTTGTTGAATTACCGATTGCTAGCTCAGTACACAAAGCAAAGCACTAAATAAATATTAGTTGAAGGAAGCAAAACACGGTGGAATCTCGGAAATTTGTTACATATGGTAACTGTATTTTTTTTTAGTGTTTCCTATGTGCTAAATGTTTTATACAGATTATCTAATTTACTATCTACGATGGAGGTTTTCCTGTATTTTGCAGATGAATGACCTGAGCCTGAGCCATGGTCAACAGTCAACCAATATTTATTAAGCACACATAGCTTAGTAAGTAGCTATTTAGATCTGACTTTAAATTCCACCCTCATAACCACAAGCTCCCCTGGTTCCGAATGGGGGACGCTGGAAGCCGAGCCTACCAGTATCTATGTCTGACTAAGGGGTGCCTGGGTGGCTCAGTCAGTTAAGCATCTGCCTTCGGTTCAGGTCATGATCCTGGCTCCTAGGATTGAGCCCTGCATCCCCGCGTCGGGCTCCCCGCTCGGTGGGGAGTCTGCTGCTCCCTCTTCCTCTGCCCCTCGCCCTGCTTATGCTCTCTTTCTGTCTCTCTCAAATAAAAAAATAAATAAAGTCTTTAAAAAAATTTAAAAAAGTACATCTGACTTAGCATCCGACCGTTTCCAAGGAACATCAGCATCAGGCAAACACGGGAAAGAGAAGGATGCTTCTTGTATACATTCCCATCATCAGCTGTATCATATTTCTGCACAGCTAAGCCCATGCTTCTGAAGAGCTACACTATTCATGGTCTGGCCTATGTTTTTCATTAAAGCTAACAAGCATTTTCATTACGACATCAGGCTAAGCTTTAGAGCAATGATTTTCCATCTGGTAGCCAGACAGAAGGACCCATTTTAAGCAACTACCTGGACATACTGCATGGATCCCTTGGGCCAGATTGCATCTGGAAATAGGACAAGTGTGATCTGGGAGTCTTGAGGCAGCCTTTCTAGGTTGAGAGAGAAAGGCCGAGGGAGACAGGGGCACCCTCCTGCTCTCTGCCGGCTCAGGAAATCAGAGTTGCACTAGTCAGGGGGGTATCATAGCGGGCCTTGGTTTGGGCACCTCCAACTTTGTCCTTGACAGGCTGGGCAGTAGTATCCCCTTCTTTTCTTCGGGAAAATAATGGGACCAGCCTTGGGAATAAAATATAGCAAGAGAATTATTACTGGCCCCAGATGATCATTGGAGTGTGTTTAAATCAATGGTTCTCGATTAGGGCGATTTTACCTCCTAGCGGATATTTGGCAATGTCTGGAAGCGTTTTTGATGGACTAAGGTGGGGCTAGCCTCTCGTGTGTTGGGGCTGGGAATACGACTACATACCTGCCGCACACAGGACAGCGCTCCACAACAGACAAGCACATGGCCCCAAACGTCCGTGTCATGGTGGGAAAAACCCACCGTCCATGGCTCGGATGATAATGATAACGATAATCATAATGATGCTCTTGATCATGGTGACGCCAGCAGTTAAAGCTCCTGTCTGTTGAGTGATCCTCCCAGGCTTGCCTCTTTGCCAACTAGTTGTCCTATGCCATCATCTAAGCTCACATGAACTCCCAAATTACCTTTCTTTTCCAGGGTGGAGAAAATCCAGACTCTGAGCTGCCCAGTAACTCACCCAAGGTCACAGACCAAGGATATGGCAAAACGAGGATTCAAACCCAGCGCTCCCTGATCCCAGGATCTTAAGCACTAGACAGTGCTGCCTGGTTTTGCTCCTGCAGATAGGTGTGGCTGGGCCCCTCTGGTCCTAAACACCTTCCCCATGCTCGTCAGGGAATGAAGACTTCAAACTAAGGCCTTGGAGAGCAAGGCAGTTTTCACTCGGAGGACATTTGTTGTTGCTTTGCCTCATCCATCCACCAAAATTCTGGTAGTAGCTTCTGCTCTCAGTTCCGGCTTCCCACTCGGAGCCCATGCAATTTTGGGGGAGCCGGCTAACCCTCCCTCAGCCCTAGGGATGGCATGTTCTAGACTTGCCCTATCAGAGCATCTCACTTCTCCTGCCAAAATGGTGGGTTGAGCTCAATACCAGCACAGTCAGATACTATGAGACGGCGACTGGGACTGCTGAGAGAGAGGCCAGCTCCTTGAGTCTGGACTTCCTCCTGGGAGGACACAAAGCTGGGTCTGCTGGAGGCCATCTGGTCACCATGAGAGAAGAGACTACTTCGGTACGGAGCCAACGCAGTAGAAGTGGACCAGAAAAATATATAGAGAAACCAATCCTCTGTGATACAATTTGAGGTCTTAAAATAGCCATATCCGAAGCCAGCTCATCTCAGACTTTTGGTTTACATGAACCAGTCAATTGCCTAATTGTTTCAGCCATTTTGGGGCTGCATTTCCTGCCTCCCGCCACTGGAAGAGGCCCGACTGATATTCTTCCCTTGGAGGTAATAACACAAATGACTTTTAAAAAGTCTTATCTTTGAAAAGATACCTGCAAATTCCTTTGCATTCGCTACAAGAGATTTCATAATGCAATATGTAGATCTGGGGAAAATTCTGGAAGGCAGAATTTTCCTGACAAAGGGATATCTAACAAAACAGCCACTGGCTCTTCATAACACGAGACAAAGCTGGCAGCCCTGAATTCTGGAAGTCACATACAGAGAGCTACAGGTTTCATCTAGCTTGTCAAGAGTCTGGGTGTTCTGGGAGAGCGGTAGCATTTTTGACGCCTGTGATAATGGCATCCATGACGCAGATGTTCATGTCAGACTCTCGGCTGACTCGAGTGAGAAGTGAGCAAGAGGATGCTGGGCGGAGGCAGAGCACTGTGGGAAGAAAGACCCGTGAACTGACTCTCAGGTCAATTTGGGAATTGCACTGGGAGTCACTTAAAGGGAGGAAACATTCTAACCTGCACTGAGCCTGGTACCCGTATGTTAGACTTCCACGCCAATGCAGAGTCTAGCGCGTGTTGTTCAAGGACTACCGTGACAAAGATCCCCCACGTGTGGTTCGCATCCCAGAGGCGGCAAGCGAGATGTTTTTAGGGGGTCCTTGAGCAAATATTGTAAAAATCAGGGAACAGTTACGAGATGGTTTTTTAATGAGAATGGAAATTAAAAAAAAAAAACTAGTATATGAAACGTGGGATTTAGTAACTTTCATTACTTAGCACTGGGATCAGGATATGTTTCCTGTAAAGGATGAGATAATAAATATTTTGAGACTCGTGGGTTAGAGAGTTTGTACTAAACTACCCAATGAGACAATACAGTAATGAATGGGTGTGGCCGTGTCCCAATAAAACGTATTTATAAGAACAAGTAGAGGGCTGAATTTGGTCGGGGGGCTAGAGTTTGTCAATCCTCGGCTTCATACAAAACTAAGGTAGAAAGGAAAAGAGTTTAAAAAAATTTAAATATAGTAGTGGAAAACAGACATGACAAAAATATGAAGCCAAAAACATCGTATCTGGTTCTCTATGGCAAAAGTTTGCCAAGCCTTGGTCAAGCTCTATTCAGACATGAAGTATTTTCTTGCCAGTACAATGTCCAAAATGGACACAATATAAGATACTTTATCATCAGTTTCACTGCCCCAGGATGTCATTTTGACCAGTACCTCTTAGATCCTTTTCCCACTCTGTTCTCATGCAGTATTTTATTTTACTTTATCTTTATCTAGGGCTTAAAAATATTTAAAAAAAAAATACAGCAATCTACAAGTTACAAGTGGGAGAGAAATGTTTCCAAGAAGTGTTTCAGAAGGAACTAATGACATAGCAAGTGACAATCAGCCTCCTGCAAGGGAATAGAATTTCCTTTTTCCCATGGCTAACGTTTATCCCCGAGGTAATACCTTGTTTGTTAGGTTGTCTTGAGGGGAAAAACAGACTAGCAACCCGCACGCTTTCTTTCTCAAACAGATCGGGATCAACAACAAACACAAGACTCCAGTTGGCCAATGAAAGTCCTTCTGGTAACAGGGGGCTGTGGGAGAGAGTAAATCCAGCCTTTGAATTCTGCTGGAAGCTTCGGGGGACGCTTGACTCAGTTTACATATCGACAAAATGGATGTGCCACTATGGAATGGTAACTAGGTTGGCTTCCAGCGCTCCTAAGGTCTCTCTGCCTAGAATTAGAATTGACGTCAGGAGGCCCTCCCTTGGTGAGCCCACAGACACGCCGTGTTTTTCAGTCTCTGAACCTCTGAACTACACTCTAGCAGAGGGCTTTATCCACATTAGGTGGAAATGCTGTGTTTATATCAACAGTGTCTCACTTCCTCCTGGAAATTTTTGTGGGTTTTTTTTTTTCAAAAATCCAACTTAAGGGCATGGATGGGTCTTCCAATGAATGCGATTGCTTTGCACCTCAAC
>CM052885.1:114553161-114585790 GCA_028534135.1 Potos flavus | reverse complement strand
CCCAGGTGGCTCAGTTGGTTAAGCAACTGCCTTCGGCTCAGGTCATGATCCTGGAGTCCTGGGATCGAGTCCCACATCAGGCTCCCAGCTCCACGGGGAGTCTGCCTCTCCCTCTGACCTTCTTCCCTCTCATGCTCTCTCTCACTGTCTCTACCTCAAATAAATAAATAAAATAAAACAAATAAAACTAAACCAGCACACAAAAAAGCGGAGTTCAGCTACAGAAAGGGGCCCACACGGCGTGGCGGCCAAGGAGTGTGCAAACACAGCATTAGTGACTTATTACCTCAAACTAGAGGCGCGACAAAGCCTTTGTTTATTCTGCAAATCCAAGGCAGAATTATTGCTGCAAGTTATCTTAAGATGCTGAGGAAGCCTCCCGAAGTGCACCTGTGTTTGCGGGCTTGGCGTCCCTGGGGGACGCGGCTTCTGGTCATGCTGTCAGGTAGAGAAGTGGGGAACCTCGGTCGTCCAGAGAAGCTCTCTATGCCAACGCAGCCCAAGGTTCATGACTGTGCTTGAAATCCTTCCATGGGAAGGAACTTTCTGATTTGTGTCACTGCATACCTGTCCCTGCTTACCTCTTCCCGGCCTCGGTCCACCCCAGACACCAACTCCAGACAGAGCAGCCTTCTCTGCCCCCCACACCTCTTCTGGCAGGGCCTGCTCACTTTCTGTTTCCACTAACCAGAAGGTTCTTTCCTTGCCGTCCTCTGGACAGCTCATTCTCACTCTTTGGGACTCATCTAGAATATCACCTCATCGGAGACTTCTCAGATGGCCCTCCGTCCCAGGATCTGGCACGTTATCTTTATAGCTGTCATCACTGCCCGAAAATCATATTTATTTGCTTACATGGTTAATGTCAGTTTTCCCAACTGGGCTGTGGGTCCCTCAAGGGCAAAGCTTTCCTTGTCACGTAACACGGGCACGTTCCACTCCCCCATGTCTTCAAGGACGTTTTTCTTTTTTAATATATATACTTTTTCAGTTCATACGAAATAGAAAGACATTTATAAATCTGCGGTTTGCCACGTAAAGTAACTGAGAGAACGTAATGGTGTCTCTCTTGGATGGTTTCTGTGTGTGTGTGTTTTCTCAGGTGAAATGCATCTGTACAAAGACAGCCTTTTTACTGAGCCCTTCAGTATAATTTATATACATTTTTATTATTTCCTTGTTGGCATACATGTTTTGTATTTGAAAAAGTTATCTGGAGGCATTACATAGAAGATTTGCGTAAGCTTATAAAGTTGAAATATAATCATCAAATTTTAGGAAGGATTAAGGGTTAAGCTTGTATAAAATACTAGATTTAAGCAAACTTCGTATGGGCCAACACCAGGATGTGCTCTATGAATGTTGTTTTGAATTAACAGTTGACGTCTAACACTCCCAAATTATGTTTAAAAAATGCATACACTCCCAATTTGTAAAAAAAAAAAAAAAAAAAAGTGTACTTTCAATGTTCTTTAAATTTAAAATAAAGTTTATATTTAAAATGTCAAAATGTCACCAGGGGTGCCTGGGTGGCTCAGTGGGTTAAAGCCTCTGCCTTTGGCTCAGGTCATGACCTCAGAGTCCTGGGATCGAGCCCCGCATCAGGCTCTCTGCTCAGCAGGGAGCCTGCTTCGTCCTCTCTCTCTGCCTGCCTCTCTGCCTACTTGTGATCTCTCTCTCTGTCAAAACGAAACAAAACAAAACAAAACAAAACAAAAAAAAACCCTTAAAAAAAATAAATAAAATGTCAAAAAAAAAAAATTTATCCCCAGTGCCAAGCACAGTGCCTGGCACGTAACAGATGTTCCATAAAGGCTTGTTGAATAAATGAATGGATTTATGAACACTGGCTTTCCAGGCCCTGGAAAAATCCAGATGCATCACTTTTCATCATGGAGCAAAACGTATATTCCCTTCTGCCTAGAAGTTGAAAGAACTCCGTTAAAAAAAAAAAAAATTCCCATCTCTATACCTGTCACTACTGGGTTAAACAAGCTCACTTAATTTTTTTTCTTTTTTTTTTTTTTTTTTGCCTCTGTGGGCTTTGCTTGCGCCCCACAAATGTGCTACGTATGTTTTATGAGCTAACATTTATTTTAGACACTTTGGCCCACTGGACATGATCTCGTAAGCCTGAACTCTCAGCTGACGTGCTGTTCAACATAACGGGGAGATTTAAAAAGGTATCGCGGAGGAGCAGAGTGGATCGCAGAGTGCCAGCGGCGAGGAGGAGGAGATTGAGATGAGCCTCGGAAAGCTCCATGCTGCTCTCGCTGCAATCAAGGGGCCGTGGCTAGATGTGCATTCCCGGCGCGCCCCTCCCTCGTCAGGCGAGGGGTACTGAGCCACCTCGTTGCTATCCTTGGAACTCAGCGTCCCAAAAAAGCGAGAAGCCGAACAGCAAATTTCACAAACAGGGTTGGACTCTGATCTAGGTGAGTGGCAGTGGGGGAGTCCCTGAGTTGCTGTGTGGTATTCTGGATGGGATCCACAGGCCTCGGAAATTCCAGAACACTCTCTTCCTCAGATGGGGTCTTCAATTAATTAGGGAAGCTAAGTTGTTGCTGGGCATAAATCAGACACTGAAAAAATGCCATCCCTCAATCCATAGTGGAATTCACAGGGGGGAGAGGGAAGGTTTTAAAGGTTTCTGAAAGCCATAAAATATCCATTTAGATAGAAATCTTTAAAAAAAAATTTAGCTATTCATTTGCACTTTGGGGGTAAAGTTGTCAATTCAGAGGAAGAAAGGCACCTACAATGTGACGTTTAAAACCTGTGGAGAGTTAATACTAGTGGAAGGAAGGATTAAAGTTAGTATCCTCATTCTAATTCCTAATAAACACTTTAAGTGAAAGGAGCGCCATACCAGCCTTCAAGAAGCTCACTGTCCAGGATGAAATAGATGAGAAAAAGGAGGGAGTGTAGCGATAGGTGATGAGGGCCAGGGCAGAACTATCCCCAGGGTATGGTGAGACAAAAGAGGAGGAAACCCCATTCTGCTGGACAAGATGGGGTCATGGAGTGCTTCCAAGGGGGGATGAAGACCAAGTAAAGGTTGAAAGGTAATGCCAGACAGAACAGCTGGGGACAAAGCCCGGGGGAGGGAAGTATTTTGTTCCTCTTCCTGGAGCCTTAGTCCAAAAATTACTGAAGTGGCCTATTATCAAAATGGCAGGTACAAAATCTTTGGCCAAGCCAAATGCCAAAGGGATTTACCTGTCCTTAGGTAAACCTACCAGCTGAGACGTATTGGGTATGCAGCCAATATGACAATGTATTCCAGTCACTTAGGTCCCCCATCAATTGCTGATTCAATAGACCTACTACTTTTTCTCTAAAAAAGAAGCCGGAAGAAGCCATTAAAATATACGTAAGAGAACAAAAAGAGAAAGTTCCTTCCAAAAGCTTTATTGAGAGCTGTAAGTCCCTGCAAGTCCCAGTTCCGGAACCTTCTTTTAAAAGAGACACAAGTCAGAAGCACATTATGAATTAGGCAAAAAGGGAGGGGTACACATGATGTAATTAAAGCTTCCATTAAAGCTTTATTTACGTAATTAAAGCTTCCATTTACAATTTACCATTTACAATCTTTAAAAAGTGCGTCAATAGCTGGAGACTGAGTTCTAGTAAGCCAGATATCACAACTAAGAAACAGTATTTTGGGGTAAGAATCTGAAATGCACAAATCACAATGGCTATAGAGTTCACTAAGGGATAAGTGTATGGTAACCAACTTTGTAAGTGACTATCTGTGTTTGGAAAAGTGCACACTCAAATAGGACAGGTAAAGGTTTGGCCTTGGGAATGGAAGATCCTTTTGGAAATATCTCTTAGAATGGCCATTCGTTTGCTTGAAAGAGCTGCTGATCCTGGACAAAAAAATGTGCCTTTCCTACCAAGCTCAACTTTTCTCTCCATTCCTGCAAAGCTGTGTCTTGGAAAAGAACAGGAGGCTTAGCCCATGTGAGGAGTTGATCTTATGACTCCTCTTCCTCCAGAAATCCACATGGCTTGCTTCCTCACTTCCTTTGTGTCTACTTACAGGTCCCTTTCTCAGTAAAGCCGTCCCTGGGCACCCTATCTCACATTGACCCTCCACCCTGACCCTTGACTCTTCCTCTACCATCTCCTTTGTTTTCTCCTTCACATTTGCCACCGAACACACTGTATACCTATTTTTCTTTAATTTATTTCTACTATACTTGAGATAAATAGCCCTAGGTAGAAATATTTGATTGTTTATTGTTATATTCCCAGGTCCTAGAAGAAGTATGAGCATAAAACAAGTAATAAATACAGGCAGCCCTCGCTTTGTATGACATCTCAGTGACCACGGACCTAAGCAAAGTGAAGAGATGGGACCAGCACCCACAAGCCTCCGTTAATATAGTACCATGCAAAGCAAGGACTGCCTACGGATAGCTGCTTGGATGGATGGGGCTGTTTCATGTGCCTACGTGATGGGCTGGGCCATTTAGGGCAGTTCGTTATTTGCCCTATACTACACTGTGCCTGAAGGAAATTCCTCCAACAATCACTTACAGAGGACCAGTACAATGGACATATTTTGGGATCGCCTATTCAGACCGCCTCTCTCTTCTGGCTCAAAAATGGTCACCTACGAGCAAAATGAACCTCACCAACCAAACATGTACATGTCTCATCAACAAATTTGTTATTTGTTCTCTGTATGGACAACAGCACCGTTCAGTTTTTCGCTAATGACATATTCTTAGATTGCATCTCAATGTAGCTAATGCAAAACAGTGAAAATCTCAGTGGAAAAGAAAAAAAAAACCACTAAGTCCACTTGAATGTCCAAATTGCTTTAAACACTCTTAATACGACATAATTCTAGCACAAAAGTAATTCTAAGAGTTCTCTGTAATTCGTCATAAAGCAATTTAACCAATATATAAACCCTTGTTCATAATTCCAGGACCTGAAATTAACCAGAATTGCTGAAATGAACATCTTTAGAGTAATTGCTATGTATCCCACCATTCTCTGCTCTTCCCGAATTATAAGATTTTCATAGTTACGGAGGTGATATTATCACTTGTGATCAATTTGATTAATGTTTATTCTGTGAGAGGCATTATGAAAAACATCCTAACCTATATTATCTTATTTAATTTTTAATAATATTTTATTGCTTTTTTAAATCAGGAAAGTCTAAGAAAAAAATAATAATAAAGAGAGCTTATGATTTCACCTAAGATAAATCAAAAGGCATTAAAAAAAACAGAAGTAGATAAAAAAGACGATAAATGCTTATAGTTTAAAATTTTCAAGTAGAAAGTTAAGGGGAAAAAAAGACATCAGAGCAATACTATTCCTTTTTTGTGAAGCTAACCATTGCAACCTGGAGGTTCTTATGATTCCTTCCAGGAATAAAAAAGAAACAAAATTCCACAAGATCTCATTTGAGTCTTCATGGCAATCCTAGCAAGCAAGTACTACCGCTGTGTCCAGTTTACGTAGAGGAAACTGACACGCCAATCTGTTAAGACTCTGCCCAATGCCTCACAGCTGGTAAAAATGGTAAGAGCAGGACTTGAACCTGGTCTTCTGACTCGGGAACCTGTTTGTTCTTTTCATGAGCTTACCTTATCACAATCTGAGAATCATCTTTTGGCTTTGTGACATGGGCAGCAATACAAGGAAAGCAAATGTGTTGGCTAAGGCACCACCAACCTTGGTCCAGTGGGCCAAACCAATACGAATATGAGGCTTCAAAATGATTTTTTGCAGGCATATTCATGTGGAGACTACTTATAAGCCTAAATAATGTGCCAGGCGAACGTACAAGTCATGTCTTATTTACTTGCTTAGGGAAGGTAATATTTTGGCGCAACTCAAGTAAAAATTAGTTGATACACATATGGAGAGGTAGGCTGACAGACACAAAGGCATAGCATTCAATTAGTGACCGGGGTATTGCTCAGACTCCTTCTTGTAAACCCAAACACGGTAGAGAATTCAGCTAACTTCATATAAATTTGGACTTAGCTGGGAAACCTGTTTGATCTGCTCATTTTACAGATTTAAAGTGAAGGCACTGGCTCTGGTCATTTTGCCGGCCAGTTAGAAAAGCAGGAAAAATGCTCTGGCCTCTGGAAACCCCTTTGCTGGGTTTTGCTGAGTTACCACCACTAAGTGTCAGGTGTCTGGCAGGACCTCAATCTAATCAACACCTCCCTCGCCCCCCCCCCTCCCCGCCCACTGCCATTTCTACGTTTCTAATATTTTCTATCAGAGAAGAATCGGAAGTTTAGTGAAACTATCCAATATAACATTTAACAAGATTTGGCATGGACAATTTTGTAGGAATTACTGCTTTAAGTACCCGGCAGTTTCACATAATGGACTTTGTGATTTTATAGATGAAAGCACGGGTGTTTCAATCCCACGTAAAATCAACTCTCACCAAATAGATTCTTTAACATTTAGAGAGCTTATCATTTCCAGCTTTGTTCCGTGGACTCTTTGGAGCCGCCATTTTGGGGAAAGGCCATCTATGAGCAAACAACCAGGGCACAAGAAGTCCTTCAAGAGGTTTAAAAAATTAGTCAGGCTAACACAATGTTTTCCAAAAATAATGTACTTTGGCTAAAAATGTAAAATTAACATCAAATGAAGATCTCTTGAGAGGCTCTAAAATTGAGATGACTATCTTAGTGGCTTATAGTAGGTACTTCATGCAATCAGTGTGTTCTACACAGGTAATTACTTTTACTACTAATGGTGCCTCCCACTCAGTGAGAAAGATAAGAGGCTCCAACTCTACTTAATCACAAGGCTTCTTCATTATTGCTCCACCACCTACCGGGTAAAACAATTCACTTGCTCTATTCAGCAAACTCTCGCAAATGAGAAAAATTTATTAAAGTGTGAGCAGAATGGGACATATTTAGTATGTACAAAGGAGATTACCTACTTGATTTTAAAAATAAAAGGATGATTCAGACACTCGCGTGGATCATCTTGAATTAAGGTCTTTCTGGAAAAGTTTTAATTTCTTCACGTCGAAGTTGGTTCGCAATAATCGTCGGTTTCCCCATGCTTAGAAACGAGGCCAAGGTGTTAGGAGTGGTGGGAGGGCGGGTGACAGAATTAGGCAAACATGGAGGCAGTCGTGGGTCACCTTGGGTAAGTGACCATCTTTCCTGAGCTTATTTTCTTCTTTGTGTAATAAGGAATAAGAGCAAGAGTAGTCGTCAAATTCTCATTTTAAGTCAGCTCTGCTGTAAAGCAGATCTGTGTCTCTAAAAGCTACCATGATATTCCAAACTGCGCATAAAAATCACAGAGCTTATGGGAAAAAAATGGACTTAGGAGCATCATGTCTATGTCGGCAATAAATTAAAAAACATAGGAGCCTAATAAAAAAGGTAGCACTGCTTTATACATGTTAAATGGTTGAAAAATTATATAAATACTATGATACATACGGCACTTGATCTTGAAAAAGATTTAGGGAAGCAGATGTCAGAAGGGTTATTGTGTGCTACTGTGACAGGTTGGAAAAAGGTTTTCTGAAATCCGGGGGAGTTGAAATACTGCATATGGATGGGCATGGCTCGCAGCACACCTGGGGAACTAAGGTAGCTGGTAGGTGTTTGAGATGTGTGTGTGTGTTCGCCTTTTGTGTATCTCTATGTAGCTCGGTTCAGTTGGGTGCCGTTTTGTGTGTTCACTTAGTTTTTCTCATGGGTAAAATCAAACATACGGAAATGCAAAATGCATGTTATGCTCACAATGTATCAATCATGTTGGAACAAATTCCTATTTTCAGAAGAAACGTTATAATAGCAAGGACTCTATTATAAGGATTAAATGAGCTACTGTTGGTAAAAACACAGTAGGTACACAAGGAAGTGTCATCGTCCCCTGATTTCCACTGCTACCTCAATTAAACTGGGGTCAGCTTCAATCCCAAACTCACACGGGCTGGATTTAGAGAGACTGCCAATCTTTTTGCTGCTTTAGATCAGCAAAAAGGATGTGACTCTGAAGGGTTCTCCTACAATGTTAATAGATGACTCCATGCCTTTGTTAAATGTTTTTACATTGTACCTTTGTCCTCGCGTACAACAATATCATTTCCTGTAATGAGTTTCAGAACAAAGCCAGGAAACACCATCCTTTTCCTCAAGTAGAAGTTGAAAACTACTCTGTAAGAAGAATTTACCTGCCCTTTGGTGGTGGTGGCGGGGCGGGGGGAGGTGGTGTTGGTATTCACAGTGTTTGATTAGCCGTGGAGCAGGGCAAACTCATTTCTCCCCAGAGCCTTTTATTTTTTTCGCTTTTGTAAGTGATCTCTACTCCCGACATGAGGCTTGAGCTCATGACTCTGAGATCAAGAGTAGCATGCTCTACCCACTGAGCCAGCCAAGCACCCTGCCCCCTACCAGAGTCCTTTAGTAAGTGATAATAGGTAACACCTACGTAAGGCTCTCTGCCGTATACGCACTACATGAGCTCTGCATATATTAACTCATTTAAGACTTAAATCATTCTATGCCATTGTTTTTCAAGTCTTAATGCTTTTTGTCAAAGAAAGTACACTGCTCAAGTTTGGAAATGCAGTCAGATTTCCAGTTAACTAGGCGGTGAGTTCTCCCTGGGCAGCCACAACTAGAGGAGACCATATAACCTAATGGTTGACTTGGGCGTTGGAATCAGACCAATCAGAATTCTGGCCACACACAAGCTGACACTTGATTCGACATCAGAGGGCCTCAATTCACTCTTCTGTAAAATGGGGTTAATAAAACTATTTCTTGGTGCTGTTGTGAGAATTCAAAGAGATACCAGGTATAGGGGTCAGCATGGTCTGGGGCACAGAGTAAACGCTCTGTAAGTGGTCATTTTTATTTATATAATTATGATCACTTTCTTACCAGCATGGGCCCGTTGGCATTCACATGGGTAGGCATATTGGCACATGACCCAGCTGTTTGCAGCAGAACCCGGCACAGACCAAACTTGGATCTGAAGGCTTTGGAGACTTTGCCTCCCTGATTTTTGCTTTTGGCGTCCCCAATCCACAGGACTGTTCTGTCACTGTAGCGCTCAGGTGACTTCTACATGACTCACTTTCATCTAGAAACCCCCTGAGATGTCCACACTGCTGTCTGTATCTCTCACCTCCCACTTCTTTACCAACCCGCACAATCTGGCTTTTCCTCCCAACGGTCTATCGTGAATGCTTGCGCTAGGTTCACCCAAGAGTTCCATGTGGTCGGGTCCAGCGGAACTTTTTCAGCTTGTACCTTTACTGACCTCTTCCCTCTGGAAACACTCTCTTCTATCTGCCTCCTATGGTGAACATCATCCTATCTAGATTTTCTCCCAATCGCCCCGAGAGCTCATTTTGTGTCTTTTTTGTAGATTCTTTCTCCTTTACAACTTGAAATATTGCTCTTCTCCAAAGCTTGGTGGTGGTGTGTGTTTGTTTCCTTTTACAATCTCTCTCTAGATATACCTGCCTGCTACAGCGACATTCATCACCTCCTGTTTGCTGGGACTTTCAAACTGGTACGTACGAGCACCAAGCCAAGGTCTAGATGAACACCCAATGGTGTTTTCTGCATCTCTCGAACATTTTGAAAGTATCTCATACTTAACAGTCCCCTCCTGTCAATTGCAGTCTCCCTTTAGGTTAGACACATACTCAAGTTCTGCTGATTTTACCCACAACATGTATCTCAATCCACTCACGTCTCTGCATCTCCATTGCCAAGAGCCTAATCTAAGCTATCTTTCTTCTCTTTTTCTCCCCCCGCCCCCAGCTTCCTACTGATATAACTTAGTGGCATCTTTCCATCCAGCCACATCCCACTCCCATGCATCCAATATAATGTAGCCAGAGCAATATTTTCCAAAGATGACTTGTATATATTATCCCCTGGTTAAAAATCTATCACTTCCCGAGCTCAGAGACCAAATATAATATTAACATGGCTACAAAATCCTGAATATGATAGATTTCCTCTGATCCACTTTTGCTTTGTACCATTTCATTTCTTTTCATTCATTCATTTGAGAAGTATTGAATGAATACCTATTATGTGTCAGCATATTATAATTCCTTGGACTTGGAAAATGTCTTACCATGAACAAGTATTAACTTGAAATTTTAACTTTCAAAAATTCCTCAGTATTCATTCAAAGGAATAGATGTAACTGAAATAAAATGCTAAAATCCACATTATGCTCTCTATTTGGTGTAATCTCCGTAACAGCAAAACTCTTTCCTCACATGGTTTTAGATCTTTGGGGGTTTAGATCTGAGGTTTATAGAAATGTCTCTTTGTAAGCATGAGCACACAGATTTTGTAGCGTAAAGTTGGATTAGTCATTGATCTAAGTAAGCCGTTCTCCCTTCCCTCTTCCTCTCTTCTGATGGTTCCACTCTGAAACAGCCATGTAAACTCTGTGCTTATGCATTGAATAAGTTGACATTCCAAACACCTAAGAGGTCTGGGGTTGGGTAACAGACACTTACCCAGATCGCACACAGGACACATTTCAATTTTCTGCTGTAGTACTCAGAGGAGATTAGAGTGTGTGCAAATTTGAGAAATTTTGGAAAAGACAGGGAGAGTGAACAGCCAATTTCCATTGCATCTTTGCAAGTGACTATCAGGAAATTTGTTATTAATTTTGTCCAAGGTGATGTAATCCAAACATTAGTCACTAACCTCCTTTTCAGAGATAACGAATGATCTATTAATTGCCACGCTTACTGGCCTTTTGTCAGGCTTTGTTTTTCTTTGACCTTTGTGCAGCATTTAATGTGTCCACTGCCCCTTCTTAGTGACTCATGCTTGGCTTCCATGTGCCTAGCCCTCCTGAGTCTTCCTCCCTTCTGACTGGTTTTTCCATGTCTGGATCATCCCAAGTCTGTCCTCAAATGGGGACAGGTCCCAGGGCTCTGGCCTTGTCAGTCTTTCTCCTCTAATTCCTTGTTCTCAGAGGACTGGCTCATTCTCCCGGCTTCAAGCGTATAGATGAACCCCATGGCATTATCTTCATCACTGATCTTTCTGCTGAGCTCATGGTCCCACATCTCTCCTTCCCTAGGGACTACTTCCACTTGGTTACATTATTCCTGTCCTCTCGCTGGCCTTTCCACCAGAATGTACCTCTCTGCTCACCTCTGAGTCCCCAAACTCAGTATTCCCCCTGATACGAATAATCAAAACTCAGAAATGGCACCTTAGGGTTCTGATCCCTTCTTTAGTAACTTCCCATTGCTCTCAGAATTAAGTTCCAAGTGGGTTCTGTGTCTGCAAGTCCCTTTCATAATGTGACTCCTTCCAACCTTTCAGGATCCCCAACCACCCGGACTTCTCTAAGTCCATCCAATGCACCAACATTTTCCTGCTTCATGTCCTTGGCTGGTGCTAACTCTGTATCTAAAATATTCCTCCTGGTCTCCTCCATCCCCACCACCAACCTAATTCCTTACTAATTTTTAGTTGCGAGCTTTAATAACAGTTGTCTCAGGAAGCCCTCCTTGATTTTCCCTACCCATCACTAGCTCAGCATCCGGCCCATTCTTTCCCAGGCTCATGGCACCATGTACAACTCAGATGTGCATTCTGGTGTTGCTTTTCTCTGCTGGACTGTGAGCTCCATGAAGTCAAGGCCTTGTTGGTCTCCATATCCCCAGGGCCTGGCACATGCACGTGCATTCAGTAAATCAAATAGAAGGACGGATTGTTGAGATCCTACTTGGGCCGCTCCATTATCAGCCATACGCAGTTGGCCACCAAGCCTTGCAATCTTCCAGGTTCATATCACTCCATCCTTCCCTCCTGCCCCCCACTACCTTTTTTTCCTTCCCTCCTGCTCCCACTACCCTTTCTGCTTCTGCTCCAGTCTAGGTTCTCATCATCTCTTGGCTGGATTGTTGTAATAACTCAACAGTCTTCTTTGGGGATCTCTCTTTGCTGCAATAAGTTTTGTAAACCACTGCCAGATTAATCTTCTGTAACAAAATTCCCATGTTAGTCCTTTGCTCAGGACTCCCTGATGCTCTCTCTCATCTACAGAACAAAGTGCAAAATGTCTTCAGGTCTCAGAATTGAAAGGAACCTTGAGTGTCATCTAGTGCAACCACCTCTTGCTACGAATAAGGAAGCTGAGATCAAGAGGGATTTGTTGATTGTCAAAGAACACAGAACACGGGGCTCAGTCTCCATGCAGAATGGCTTTGAGGGTTGCCTGCCTAAAACACACCCACACCGTCTACGGCCCCAATTCCTTCCCATGCCCTACCTAGCCCGTTATAATCTGGCTCCTGCCTATGGAAACCGCCTTGTTCAGGTTTTCCCAGGACTCTCCCAATTTTAAGACTGCAAGCCCTTCATCCCAAGAGCACTCTCAAGTCCCCTGGCCATTGGGGACTGGTCACCCAGGCCCGTCTGGGTGTTTGTTTAGCTCTCCTCAGTCACATTCGGTCTACTTTCCATTTCTAGAACACACTGTCCAACCTCATTCTCACCGGGGGCCTTTGCCCTTGCCATGGCCCCTCTCCCTGTCTTCCACAGTTACTCTGTCAGAAACTCGTTTCCCTGACTTGTCATCCAAGTTCCTTCGTTAGCTTGGCCTGCGACACTTTTGTAACCTGACTGCAGATCTCCTTGTGTCCCTAATTTACTACTTCCATTCTGGTCACACATGTGCTCGAAAATTACACTAATCATTGCAGGGATTAAAATATCAGCTGAATGGAAAAGCCGGGCCCCCTCATTCCCATTGCACAGATTATTAAAATAGTAAAAAGGGAGATGTTTTGCTTGGAGCAATCCATGAGCTTGACAGGGAAGAAGGCAATAATAAAAAAGTTTGAGACTACCTGTCTCTTTTTTATTTATTTGCATTGCTCAGTAGATTCCGATCTCACTCATTATAACAGCCCACGGCCCTTCAGGCCCAGCACATCACAGTGATCTATCGTTGGGATAAAAATCTCTTGGTGATGACAGCCAGGATTGACAGATATGTTTAAATCCTAAACTACGCTTTGGACGACATTCAATTTTTTGTCATGAAATTTCAAAATGTGACTGGAATCTTTTCAGAGCTTTCCACATGGAGGAAATGCCAGCGACATAGAGAACATGACACAGCTGGGGTGGAGTGGGAAGAACACTGACCTTCCAGGCCAAGTGCCCTGGGAGAAATCAGGACTCTGGCCCACGAGCTGTGGGACTTCAGGCCAGTCACCGGCCCCCCTAAGCCTCGAATGGTTCATCTGTGAAATGGGAGTATAGACACTGCCCTCTGACGAGGAAAGGGTCATGCATGTGCATGGACCCTCCAGGCACAAAAGAGAAGTGCCCTAATTTTTCATTTACAAAAAATGACTAATATCTATGTTTTCCGTGAAACCTTTTCCAAGTCTGAATATTCCTTTGTTAGAAGTCCCTGAAACTCAGACACAGCAATCACTGCTGTCTTTTATTTGTTCATTATTTTGCAAGTCTTGTCTGGCTGTTTAGTCTGCATATATTGGAAATTCCCCACAAACAAAAGCTTTACAAAACCCCCTCTTGCCTTTACCTTTGACACATCTGTCTGATTTTTACACTCCATACGATACCCATCTCATTCTGACTTGTATTCTGGCCAGCTCATTTCCTAGTGAGTAACTGAAGCACTTTGAAAAGTCTTGGGGACACACAGCCCAATAAACTCTGTCCCCTGCCCTAGGGCAACCCAGAGTCCAATAGGAAAGACAGATACGTAAGGACATAATTTCAGCAATGTGGTAAGTTTTATATCTGCGTACAGTGAGAGACACTGAAAAGAAGGAAACACTTAACTTCTCAATTGAAGGAGGAAACATTCAACTTCACAAGGAGCAGTCAAGGAGGGCTCTATTGAGGAGGTGACATTTGACGAGAGGTTTAAAAGATGCATAAGAGTATACCAAGGCCATTAACAAGGAAAGGGAAGAAGTTACATGTCACTTACAAGCCCAAACTGGTAAGTCAGAGACCACCCCTCCATTTTCGTCTCTGCTGCCAGACTGCAGATTTCTTACAATTTGGAAAAGCATCTCACATTTCATCAGACATCACATCGTCTGTATCACAATCATGTCCCAAAGAAATTCTGTAACCAGTTCTTACGATAAGTGGCCTCAACTTTGAAGTAATGTATAGTAAAAATGACAAACACTGAGACCGGTGGGAAACTATAATTAAGCATACATATTTCAGAATGAAAAGTTACATCAATCAACCTAGACCCACAACTGAAAATAGACCAATTTTTTTTTTCAACTTGGCAGAACAGAGTTAATAGAAGATGGAAAGTACTCTTTTCAACTATCAAAACAGTTTTCAGGGACTGTTGAAAAGCATCTATTAGTTCATTCCATACCATCCTCTTCTTTTTAAAAAATAATTTCATTGTTTAAAGTGGCTTGTGCTTAGGTGTTTGGGGAATAGAAAAAATTATAAAGAAGAAAGTTTAACAATCATCCAGAATCCCAGCGTTAGAAATAACTCTAACCTTTGTTGAACTGTATTTTAGATGTATCTCTATCCATATGAGTGAATGGAAACAGATAGCTGGATGGATGGACAGGTAGATGGATAGACAGACGGATGGGTGGGTGGAAGGATAGATGGACAAATGGATGAGTGACTGGATGCACGGATGGATGGACAAGTGGATGGATGGATGGATGGATGGATGGATGGATGGATAGGTGGATGAATGGATGGTTGGATGGATAGATGGATAGGTGGATAGATGCATGGGTGGATAGATGGATGGATGGATGGATGGATGGATGGATGGATGGATGGGTAGATGAATGAATAGAAGACGTATATCCTCTTTTTTCCCCAAGGCTAATGATATCACCTTCTAGTGAATTTACCTGTCTGACCCCCAGTGAACAAGAGGAAATGGCCCAGTCTCAAATACTCAACTCCTGTACTTTCCAGATTCCTCAAGTTGATTTCCTAGAGGAATTCTGGAAAGTTTTCTAGGGACGATGTCAAAACATCTGGTTGAGAAAGCCAAAGCAGTTATTTTTTCATCATATCAATTAAAATCTATGGATGCTTGATGTATTTTATGGGTTCTCAGAAATAGGGGGGAGGGAATAAGACATCATTTACATTTACTCTCTCATGTTACAATGAAGAATAAGGAGACTAGAAAAAAAATCAAGACTAGAACTCAGGTCACTCACTCCTAATATGACCCTTCTCACAGAGCTTTTGTGAGCATTAATAAAATAATATTGATAAAGTACTTATTTCTAAGACTGGAACATAGTAACATCTAACCTCTGACCCTCCCCCCAGGTGGTAAGTAATATTGCTACATCATTATTATTTTGTGGTCTGCACTGAAGATACTTTCTATACCTATATTTGCAAAACATGTTCCTCTAAAGAAGCTGGAAACATGGGCTATGTAACTTTTTTTAAAAAGTCCTCAATCTAATAGAAACAAAGTGATTTCCTGAACTATCTCTGCCTCAACTCAACTTAGCATTTCTGATCATTTTCAACTGGATGTGTTGGTCAGGGGGTAAAACCCAGCAACCATTAACATGGCTGCATAGAACATTCAAGAACCAGCATGACCTCAATACAATATCTACTAGGGCCAACCTCTGCACCATGGACATTTGAGATTGGATCATTCTCTGTCATGGGGGCTGTCCTGGGCATTATGGGGTGTGCAGCGGCATCCCCAGCCTCTACCCACTAGACCAGAAGCAATTCGCCAGTTGTTAACAACCAAAAATGCCCCTAGAGGTTGCCAAATGTCCCCTGGGGCAGTGTGGGGGGGAGAAGGGTAAAGTCATCCAAGTTAAGAACAAATGCTCTAGATTCTGACAATGCAAAGTTCTTTGTGTCTCCAATAAAAGAGGCAAAAAGAATTGTTTTGTTGTTGTTGTTGTTTTAAAGATATATACGCTCAGGACTGAACAATTCTCTAGGAGTCATCAGAGGACATGACTTCATGGATCTCTCTGGACCCAGGGGAGAAGGAAAAAATCTTGGAGGAGTGATAAAACCCACATTGACAATGTCACACCAAAAAAGTCAGCTCTAGGTTTTTCCCGACTTGCACCTTCAATAATTACAAGAACAGGCAAGTTCACGAGATAGACTTCTACCTCAAAGCCTGCCCTTCTATTTAAGCCACAGTCAGTACAAAAGAAGAGGACTGGAAACCTTGCAATGCCTTATTTTCATCTGATGTGCTAACAGGAAAGAAGGGGGAGGAAACAGGACTGCTTTCACTTTTTGGATAACTTGAAACATCAATGCATTGCCAATTATAGCAGCTGTAGTTGCTTTATCTTTTGGGGACATGAGCGGTTCACGAATCGGGAATGTTAATTTTCCAGTTGGAGTTCAGATGGCTGGTTAAACAATGTCTAGAAGCCCCTGAAAGATAGTCACTAATTAATGAACATTAAGCCTAGTTTTGGAGACATTTGAAACAAAGCAGGACAAAGCTCTCTGCTCTGTGTACTTTGGGGACTGATCTGAAAGCACCAGAGGAAGGAAGAAAACAGACAGCACAGAGTCCTGTCCCTCTCTCGAATTCCCATGATTCACCAATTCATCAAGTGGAGGGATTTTTCTCCTTAAGTATGACTTTTATTCTGAGAAAAAACTATCATTTGAGGAGTCAACTATGTATGTGCTATTTAGTAATATAAATGTAAGTGTTAGCATCTTACTAATCAAATGGAAAATTGTTTTGTTCTAACCGTTTTGCAACTTCCCCATCCCTCAAACAGTACCCATTACTTTAAACACCTCAGTGTCTAGTAATTGTTCAAAAATGTGTCAGGCTACCAGTAATTTAAGTCCTGTCAAAAATAAATCTCAGACACTCACTTCTTCCAGTCAGTGACTTGAAAAACACGCCCACATGTCAATTACCGGAAGCTGTAGCAATGTTTCTTTGTTCTGAATTTGTGTAAACAGAAAAAGGTTCTTCCTCAGTAACAACTGTTTTCTAAAACCTATATAAATGTTTATGTGAACCTCCCTGCAACAACACCTAACAGAAGCAATAAAAACCAGCACGGTGGTAAACACACACACACACACACACGTCTCGGTACATGCCTCTGGGTAATAAATGTACAAGTGCAAAGGAACAACGTATCGACTTGTGAATTGTTTTTTTCACAGAAGCCTGACCTTAAAGTATTTACACTTTAAATTGTAAATCAAAATGATCTACCTTTTCAGAAGGTAATAGTTACCAGCTTGTTTCCATATTATCCAAAAGAGATGGCTTCACAGATAATTTCAAAATCACAGGTAAATAAATGAGTAGAAAAACTCTGATTCTAAAACAGAAATAATTCACAAAATCGGCAGCTAATTAAGACAGGCTATTAGACAGAGTTTCTCTGTGTAAAATTGTTCTCCACAACTCAGACGGATAAATCTTGCGAATAGAATCCAGTCCTTATTGCAATGTATACACGGTTGTAAACAGCTATAAATTGAGCTATAGATTAGGAGTGCTAGTGATTTTTCTAAGGTTTTGCATTTCTAATATAACAGGGGTTTTATTGAAGAAGATTGTAATCATGTAATCATAAAATCACCAATGCCCATTATGTTCCAAGGTCTCCTCGAAGGTTTTTCTTGCTAAATCAGATGGCTGAATTTCAATGAGGAAAGAAAAGAAAAATAAATTTCGTTGACCTGATATTAATTGTTCCCTTCACCCTCCCTGGTTCTCAGATCAATGTAGTAAAAAATAAATAAATAAATACTGCTATGAAAAATACACAGATGGACAATGCAAAGATGTTGGAAATGAGACCAAAAGTGCTCTTCTTTCTAGGGTAAATTAGAATAAGTTGATTTTCATTAAGCAGGAACAGATCAATATTTCATTATTAACATGGTGACAATTGCATATTAATAAGAAGTCATCGTTTCTCAAGCATCTAACTGCCAAGCCCACCAGATTAATGGCTTCCCTCATCCAGTGGAGTCTCTTTACATTTCCTCTCTTGTTATATGGCCACTTGAGCAGATGTGCGTGTGCGTGCGTGAGTGTGTGTGTGTGCGTGTGTGTGTGTGTGTGTCAAAGAATTGACCTTTTGCTAGGCAGGATTAGGAAACACCTACTAATGTTCCCTTCAGGAAGCAAGGGATTTTGCTAACCTGTTTCCCCTTAGGTTTCTCTTCCCCAGAATGTTCCCCATCAACTTGTTTGTCACTGGGATTTAGATAATGATCCTGTTTGGCGGATGGTAGTTTTACGGATAGAACTAAAACCTTTCTTTTTTTCCCCCTTCAGGAAGGAAGATAATCAGATAAATCATTAATTAAAGGGGCTGCATATGGGACAGATGGAATTCTACCCATGTGGCTGCGTCCTCCAACAGTTGAGGGGTAAAAAGCACCATAAATCACTCATGGTCCAGCAGCCTTCAATAGGGACCGTCTTGCCCCTTCCAAGTGATGATAAACAACATATACTCCCAGAGCAGCCCATTAGGTATTCCAGAGTAGGTGAACTATGAGATAACGCATTTATCCTTCTTGGGAAGCTACCTCTTCATGTTTCACGTGGCGCAGAGAAAGCATACCCAATTGATGACGACTAATGAGGATTAATGCATTATTCCGCAGAGGATTATGGGCTCTTTTCTTTTGTGCAGTAGTTAAATAATAACAAAATGAGATAAAATGGCTCCTGATGCTTTCCTAAACAGTAAATCTGACACCACACACACTGGCTTTGCTTTTCCCTTCCCTTCCTTTCTCTTTTGTTCTTTTTTTTTTTTTTTTTTGAGGGCTCTTAGGTATTCATCTTCTAAAGCCAACTGGCATTGGCATGGCCTCTCAGCTCTTTCTGGGAACAAGAACAACAGGAAATCTTTCTTAGACTCCTTTGCAAAGTCAAAATTAAGTTGCTAGGTACTAAAAACCAAAGATCACCAAAACAAAAAAAAAAAAAGACAAATTTTCTAAGTATAAAATGCCATGTGAGTGTCTAACAGAACTTACCAACCATAGTGTAATCTAATTTTGTGTTCGTGAAATCTCATATTTATTCATTCAATAATTATTTATTAAGTGCCAGAGGTTTCTTGCTTTCACTTCATGCAAATGAGATTGATATGATTTAAATCATCAGACAAATCGCCAACCATGGTAAGAGCCGTGGAAGGGGGAGCTCTGGGAGAAGACAGAGGAACTAAGCTTGGTCTGGATGTTCAAGACAGCTTTGCTACAAAAGTTAACGCTCATCCTGAGAACAAAGGTCCCAAGTGTGGTAGTGAATAAGTAGAGGGAGACAATTGAGGAAAAATGAATTACTTGTCAAAAAAAAAAAAAAAAAGATAAAATCCTAAAGTTGGATGAATCATGAAAATTCAAAAAACCGATGGAAGGCTCATGAGTCTGGGGCACGAAAGAATGAGGGGGCAAAGACAGGAGTTGGGACTGGAAAGATAGACAGGAGTCAGGCTTTGTAGAGACTTGGAGGTGATGGTAATATGCTGGGTTTTACCTGAAGAAACCCGTGTTGGGGGTTGAACTGTGTCTTCCCCCCAATTATACTGGGGTCCTCACCCTGATGCCCCTATGGGAATGTGACCTTATTTGGAAATAGGGTCTTTGCAGATGCAACCAAGTCAAGATGAGGTCATTAGGGTGGGCCCTCATCTAATAGGACTAGCGTCCTTATAAAACGAAGGAAATTTGGACACAGACACAAAAAGAGAAGATGCTGCGTGACCGCACTCACACGAGGGAGGAAGCCAGGTGACAAAGGAGGCAGAGACCGACACGACAGGTCCGTGGTGCCAGCCAAGGGCTGTCGGCCACGACCTGAGCCTCAGAAGAGGCAAGGAACAATCCTCCCTGAGGGGCTGTAGAGAGAGAAACAGCTCTGCCCACACCTTGGTTGTGGACTTCTGGCCTCTCGAACTATGAGACCGTAAACTTTGCTGTTTGAAGTACCCCATTCTGCTGGTTCCAGGAGCCCTGGGAAACTTAACAGCACCACGAAGCCAATGAAGACTGACTCTCTTTCTCTCTCTCTCTCTCTCTCTCTCTCTCTCTCTCTTTCTTTCTCTCTCTCTCTCTCTCTCTCTCTCTCTCTCTCTCTCTCTCTTTCTTTCTTTCTTTCTTTCTTTCCTTTTTTTGCCACTGAAGAATTTTAAGTCAAGGAAAGAGTTTTAAAGGAGGAGCTGAAGTGTCACATTTTCAAAAGATCCACTCAGCTGCAAATGAATGTGAGGGAATTGGGGGTGGGGGTGGTCAGAGAGGGCCTGGGGAAGTGTACTGGAAGGTTCTGAAAGCAGCCCCGGGGAGCGCTGGGGGTCAGGGAGCGGGAAGGCGGGTGGATGTTTGCCCCATGTGTGCTCTTGGCAGGAAGGATGCTACGGAGGGCTGGAGAGAGTATGCTTTTCAGCAGCACTCCTCAGACTCGGGCACGTGGATTTATATTCTGCACAAAGATGCTATCTGCGGACCCCAACTGAAGCCCTCGAGTGATGTTAGAATTATTTTACCATTTCACACATTGAGTTGTTTTTCTCTGAATTGTAATTGGTTTTTACATAATGAAAAGCCTGCTGAAGAATGACAAAGCATAAAGAACTACTTCTCACCTCTAAGACTGGTAGAGGAAGAGCATGGGACTGAAAAAAAAAAATCAGTTGATTCAATTGGGAATAGTCCATGATTCAAGAGAGAGCCGAATCTGGACTCATCAGCCCCACAGCCCCATGAGGCAAGCAATTGACATTGTCACAAATGGACCAAAGCAATTCACAGGTCCTCATCCATGAGTATAGATTGTGGCAAAATAATAGTGGCACATTCCTTCAGGAATTTTCGATGGTGGGTAATGTTTTTAAACATTATTGCTGGATACCGTCTTTGAAATATGAGCAGTGGGCTTCCTACTCCTTCCATGGGGCCTCTTTTGCTGTGCCCTCACCTCCATTCTGCAGTCCTTGCCTCAGAGGAGGTATCATGGACTATAAGGCAGAATCAAGCAACCCAAGTCTTGGTTTGGGGATTTTAAAAGCAAATATCCTAGCATGAAAAAAAAAAAAAAAAAAAAAAAAGCTTCAGGAGAACAAAATGTGATATGCCAGAAGTTCATTTCACTTCCGTTCCCCACTTCTCTTTATCTGAAAGATAAGGATCCCTGGGCACTGATGGGAATGTGCGCCATGGAAGAGAGATGGGAGGAGAGATCATAGACAGCTAGAGGTTGGAGTATAGGAGAGACAGTGCTCTGCCTCCCAGCTGCGATTTGCAGGGCTGAACTCTTGGCCACTGGTCGGGTGGGGTGGGGTGGAATGGAGTGGGAAGCAGCATACAAATTAATCTTTCGGATGAGTTTGGGGATTCAAGAGCAGAAGAGTCGTTTTTTCCAATGCCTCGTGGAGAAACTCCACCGCCCCCAGCCCACACACCATGTTGCGGGGGCAGAAGATTAGAATTACTTACATACTGTAACTAAGCGAGGGGCTCTGAGACATCACTAGAAAAGTACTAGTGGTTCCATTCTGGCCTTTCATCAGCGATCAGAAGGGAAACTGCACATCCCTGTAGAAGTCAGTGTGGACCCAAGGTCATAATGGAGGACTACATGTGACCTTCAAAATTTTGACATTTATAAGCCCCTTGGAGATGGGATATAATCCCAGGGGGCTGAGTTGACCCAGATCCCCCAATGTGACTCTGATTAAGTTGATGTCATCTGATGGCATAAGTGTGTACGGTAAGAATTTAATTCAATAGTAGATAAAGATAAGTTTTTTTTCCAATGGGCTTGAGACTTCTATGTGTATGTCTACAGCATAAGGCTCTTCCTCAGGATAGCATTTGTTGGGAATAATATACGTGCCCCTGCGTGCAACAGCAAGACATCCATGCCCCCTTCCAGAAAGCTTGTACTTTAAGCTGCTTTCCCAGGGCGGGAATGGGCCATGCTCAGCCATCTCTGATGTCGCCGCGGCTCAGACGCTCTCTCTATTCAGCCACACATCTTGCTCTTAAGAATACATTGTTTTGCAACATCTTTGAAATTGAGATTCCTTGGGATTTAAATATGACATTTCTTATCCTGTATTTTTGCCTTCTACTTGTACGAGTTAATGCTTTTTAAACTCCTTATCTTTCTTTTGTCCCTTCTGCAGCTCTTCAAAGTAGGAGGAAAAGACATCATGCTCCCTTTTGAAAGATGAGGTGACCAAACACAGAGAGATTTAGTAACATGTCCCAAGTCACAGAGCATAAAATAATCATCGTCATAAGAGAAACCACCACAACAAAAACGCACAAGCCTAACGAAGTCCATACTTTCTGATTTCTTATTACCTGTCTTCCAGCAGCTCTCCCTGCATTATTTCGATGTGTCAATGACTCCCTTAAGAAGGTCTCATTCTTATCATCGTACTGCAGATGAGACAACTGAGGCATGGTGGGGTGGGGAGGGCAGTGGTTCAGGGCACCGACAAAGATCACATCAATGGGGTCGTGTCATACAGCACATGCAACTTACATAATGATTCTTGAGCTTCACCCTCAAGGAAGATGCCATCCATTGTTTCATTTAATCCTCCAAACATCAAATCCATTAGCATGTATTAAGGTTGGAGAGGTTTATTATTACAACCGAAGAGAGTAAACCCTGCAGGCAAGCAGGAACACTCGAGAAGCCTCACCATCCGCCCTACACACAGGGGACTGGATCATCTCTTAAAGGCAGGATGATTCAAAAGTCCAGACATCTGCATACAGACTGTTTTTTTCATTCTTCCTCTGCCACAGCGGCGCTCAAACTTTAGTAGGGCATAAAAAGGACGAGAGAAGGCTGTATACAATTCCGTGTATGTGTGTTTGTATGTGTCACTTGACTGATAATGAATTTTGATCTCCTGCTGGCAGAGGGGCTCAAACATTTTTAAAGTCAGTAATGGGGGAAAAAAAAGGTTTAAGGGTAGAAGATTTAGGGGCCATTTCAAAGAAAATTTTGACTCCTTGTGACTCTTCCCTAATGGTCTGATTTCAGAACCTAACCCTCACATAAAAGCTACTTCAGAGAGTATGGGGTGATAAGACTCAGGCCACGTGCGTCTGACCCCAAAGCCGTTATTTACTGTTTGGCCTTCCCATCCAGGGCTGGAGATCCCCTGTCCCCTCTTCTAATATGTCAGTTTTCTCCCCCATTCTAATCCAGTCCAGCATAGAGTTAAAACGTAAATAGATAAATGGCTGGGTCATAAATACCTGTTGACTATCTTGCTGATTGACCAAAAATAACACTGATTCAATCCCATCTGAAATTTTTATTTTAAATGCCTCAAATAACCCTCAATCTTGCCAGCTCTTAAAAGCCAAGTGCCTGCCATGTGGATATAGTAATTTGCTGTATCCCTATTGAGAAACATAACTTGAGGCTTCCGGTTGTAACACGCAGCAGCACAAACAGAATGTCAATTTTCTACCAAGTTCAGATGGGTCTATTTCAGACTGCTATTGAATATATATGCTGTTTGCTAACACTCACCTGTAAATTTGTGTTTATTCTCCCTTCCTCGAGCTCTAAGTGCAATCTATGTTAATTTTCCCCCTTGCCAAATATTCAGTTGCTGACAAACACACATTCAAATTCCCTTGCATATTCATGCCTGTGATTTTGTGCTCAGACTGAGTTCCTGGGTAAATCAGTTTTGATTTTTTGCACACACACATGCATGAGCACACACACATACATACACCCGCCCTCTGCCCCCTCCACCCCCCACAATTTTCATTAACCTAGAATTGCTGGCAGGAGTTTAAGAAAAGATAGGAGGTATGCCTTGAAATAACACACTAACATCCAGCGCCCCTGTTTTCGTAATTGGAACTACATTGTGAAGTCCTATCTACTGTAAGGTTACATTCGAGAAATAGTAATGTGTGTATAGTTTAAAAACCTACCCCTGAAATCTTTAAATTGTTCATCAGTTATGTTATACTCGGTTTCATGAATACAGTTGAACTTTGAATAGTGTGGCGGTGAGGGACACCGTCTCCCTGCACAGTCTACATCTGCCGATAATTTTTGACTTGCCGAAAACGCAGCTACGAACAGCCTGCTGTTGACCAGAAGCCTTACCAATGACACAGTTGATTAACACATATTTTGTATGTTATATGTATTATACACTGTATTCTTACAGAAAAGTAAGCTAAAGAAAAGAAAATGTTATTATCTATTACTATACAGCTGTATAGCCCTTTGCAATGGTATTTGTTAAAAATGTATACTATCTACAGTAATGTGCATATGTAAGATATATGCAGAACAGATTTCTAGAATGTTTGACAGTATTTAAAATGCTTTGTCAAGTGCATAGAGTTGTAAACCTCTAACTTAAATGTGTGCATATTATAAATCCCCAGTTTTCTGAGCTAATGCTACCACAAAATAATTATTAGGACAGATACATCCGTTTTTATTATTTCCTCTCTGAATTTGTGTTATCCTGGGATTTTCTCTAGCTTACTGTTTTGTGCTCAAGAACCTTACATACTACCATTTTTAGTGATTATCTCCTATGTTTATACGGTACTTTAATTTGCCAAGCAATTTCCTGTAGATTACTTTATTTTATCCTGATGATGGCCCTGTGGGGAAGACACTATTAATTTCCATTTTACAGATGAGCTGACAAAATCAGAGAGGTTAACTGACAATGTGGCTTAGTTGAGAATTAAAAACTGCTTAGAAGAGTCCACATTCCTGCTCTCTCCCTTGAACCACAGCTGCTGCCTGGCACAGTTTAAAAACTCATCTCTCCTAGAGATCTCTTAGAAAATATATGGTCTACATTAAAAAAAAAAAAAAAAAAAAGCTTTGCTAATTTTTGCTTACATTTTTTAAATTCAGCTCAAAGTAACGTATTTTTAAAAAAATACTGACATATTTAAAAAGGGATAGAAAAATGATGTTACCTATAATCGGGAGAATGGCTTCGAAAAAAGTTGGGCATTGAACTTAAAGACTGTTAACCTCTGTTTCAAGGGAACCATCTCATCAAAGTTTGGGGTGAGCAAGTAAAACACATGTGTGGGATTTCAAAGTGGAACTTAAGCTTAACTCACACAAAAACAAACAAACAGTAGTGTCTCTCTGTTGTCAGATCCAGAGAATCAAGCCATTTGGAGAACATCTCACTGAGAAGCATAGAGTCCTTCTAGAACCTTCCAAGATGCTGTTTTACATTGAAGCCACAAAAGGAGCATAGCAAAAACAAGGAGAATCTGTCAGTAGAAGAAAGTCTGAGATTGGCAACACATTAACAATAGTAGTCAACAAAGCTAACCTTCTCAACAGCTCTTCCAGATATCCCGTGATCTGCTGCCTGGACTCACCATTTGGAAGATTAAGGAAGTCCAGACTAGATGTGTAATGCTGCATTCATATGAGGGAAAATATATGCTTCGGTGGCTTCAGAAATTTAGGGGTTTTTGAAGGCTGCAGAATATATCTCTTAGAAATTCTTTTTGTGAAGAATTCCATATTTTTTCCTCACATCTCCTAGGCTCCTCTGCTAGAATGATTCAGGGTATCCTTTGCAAAGCTCCCAGGCAGGAGTTCAGGTAGGGATTGGTTCAGTGCAGCGCATATATTTGGAGCCCACATTACGGGCTCCCTCTCTTTGATGCGGGTGCTGTCTCCCTAGTGCTAACCCCTTAGAAAGGAGAGGGAGACTTCCTCCACATCCTTGAAAAGAAGTAAAGATTTAAGGTCCCCAACATTAATGCTCTCCTTTCCACTTTTGGTTTTCATCAAAAGGTCTAAAGCTCCAAAAAAGTTCACGATTGCAGTTAGTCACTTACTTTTTAACTCATACACCCACGTTTTTCACGTTTCTGTAGTATTAATTTTGTGCTTTGCATGAAGAAAGGAAAGTAAAGGCCTTGTGTTGGCCAGTAAGGGACAAACAGTTGAGTTGAGGAGACAGATAAGAAAACAAGCAGCCAGTGTGTACATACAACCATGGGTGGAGACAGGGGGTGACCTTGTCAAACGATACCCAACGTGGACCAGGAGGACCAGGATAGACCTCGGAGGAAGAGAGGTCACTCTGAATCCTAAGTGTGGCTCAGACACGGAGAAAAACTTTCTACTGATTTCCATGTGTTGGAGGTCTTGATGGGAGTTTTATTACTTATAAAGGACACTTTTGTGTATATGAAAGTTATTTCAATATTTTTCACTCAGTTTTATGAAACATCGCCTTGAAACACTTCTGTCCTTCTCTTTCAGATATTATTTAGCTAATCTGTTTTTACTGAATCGAGGATAATTTTGGGTTTCCCAAATGTGTGGGAGACTGATTGCCAAGCTCCGGGTTTAAGCTCCAACTTAACAGTTTTGAGTGATGGAAATTCAGCCTACTTTCAGCTACTTGACTCAACATAACTCTCACTGCTAATACCTGGGTCCTGCCAAGCACCATATAGAAAGCCATCTTCAGGCAGGAAACAGGGAAATTGGAAGGACTCAACTTTTTAAAGAAATAACTTTCAACGATAGTTTGGATAGAATGAGCAAGTGGGGCTGTTTGACATATTAGTAGCAAAGCGTTTCCAATCTAATGAGCAGGGTAACATCTCCTGAAAAATCAAAGTTATATACCGTAGACCCCTTGACATTTGTAAGAGATATATTCTGCCGCCTTCAAAAACCCCTAAACTTATGAAGCCACCAAAGCATATATTTTCCCTCATAAAATGCAGTGAGGGATATCTGAAAAATTTAAGTGACTTCTTTAGGTTCTTAATTGCTGTATAAATGGAGAACCGAAAGGCATTTATAAAGTTGGTCACTTGTTTCAAGTACATTGCTTTATTGCAACAGTGGCGGGCAGAGAGGATGTTGTTCAATGGAGAAACTGGAAATTCACATTGTGCTCTGGCTCTGGGCAGCTCACTAGTAAAATTACATACTCCTACATCTAAATGTCACCCTGCGCAAGGCCAAGTACTAGCTCAGCAGATGGCCGACATGCCACATGCCATCAGCCCTTGGTTATCTCCCCGGTAGATGACGGTGTAAGACTACCTCTGTGGACATCATTAAGTTAGGAATGGCTAATAGTCAAAACAAAAGTCTTGAATGACTGGGTATTTCAAAGGGATGCAGTTTTAGCACTGAGCTTTGGCAAATCTTCCCAAGTGGGAGGAGAGACAGTTAGTTACTTCCCCTCTTCTTAAGTGTACGTGAGCAGGAAGAGAGACAGCTTTGTGAAGTCAGTGACAATGTGAAACTGGGGACGCAGACAAGCTCCAGAAGTTTTCACTGGTCTCAAAATAAATCTCGAAGCTCCAGGAGGGCGTTTCGTCAATTAATAACCTTTAATTAATCCCACTACAACACTTTTATAACATTCTCCCTGAAACTGGATATGCATTCAGTGGAAATGACAGCTCGTGTCCCAGTCACAAAACATCACGGGCACATTTTGTCATCTGTAAGACCCTGTCATCAATATAGATTTCCATTTTTGTAAATCATCTTTTATTTGGGGAAGGAGGGAGGTATTGATTTTTTCCCAGTCTTTTCTCGGAATGCTAACCTTGTTTAAGTTCTTCATTTCCTCCGCCCGAAGCACCATGTTGCAATAGAAGTAAATGCATAGTAAAATGGCCATGTGAGAAAGGTTTATGCATTATGTTAAAACCTGCTCCCTTGATAAATGGAGCCATTACGGTCTGGAATTCACTGCATTAGTCTACTTAGCTCAATCCAACAACATGCCTTAAAAGTCTCACAAATTTGTTCAAATGCTAATGAGCTGCACCACCAAACCTCATCTGTTGTAGAAGGATCTAATATTTCCAGGGGTTTAATGCATTTAAGAGCTACCCATGGACTCACTTTACCTGACTTGGCAATTCGAGACTACTCAGATTTATAGACAGGGAAAAAACGTATACATTTCCTCGTGTGGCAGCTTCTGAAAATGCACTCAATGAGCCTTAATAAAAATCACTTTTGTTTAGTGTCAGTTTATCCTCATCAACTGTCAGGATATGACGTGGAGAAAGATCGCTTCCAAAAGGTCATATATATGTATTTTTTCCAAATAAACTGGTTAAATGTAATAACACCCAAGTCATCTCAAAGACAAAAGGCAGCCTTACTGGTCATGTTTCTCCAGGCCAGATATGAATCTCTGTCTGTACAGAGCTTCTAGAAAGGGAAACTGCCAAAGTAAATGCTTACTTTAGACTTTTGTCACCTGGTCAGGTCTATTTCCATGGAAAGAAAAATAAACTAAAGAAACTCATCTTCTTTCAATAAGCTATTGTGGAGCACCTACAATGTGCTAGGTGGTAAACGTGCTTCTTTCTCCAACTGTCTTTTGCATGACATGGGGCCCATTTTTAGGACAACTGTCACAGCCAGCTTCTAGGGCATGTGACCTGCACCAACAGATGGGGCCCCGTGCTCAGAAGGACCCCACAGTTGGCTTAATGCTCTGCTGTTGTCTTCTTGAAATTCTGGAAGGGACCCCACAAATTATATAGCCTGTCATGACTTCAGGTGTATTAGTTTGGGGGGTAAGTTTATCAAGGCTAGCTTGGGGGAAATTGGCTGTAAGGTCTCATCTTTCAAGGCTCATCTAAGACATTGCCTCCTCCAGGGAGGTCTTTGCTGATGCCCTTTCCCCACTCCCATTTCTCTCTGTTCCCCTCAAGTCTTGTTTCACCCCTGCCCTTCTCCCAAAATGGGTATTCTCCTAGTCTCCTACTTGCTTACCTGCCTCACACACCTGCTGGACTCCAGAGTCCCTTTGGACAAGAACCACACCTGTTGGTTGTGTTGTGTTGACCACTGTATCTGAGAGGGCCCAGGGCTGTTTTATAGGTTAGGAATTTGAGGCTGGGTGCATTGAGTATGGCAGCTTCTTAAGGGTCTCTGAAAAATTCAAGGGTTTTCAAATCCTTGGAGATCTAACCAAACATGCATCGGTTGAAACATAGAAAAAGCAAACTTAAAAGTTGCAATCAATAATAATTTCAAAAGCAAATGAATTGCTATTGTAGTCTTTAAAAAAAAAAACACAACATACTTATCATGGCAAGTGAGTGCATTTTAACAGGCTCATTCCTATATGGTGTGGGGCTTTCCAAAGTAAGGTTCTAGAATTCTTGGGAATATTTTAAGTTTAATTTTGATCTGATGTAACTGCCAGCATAATGCCGAGGACCTGGTGCTTACTCAGGACTCAATTCAGGTCAAACACAAATTGGGTAACAGAAAGAAATATAAAGATGGGTATGAAATGGTCCCGCTTTCAAGGAGAACAGAAAAGGCTAATAGACAAGGAGCCATTAAATAAATCCTTGCATGCAGGAGATCCTAAGCAGTGAAGCTCAGGCTCATGAGAGAAAGGAATGGACAAGAGTAGTTCTGATGTATGTCAAGGTGAAGGGAGACATGGGATTAAGTCAACTATGGACATTTATTTCCAGAAAGTAAAATGCATGTGATGACAAGGACATGGGATGGTAACCAATGGCTGGGTACATGCTGGGGTTTACACAGGTGAAATGAGACAAGGCGACATAATTAAGCAGAAAAAAACCAAAGACATCTTTCTTTATATAAGTTGGAGACTCTAGAAAAAGAAACTCATTCATTTGGTTAAACAGGGTTAATCCACAATGTTTGGTAACTTAAAAACAAATTGAGTGCATAGCCTTTCTTTACTTGGCAAAGAAGAGTTAGCTCTTGTTAGTGGCACCGGCATGGGATGAAGTGCGTAGACAATCACGACGCCATGATGGTTTCTATTGGTTTCACATCTTGGCTTTTTCTCATTAAGTTCAAGAGATGACACTATAGAATATAATACTTAGGCCTCATCTCTCTTGGTATATTTGGTTTGCCCAGCTTACTCAGCCAGGAACAAAAAATTTACATGTTTTCCCCCAGTTGTACTGAAAAGGACCTGTGTATCAAAGCTCAGTGAGCCTTCTCTGCATTAATAAAAAGGCTAAAGTACAGAATTTATTAAATTTACGCAACCAAAATATATTGTGTACTTACTGTGTTCTAGGTACAGGGAAAAATAACTCCTAGGAAACTTATATTTTAACAGTACAAGTCAAAAACAAACAAGCAACACAAAAATAAGTAATTTCAGATCCTAACCATAATGTGAAGGAGATAAGGCAGGGCCATGGGAAAGTCTCAGGGGTTGGAAAACAATTTCTAGAAATTTCCAGATTTTGGGATTTCCAGGCCAAGCAGTCTCTGTCACAACTATTCAAATGTCCAGGGGTAACAGAAAGGCAGCCATAGACAACATGTAAAGGAATGAGTATGATTGTATGTCAATGAAACTTTATTTATAAAACAAGCAGCAGGCTAGATTTGGCCCACAGGTTGTCATTTACCATCCCCTGGGGTCGAGAGCTGGGGGTTGGTTAAAGAGCAAAGACGTTCTGGAAAGGTTTTCTAAGGAGGTAATATGTTAGTTGAGATCTCAATGAGAAGAGTCCAGACATGCAAATATCAAGAGAAAAGGCATTGGAGGCAATGGAGAAAATGGATGCAAACATTCAAGGTGTGGAGGAGTAAAAAGAGGGACAGTTTTAAGACCTCCAAATACTTTAAGTCCTCCAAAGTTCATGCAAAGGAAACTAGCATCTGGACTACAATAATATGCCCAGAAACAGAAAACCCCACACCATATTTTGAAGCTTTCTTTGCTTTTAGTAAGGTTCTGGAACACCGTGTTTGAATTATTGCAAATTTCAGTGGCCTCTCTTTGGCGTCCTGGCACCGTGAGATGTAATTTCACTTTGAGCCCTGTGTTCTAACCCTACATCTGGATTGGGCTACTTTAGACACCATTAATCAAGAGCTGAACTTAGGGGAAACTCAGATTTATGTATAAGGCACATTAGCACTCGATGAATACTAGCTGAATGATTTAAAAAACTTGGAAAACCTCGGTTGATAATTTCATTGTCTGAGCTCGGAAAGACAATAGTGCAGATCGATGTTTCACCTGTTATTTCGCTTTTCCATCATAAGTAACGAGGGCTGAACACTGAGCCCATAGATCGAACTTGGCCTTCTGATTAGTGTTGTTTGGTTAGTTATCAATGTTTGGAAATTAGGTTTGACGTGAAAAATCTGAATATCTGACTTCACGTGAGGGAACTGGCCACACCGGTCCCTGGAATCCACACCTGGCAATTAGCAAAACCTCTTCCTCTAGGTCGCTATGAACTGTCCACTTGGCCATCCTGCCTATTTTGCTTGTTGCTTTGGTGAAGCATGGAGCTTTTAAACCCTTTTATTTTCCTTTTTTAAAATTTAAATTCAATTAATTAACATATAGTGTATTATTCGTTTCCGAGGTAGAGTTCAGTGATTCATCAGTCTCATAGAGCACCCAGTGCTCATCGCATCATGTGCCCTCCTTAATGCCCATCACCTAGTTACCCCTCTCCCTGCTCCCCTCCCCTTAGCCTTTAAACCCTTTTTAAAAGCTCTTCCTGGGGCACCCGGTACCTCAGTTGGTTAAGCGGTTAAGTGATGGACTCTTGGTTTCGGCTCAGGTCATGATCTCATAGATCATGGGATGGAGCCCTACGTGGGACCCCACACTCAGCGGGGAGTCTGCTTGAGCCTCTCTCCCTCTGCCTCTCCCCCAACTCACATGTGCATGCACTCTCTCACTCTCTAAAATAAATAAGTAAATAAATCTTTAACAAAAAATAAAAACTCTTAAGAGAAACAATACAGAACTCTGAATATACCCGTGTTTGCTGCATCTCCAATACTGCAGGAGAAACTACAGATAAAAAATGTCCATAGCCCATGAGCGCAAAACTCTGGAGAAGGGTCCAGTGCCATCTAGCCCCCAGCATAAGGGAAAGTATGATGGAGGAGGATGTCAGAGAGAAAAACTACAACCCTATTAAGCAATTAAAGTTAAATATCCTACTTTCGCAAATTTCATGAAAACACACGATCAGTAAGCAGAGGTCAAAGCCCTTCCTAGGGTTGTTGCAAGAGCCCATCTATCTCTCTTGGCTGGTTTTCCTTTTCAGTTTTTTTTTTTTTTACTACCTGTCTGGACTCTGTGGGCATATGAGTTTCCAAACCCTTCAAACTGAAGGATTTCTAAGTTCTCTGACATTTTTAAAGTTCTGTAGATTTGCTTTTGTTCACACTCTGTAATGTTTTCTTAAAAGACTCAGAGCCCGAGCTACCTTCCTTTCCTTTAGTCTTAGAATAATCTGCTAAATGAGCTTGACAATGGATAGAATGTGTGGATTTCTTTCCATTGCTTGCGAGCAATCTAACACATCCAAACTGCCAAGCATCAATTGAAAACCGAAGAATTCAGCCATTATCCTAAACAAGTGACAGGCAAATTCTCACACCACGGCGGTGATCAAACAAATGACAAGTTTCTCTACTTTCTTTGTAACAAAGTTGGACAGCAGCTGCGTATATGTGAAATATGAGTGAGAAGGGGGAGGTTTGTCAGATTGCTCAAATAATGAGCGAGGTGGGGGGGGGGGGGGGGGGGGGGGGGGGGGGGGGG